>KK502447.1:890298-906346 GCA_000688735.1 Glossina austeni
TTATATATATATATATATAATAAAACAAATATTCTAAGCATAATATACATATGTATGTGCATGCGAGCATTTGTGTTTAAAATGAAAATTTATTAAATCAAATTTAATACATGTATATATATATGTATATATATATGTATAAATATATATATATATATGCTTAAAAATGTTTTTAGTTACTATGTACACATTCTTATATACATGGTTATACATATATATACATATACATATACATCTACTTACATCCACAAGTGCTTACAAACATACGCACACATACATATATATATATATATATATATATATATACACACATGTATGCATGTACATGAATATATTTAAAAATGTATATATATATATAAATATATCTGAATATGTGTGAAAATACGTGTATATGCGTTTGTGTGGTTTTAATTGTTGGCGTAATTATAAATGAAAATAAATTTCATTTTAATTAAGTTGTGGTTTTTCTCAATAACTCTTGCGTGCATTGCCATGTGTAAATACGCTATACATACATGCGTAATGTATACATAAATATAGTGCATATGTGATTAAATTGCTTAAAATGTTTATTTATCATATATTTCAATTATTCATAATTGTGCATTTCAAAAACCAATTATAAGGAATTATTTTTGCAAAAAATTAAAAAACAAAAAAAAAATTAATTTCAAAAAATTCAATATATTTGGAAATTTTTATTTATATTTATTCTTAACTGCATACAACAGCTAAGCAAAGTCGATTTGACAAAATGCTTGAGATGCTATTATTTAACCCAACTTTGATATGTAACATAAAACAAAGCCTTAAAGCGATTTTTTTTTGTGCAAAATCCCATTTTTCTTGCTGCTATTGGTTAGTAAATCCTTTCAAGAATTTTACAAAGTCAAACTGTCATGAAGAGTGTATAAAGTTCGTACGTTTTCCTATATTATCCACTGCTGTCTCTGTCCATCTGTTTCTATTACTCTCTCTCCTTCGTGTTTATATTCTTTACTGTACCACATCACAAACGTCATCATTTAATGGTCGTTTTCATTAAAACTTTTGCTGTTTGTTAATATTTAAATACAATTATCTTCGTATCTCTGAGAGTTTTAATTTTTAATTATTTATATATATTTACCTACGTATGTATATACATATATATACATATATATGATATATTAATAGCAAATATGTTTTTTTCCAACCATTTTTTCAAATGTTCAATATCTGTGCAATATGTACACATAGAGCTAATTACATATATTATATAAATATTAATCAATTAAATTAGAGGAGAGAGTTTTTTTTATTATCGATAAATAAAATCTCAGTTGAAGTGTAAAAACATTGATCAACAGAAACAAATAGAAGGATTTCGTTCACATTGACTCTATTAAACTATTTGGGATCACGCAGCGTATTCTTCGTATACATCAAACTGTGAGTTCTCGTTTTTGTAAATATCGAAGTACATACAGTGCATACGGAGCGTAGAGTATAATTCTACCACGTAATTTTATAACGAATCATACCACGATGTGACTCACAGTCACTTCTTTTGAAAATCATGAGAATAATCATAAATTGATTGATTTTGTTTATAACGTGGATTTATTCATGTTTAGATAAATGAGCTCTATGTAAGCTATAAAATATTATACACAATTCAGGTATATTTCGGAAATGCAATATAAAGTAATTAGGAAAATTTTAGTCGAATATTCTCATGTGACTCAAAAACACACTGTGGTCTGGTTAGTGTTAAACTAAGATTTTGCAACCGAAAAACTTGCCTTTCTCTCTGTTCGATTGACTCCGTCTTTGCAAAAGAGAAAAACTCAGTTCTACGTGACTTTTATTTAAAAGCAGAACTGCCTTTTGCGAAATTCCGATCAAAAATCAAAAATTGGGGGCAGCAAAAATTTATCGTCCCTGTTGCAACGCAGAAGAAGAAATACCCAGTTACGGACGATAGACGTTTGCAAAAGGAAACCTTATTCCCGTTATTTTCTTTCAAGCTTAACGTGTCGTATTTAACTCAGCTTCCATTGTTGTTTGGACTTGTCAAGGTCACACCTTGAGTAATGCCGCAGCTTCAAATTTCGCATTTTTCTTGGTGTGAGTTAATGTTAAGTTATGGTCGCTGTTGTAAACTGAATAATATACAGCAAATCGGGTTGGGGACAACGTATGGTGACTGCGAGAGTAATGCATGCCGAATCGAATAGGGGACAACGTGAGACAGTTGGACCTGCCTTAAAATGGAACTACAAATATTCCTGCAGCAATTTCAAAGATTAAAAAAGTAAAAAATTGTAACCGCTTACGCTTCTTTCAGTGGTTAAAATAAGTGAAGTAATTTCAGAAATTAAATATTTTTGATTTGATTAAAATATTCATTAAACCAAACTAAAACGCAATAGTTGAGTAAGACCGAGTGTTAAATATCTTACATCCGTCTCTTCGTTTAATATAACTTTGTTATAAAATGTCAATTATCTTATTATTCTTTTTCTTTACTTCGGGCTAAACACTTAGGCGATGTCCCCTATTCGTATAACACGCCGACTGTCAGAAAGAAGAAAGGAAAGAGAAAGAGATAGGAAGGTAGTTGTCACAGCCTCTAGTAGGTGTCTATCCAATCGATAAGAGTTAGGCCACTAACGACTGAGCACTCACTAGAGCTACAACTAAAGAAGACTTTACCGCACTTAAGCTTTGAACCCGCGGACATTGACTTAGTAGTCGCTGTTCTTAGCCGCTTGGCTGCCCTGGCGGTATATAAAGGCTTACATTTTGTTAGAAGACTCATTCATTTATTTGGGGGGAGATTGAAAAAATAGACCTCTTTAATGGAAAATTATTGCAATCAGTTTTTTTCTTTTTCTAAAGAGACTTTTCTTCATAAACTGTTAAAAATTAGCTCTCGTTACCATATCAAGACTTATCGTTTATAAGAACATTTATATAAAAGTGTCTCAGTCTATCCAAATATTCAATATTTCTTTAGCTCGCTAATACAGTATTTTTTCACCAATTCATTAGAAATATAATAAATGGATCAGTTTTTCACATGAGGGCTTTTTCAAAATAGGGCCCTTTGCGGTTCTTTGGACCAAAACACGTCAGTGCGTATAAATACAAGCCATGTTGGGTGAAAAAATATTTCCAAACGATCTATTACCATATGTACCACATGTAGCGCCTCTTCCTTCGAACGCATTCGTAACAAAAATAATTTTGATGAATTAATTTAATCAGATTTGCACTGTAATCAAATAAATTCGAATTAATTATCAATAAAGAGATAAATGCTAGAATTTAAAATTTTTTGTTTTCTAAGTAGTATTCGCTTCCAATTTCATTCGAATACAAATGGTTAGATGATTAAATTAAACAATTTCGACCAATCAACAAACAGTGGTATTTAAATGTGTTAGTTTGTATAAATAAATGTTTCATATTATATTCACACAGGCACACGCTCACGTACGGAAAATCATATATATGCATATATATATGTATATATGTATGTATATATGTATGTATATATATATATATATATATACGTATATATATATATATGTATATATATACTAATAAATATGCATATATATATATAAATATTGTAAATATATATATATGTATATATGTACATATGTATGTGTGTGCGCAAATGTATATTGTATATTGGTTCATATGAGTATGAGATATATGTGTATAAGCGAGTGTATTAAACTATTTCTGGCATTTGGCCAAATATACAGATAATTAAATTAAACAAACTGACAGAGCCAGACAAAAATGTACACAATATATAATCTCATGTATATGCACAACATATAAAGCAGCATGCGTGTGTGTGTTCGGATGTAGTACGCATAAATACACAAATTGTGGAGAAACTATTTACAATATTGTATTGTATTGCAGAAGAGATGACATTACATTTTATAAAAATTTCTCTGTTGAAGTAATAGAAACACTAAGAGACAGCAAAACCAAACACAAAAAGGAGAAAGAGCGTACTTAACTTTGTATGTTAATTGACACTTAAGACAATTAGAAAGCAGTACAGCAAAGGAAAACGTTTTCTTATGTGTTAGAATACACACAGACACACACACGCACACATATCCACGCACAGGCGCATAGATCGATAGATGAAAGAGGAACTATTGTTATTGCATTTCCGGGATTATCTAAACTTTTTTTTATTATTTACCAAGAGTGGTTCCCCGACTCGAAACTCGTTTTACGAAACTCTTTAATTTCTTGTTCTTATAAAGAAACGAATCCGTTGAGGGGGTTTACATGAAATCTTCAAATCTTACGTTTCTTTTAAAGAGATTAGCCCCAGCAATCTTACCTTAACTTTAAATTAAGATATAAATGTCTGTCTGTCTATCAATCAAATCTTTTCAAGTTTATAGCAAGGCATATCAATAAAAGCTTCGAATTTTCCGTCGACAAACATCAAATTTGAATCTTGCTAAACTCGTATTTGTAGCTGATCAATAACCGGCTAATACCAAATTTATTTGCTTTAAAAAATGAAACCAAATATTTAAGAAATGAGATAGCTTGAGGTTGAATAGAGTGCAGCTCGGTTAGTTAAAAAATTTGAAGTAAATCGGGTAAAGTGCCCGGGTGTTAATGTTGCTGCCCGATCAGAAAACAAGGGAAAAACTTGATAATGCTGCGTCGATTTTGAATGGATATGGTACCGATTGGGGTGATTTGTTGGATAGAGATCTGTAGGATGGGCTCGTTACGTGGACTGTTAACCCCAATCGTGGCAGCCTTTCGTCGTTTCGGAGGTAAATTCCAAGTGGATGTGCCCTTCCCCCCCTACAATGGGAAGGAGCCCTATTTGAAGTCTCTGTTGATCTGAGAGACCGATGCCTACCACAAACTGGTCTCTGTCTGTGGGTGAAGTGCCCCGTTGTGATGCAACCCTCGCCAAACAGGCGCTTTTGCTGCGAATTGCTAATAGCATTGTCGCAACGAAGATCCCGAAAGCATTTCTTGCTGTGAATGAGACTTGAATCTACTGTGTTTGTAGTCTGATCAATATCACTACGAAAATTTAAGTGAGAGGACTATCAAAAAGCAAAGAGCAGAGTCTCTCCTCGTTGCACGTCAAGCAATGGCAAAGATTTGGGATATGTTTTGGAGATTTGGGAAGGAAAAGGTCAAATCGAAAGTTTGAAAACAGATTAGTGGCATAAACAGCGATTATATTTCATAAAGAGGGTGTAAAAAGTCACAACTCTGCAGTTCAATTTGACCGATAAATGTTATATAAAATTTTTTTATTAAACAAGTTAAGATGAACCATACGATTTTTTTGCTGTGTGAAGGGCATGAACGCTTTTCTTTTACTGTGAAGACGAGTCTTTCTAGCGTCCTACGAAAATCTTACCTCACTTTTCCAAATACTTAACACGAAACTGCTACCATTACTTTCAAATCTGAAGAGCTTTAAGTCTTCGTTAATGACTTGTTGTTAATGTAATTATATTTTTTGGTTTTTTTTTTTTTGGTTTTTGTCGTAACATGAAAAACTTAATTAGCGGACATATTATAAAATAAGCAATAATTTTTGATGACATTAAAAAATTGGCTTTGAGGTTTCCATGTGTAATGTATATGCGTGTAATTCTTTTTTTGTTTGTGTTATTTCCAAACCACATTTGAGAATTCTAATGAAATTTTTTATCAATTTAATTATGACAATTTGCGCATTTCGAATAAATCAATAAAAACCCCATTAATAATTGCATTTAATTTTAAAAACGCTATTACTAATGTGTGTGTGTGTGTGCGTGTGTGTGTATGTCTAAAAGAAAAACAAAACATTAATTACATACGCAATTGTAAACCACAAACATTGAAATTTTATCACAACAAAAATCCCATAATTCATAATCACACGCTAATAAGCAGAACGAGCGACTGACTGAATCATAATTATGCGAACAAATATTATAGTTTCAATAAATTTTTACTGATTATTGACAGACGCGATTACATTGCAGTACTACAATTTACTGCTATCAGCTTATGCTGACTTTCTTAGTTTGTTTGTTTTCCTTTTTTTTGCCAGTGGGGAAGTAGCGCTCAATGGAAGTTTTCATCTTATTCTGATTCCGAGCCGTCTTAGCACGATTTGTGAAATTCTCATATGATATCATCAGATCATTGGTTAGACTATTTCATGCTCTTTTTTAATGCTATATGACTAGAAAACTAAAATTAAGATACTGAGTGTGTGTGTTTGTAACTTATATTATTCCATTACTTTATGTCGATTCCTTCAAAAATAATAATTTTTGCTATATTTACAAAAAAAAATTTGAATGCCGATAATGCTGCAAATTTGATGTACGGTTCAAACCTCCATTTCAGTGGAATTTAAGTAAATTTTTTTGTGACGAGTCGCATCAATGAAGGAAAGGTAGATTTTCAAACTCAACGAACAGTTTGTAGCATCATTGCATTATTTCATTAATGGAATCATGAACAAATAAATGAAAACATCATAGTAAACCACGGTCCACGATTAAACGCTCAATACCAGTTCTTCACATAACGATTTTTCGAAATAAGACCTTATATTGGAAGTGGCCCGAAAAGTAATCCAATCCGAACCATTATTGATGGTGTTCGTTCTTGGGCCAAAACACGTCGTTGTACCAAATTCTATCAAAATATCTTAAAAGGTCCGTCCTGTAGAATAAACACAAGAAAATAAGACGGACAGACGGACAGACAAGCTTAAATCAATTCTGAAAAAGATGCGAAATATGATGAATCAATTTCGAATCCTTCTAGATGTTTTATACATCTGCACAAAAGCATGTTTTGCCTTACACCGCATATATGTAGAGAAGGGAATGCACAGTTGCACAGAAATTTTATCAAAATTTCTCTCTAACCTTTAGTGTTCCTTGCCTTAGGTTCTTCTTGAGCATTGTTTTTACCTTTAAAACATGATTTACGTGCGCGTTTCTTAAGAATGCTAGGTGTGATGTGTTAACTTGGGGACATGTGATAAGAGCAATGGCGTTGGGCTTGCACAAGAAAGATTGTTTAAAGAAAAAGACAAGTACAAGTTATATGTATTTGTTTTGGGGAAACTCTTGAACCAACCAACCGGCTAAAGCTAGTAATATATGATATGAGTTGCTTATGAATGGACCGGGATCATTTTTTCATCTAATTTTAAATGATCACGACAAGAGTATGAAAGTTCAATTTTAGGTGGTCAACACGTTAACCGCCTTAGCCTTTCTGTTTTTATATTTTCATGACTAAGATGGCTCCGTTTTAAAGATTTTAACCGTTTGCCTAAACTACAAATATCTCTTAAGCTTAATCTTTCAGAGATGGAAACAGGCAGTCATCTTTTGGCCTTTTGAATTGTTTTAGTGGCAAAGTACTACAAGTCTCAAGAAATAACTTTGCTCGATCGATTAAGCCTTGCCGGCTTAATTAGCAATGAAAGTATTATTCCTTTTTTAATATACCTTTCACTGATCGTTGAGTTGATTACGAATAATTATTCAATATTTTAAAGGAATTGTTCAAATGTCGAGATATCTGATTAGGAAAAGAACAAAAGAAGCTATAGTCACTTCGAAGAAACAAAGGGATAAAAAATATCATTCAAAATATCAAAATCTTGCATTTATAAAATTTTCAAAATTCTTTTAAAAATTTTTTATTTTTCAATCTATTTCCCGTTTAATTTCTTAGATTTATCTAAACGTTTAAACCGTTTTTCATAAAAGTTTCGGCATTCGTCGGAATGCCACTCTTCTTTGAATCACTTTACGTGAGTCAATCTTTTCAAACGAATGGAAGCACTACTCCTACTCTCTCTTTCGCTAGTTTTCTATTTAGAATCCTTCCCGAACTGGCAATCCTTCTGCGGACGTTCCAAATGTTCACCCTTTTAAGTCGAACGGTTGCCAACACTGCTCTCTCGAAGATCAAGAACGAATCGATCTCCAAAAAGGCGGGTAAAAAATTGCTTAAGTGAAAAAATGTTGAGAGATTTTCGTCATATATGAGGCAATATCGATTAGGCAATGCGTCGTAGCCGCGCGCATTTGAATGGTACACTTTCTGTCCATAATTTTCAATAAATCAGATTTTTTCAAGTCTCCACTGCCTCTTTCGTCATTTCACATGCATTCCCATGTAATTTGTTTTTGATTTTCGGGAACACGAGAAGGTTAACCAAGCACTCAACCATAGTTGGCCTGTATTGGTGTCTGTTGTGCCAAATATTCCACATATTTATTTTGCATATTATCATGTTACAAAGTGAACAATTAGAAATGCGCTCTCCGCTAATAGGCATACAATTTATATAACCCTAGTGCTTGCCATACTTTGTATTTCACGTACAGCATTGGAGAGTATTACGGCGACTATATTTTACAAAGCATTCTTTAGCATTTTATTTATCTATTTTTTTTCGAGTTTTTTATGCATTCGGCTGCACTTGGTTGCTTACGTGATAAATAATCGCGCAACTTTGTTGCAGTAAAAGTATTACTCTGAAGCGTCTCTTTTAAGATTCATTTATATATTTGTTTCAACGTTTTTCTGTTTGCTTTTTTCTTTTTTATTTTCTAACTAAATAGACATGAAGTGATAATCAAGTAGATATTCATCTCATCTCTTTGCTTATTTTAAAAAGAAATTTTGTAGTACGCACACACATACACTTGGGGTATCTTGATGTCGTTTCAAGCATAATTGAAAATTGAAATGAAAAAAAAAAAAATAAACGAAAAAAACGGGAAACGTATAAGGGGTGTGCATAGTAAAGAGCGAAATATTTTATTCAGCAATAGGTTGCTTTAGTTGCCGATTAGCGTGATTATAGTCAGGTAAGAGCTAATGGGTTTGATTGCGGCACCCGGTTTGTCTACGGCTTACGCGTGCTTGCTCACCGCATGCACATATACATGTATCCAGTTATGTTATGGAGTACTTGCAAGAACCAATTTGCGTGCCAGCAACCAGATTGTCACATGTCATTAATGCTTTAATAGAACATACAAATTAAATCTTGTACATTAGTAGACACCACAACTTCCAAATATCTTTTGAATTGAAAAAAAAAGAAAAAGGAAAATAAAAAAAAAGTAAAACAGCCTGCCGTGATAGTACAACGACATCTAACACATGTAAATGCGTAAAATTCAATTAAAATTCTGATTTTATTTAATATAAAGCAAAGTCAAGCAGAGAGTTGGAAAAGTTACTTTGCAAGACTTCACAATACGACAAAATGCGAATGATTTTGTATTTTTTTTCATTTGATTTTTAGTTCATTAATATTCATGAAAATACATTTTCATTTGCGTAGGCTTTTCATTGCCGCATATACACACACACAAACACACACACACACACACACACACACACACACACACACACACACACACACACACAGATAATTGAATTGAATCTTTCTCATTTTGTGTGTATACATTTATGAATATTTATGTGTTTTTGTGTAAGTATGTGAGTACATAATTAATTGATTATTATCTGACTTAAGGCTATTTTAATGTCTGCTGATGACATTTTAAATATGTTTATGTAAATGCTTGCATTATATTTTGCCCTGCCTTTCTTCGAATTATATTTTTTTTTTTTTTGTTTTTTTTTTTGGCGTTGAACTGTAATTAAATTTTTTCCTTGATACGTGTATTTAAAATTTCACAAATTCACTTTGTTTAAATTGTAATTTCATCTGGTAAAATAATTTGCCTTTAAATTGTTGCTTTAGCCTTAAAAGCCAAGCAAAGTATTCATTCATTCAATTTCATTGTTCACCTACATTGTCTTGTTTGAGTTTCATTAAATGAAAGATTTAATGTTATTATAGTTCACTATATGCACTAAATAACTGCATATTGGTTGGGTGGCAATTCTTCTTCAAGGAAATATTGTGGGCGCACGACTTCTCTAACAATGTATTTCAAAAAAAATTTTATAGAAGAAAATATAAAATCATATATACAGACAGAAGGAAGGACATAGAAAACTTGACAAGTAGAACAAAATTTAAGATTTCGAGACTGAGAATTGGAGAGAATGTAAGTGAGCAGTAAAGTATCGCTTAGATGAGTTGAAATGTGGCATAGCATGTGGCATATTAGAATTTAAGATCGTTAGGAAAATTTAACTCTTTCATGGATTTTATACCACTTAAGTACACTTAAGTACTAATGTCCATTCCGAAGCCTCTATGCGAGGCAGATCACTGCAAATGCAGAATTAAAACCGAATTTAAATAAAAAATCTCCGACAAGCAATGGTTAATAGTAACTAAATAACATCGCGTGTACTCATTCGATATCGTCTAATGTCTGGTAATGTAGTGGTAATGAAGTGGAAAAATGATGCCATCGCAGTCATAGTGAGTGCTCGGCCGGTAAAGGCGTAACGCTTACCGATCAGCCACCTCGGGTACCTCGGGTACCGCAGACTGCGACCAATGCCTTCTCCACTTTTTCTTAATAGGCACTGTCCTCATTCACATAGGCTCATCTAATTGTTCGTTTTGATAGGGTGCTCGCATTCCGATTTCCAAAATTTTCACTCAATTTAGTCGATGTACTGAAGGATGTAAGGACAAAGACTTCTGCTTAAAATGTTGAAAGAATTAGAAATATCTTCTTTAGCTTTTTGCACCCTGCGTCACTTATATTAGCATATATTAGGATATAAGGATATATTAGATGTGTGCGGATATTATCATTATTCTCTTTTTTTTCAAATCTCATATAATTGAAAGCGACACTACTTTTTATAAAAGCTTATATTAAATTGTGCAGATGTATGCAGTCCCAGTAGGACTTGAGATAGGCTTGGCTTTTGTTATCATTACATTCTGCATTGATATAAGCTCGTCTGTCCGTCCGTCTCTTCCGTTTTCTTCTTTTCAATCTACAGGCCGCAATTTTTGAAATGGTTTGCCCCACGGGAAAATGGTACGGATGGCACCATTTTCTCGATCACTTCCCATATAAAGCCGTACTTTAAAAGGTCGATGGATGAATAACTGTAAGCTGGTATAGAGCATTTATATTTGAATTCACCTATCCACTACGATAATGCTCGACAGCATACTCCAATGGTGACACAACGAAAACTGAATGCGTTAGGACGGGAAATCCTTAGTTACCCACTTTATTCACCTGACATTGCATCATCTGATTATTACATGTTCAGATCTCTACAAAATTATCTAACGGGAAAAAATTTCAGTCTTTTAACAGTGCTTTGCTGACTATTTTAACTCCAAGAACGAGAACTTCTACAAAGGAGGAATTCACAGTTTACATAAAAGATGGCAACAGATTGTAACAAATAACGAAGCATATATAACTAATTAATATTAAGCAAGTATTTTTTTAAATGAATTCAAATATTTTCTTTAAAATATTTTCATTTGTTTTAATTTATATTTTAGAAAGGAGTTGGAAAGGAGTTTATTAACTAAGTTAGAATTAAACAAAACCTTAAAGCCTTAATTTTTTATTATTACTGCGAGCGCTACTGCTCTTATTATTAATACCGTAACTGTGATTGCAGCTATTTAGTGACTTATATTGCTATTGTAATACCATTCCTAAGACGCTACAATCTTGGTTAACTCGTGAAAATTGTAGTGCATTGGAACTCGAAACTTAGTTTGATAGATCAGTCGTTATATGAGACTGAACAATATTTAATTCATGGTGGTAAAAAGTGGTGTTATGGGTGTTAAGAGCTCCTTCATCGTGCAATAAAAAACACGCAGATGGCTGTGAGATTTATATTTAAATTATTAATAGTTAGTCTAACCTTAAACAAATTTAAATTTATTTTCTTTTTTTTTTTAATATTTAAAACTTATTTAAAAAAAAAAGAAAATTGTTTTCTTAGTCGCTGTGACAGTTTCTTGAAAAATTATGTGTTTATAAATATTTAAAGAATTTCTGTACCATTCAATTTAATATACTCAGCGACAGAGGAGATATTCATCTGAAATTTATGAAATCATGCTCATAATTTATACAAAACATACTATTCGTAGAATAGTCTGTGACACTAAACTTTGCTCGTGTATACGTTGAAATGTCTTTTTTTTTTCTATATCTCTCTATATATGAAGAAATAAATTTATGAAAGGAAAATATTTCTAGGATTAGTAAAAATAACAAACAAAAAAAAAAAAAAAAAATGAATTGAAATTGTAATGAAAGCAAGAAATAGTAGACACCTCTCTGAAAAGACGCATAACATAGATTGTAATAGAAATAATTTTTGAAAAAATTTCTTAAATTTTCGAACAAGAAAAAAACACTATCCAAGCATTAAAAGGTGCACAGCATTAAGAACTAATGAAAAAACCTTGTAGTCCTACGAAGACAATAGAGTAAATATAGGCTCAGAATGTTTCATTAATTGATTATGCATAACTTTTTTTTGTTTTGCCTATTAATCAAGCGTAAAATGAAAATGTATTTAAAGCGAAAATCTATTAAACGACAACAGATGCTTGCTCATATATATAATTACTCTTATCTGACTTGTGCAGGATTAAAATTCGTTTTATTTATTTGTTATTTGTGTGTTTAAGTTGTTTTTCAATCTCGTTTCTCTCCTCATTTAGTTTGTAGCACGATGTGAATGATATGTTGATTATGTGGCTTTCTAACCAGCAAACTAACGCAATCGATTGTCGATTTATAAGGTAACAAGTGTGCATGAGAAGTGTATTTAAGCCCTATAGATATGTAAATTATAATTATATACATCTCAGTTAGTAACAATGTAATCAATTTGAGTATTTATTAGTATTATTGTTTGTTTATTTGCTTGTCTATCTGTTTGTTATATATGTTAATGTAATTAAATTATTACTTATTAAGGCTTTCAAGTGCACGCACACAAACAAACGCACACACACGCGCAAGTATCCATATACAAAAACTATTATATTTCAAAAAGCACACAAACAAATAAACGAACAGAGAAATAGAGTAATACCCTTAAGATAGTAGTTAAGCTTATAAACGCATACGGTGATGAGAGTGCACGTATAGTTAATTATTTGTATTTAAATAACTAAGGTGACCAAGTGTATTGTATTGTTGTATTGTATTGCCGAAGTACGAGGTTTGTTTTTATAAATCTCGAAGTGCTATTGCCAATCCACAAAGCACTTCTGATACGCGCTTTTTATATGGCCTTGAGCTCTTCCAGCGATGCAGGTGGCAAAACTCCGTCCTTTCACGGGTCTTTTCAGTTTTAGGAATACGAAAAAGTCACAGTGGGTCAAGTCCGTTGAATAAGGTGGCTGAGCTTAACTGAAGGTTCTGTTTTTGGTCAAAAGATAATGAACAATGGCGTGTAAGCTGGCGCCACACGTTTCATGCCAAAAACATCCGACAAAATTGCATCGCACGAACCGACAACCTCAGCAACTTCTCTAATAGGTGATTCGACGATTCTCCATAATAACTTTCTTCACTGCTTCAACGTTTTCGTCAGTTGTTGGCGTGCTGGGGCGTCCAAGGCGGCCATCGCTGTCTTCTGTGAACAGCTTGAACACCTTATAAACATTTTTTTTTTTTTTTTTTTGCTTAACTAGAATCGCCAAATGCTGCAGCCAACATCCTTAGTGAGCTGGAGCACTTAATCTTGTTGTTCACACAAAATTCAATATCGATTCTTTGATCCTTTTTTTCCGATGCCAAAAAATCGCCCAGTCCACCAAAACAAGTCAAACCTTTACATCTGTGAAAAATAGTACGTAACATGTAACCAAAAAAATAACATAGCAGCAAGTATACTCTTAGATATAGGCAAGGAGTGAGCTAATGTTAGATGAAGTAAAAACGAATAATTTTTTGTACGAGTTGTAAGGAAAATCGCTTTCTATCTGTTTAAAGATCAGGTAGCGCTAAGTAGCTCCTTCTGCTTGCCCAAAGCAACCGATAAATAGTAAATTACACGACGGTGTGTTTGACGAAACTGCATTTGCCGTAATACCTAACCTAAGCTCAGCTTTGGTATATAAATATAACAAGTTTCACTCAATACTGACTTAAAAAAGTGTTTGTATTTCATTACTGCGCGATTTTCGTAGCATTCCTTTCATAATTTGAAATGAAATCAAAACTAAACCTGAGGTTTACTACTCTTGGCACATTTTATGAAAAAATAAATACAAATCATCCCCTTCACAGTTTTTTGGTTGTAGGCGTGCCGATAAATTTTAAAGAAGCATAACCATTCTCGATGTGCGATCATTTGGAATTGCATTTTCCTTACAAATTGGCTTTTCAAGTAATAGGATTAACTAGAAGCATGTTTATCCGAACTTTTAAGGGGCTTCGCTCATCATTTCAGCCTCGCAATCTCACATTATAATGAAAGTTAAATTGATTATTGAAGGTGTGTGCTTTTGTCTCTTGATGATTGGAACCTTCCACCTGTTCTCGATAATGCGTACGTTTAAAGCCGATCCATGAAACTGATTTAAAAAAATTTGCACAGGAGGCATCAGCCGCGCCGCTAAACAAAAAGGCTTAACTCTACGCTACGGGCTTCCTCGGATAATAGTTTGCGTTTCACAAGTAGTAAACTGCCTTATGGCATACCTGCTGGTTGTCAGCGTAATTATAAACTTTGTATGCTCAAAACTCGTGGTGTTGGCACAGGATAAAGGGAAACGTGATTGGATTAATTAGAGGTCGGAGAGCGAACACATCCTCGTATAGAAACGCAAAAATATTAAGTTCTACTAATTATTAAGTTAAAGGATCGAATACCTATGTAACGTTTCTTTGATCTTGTATTTTAGGCATAAAAACACATGGGCTTCGTCCGCCATAAAATTCACTCAATTTGCCCCAGATGTGATGGCATGCGACATTCAAACGTTTGTTCTTAGTTACTGAGGTCCTTTTTGGGCCAAATCGGTCGACTGTCCATGGAGAAACTTGCTAAGTATCTAACATTTTATCTTTCTTCTCATGTTATTCAAACATTATATTTAATTAGTTCTAGGTTGATCTAGAGAACGTATACCTGTAAGGTAAAAATTTCTTTAATAATACGAGCATTCCCATTATTAAGAGTCCTCTACTTGGGCTGACCTTTAGAGCTTTGATTTTAAAATGGGTTAAAAAGAAATTTTTAGAAAAAGCAAAAGAACCAAGCGTAGCTTCATTGAAAGTATGAATGGCTAGGCATTTGCCAGAACCCTTAGTGACATGGTTTATCTTTCTCATATAGTCGAATTTTTGCTGAGAATGTAAGAAAATTACAAAGTTTACTTTAGAATCCAAAAGTCTGCGTACAAGAACCAAAAATTATTATTATTATTATTATAATTATAAGTTTAGCCCGAGAATAAATTCGAAGACTACAGTCTTAAAGCACTAGCATCTAAGGCTTTCGGCTTTTATTAAAAACTCTACCGTCCTTGAGTTTTGCACCCACGACCATTGAGTTGCTAGCCGAGACTTGTGCCTCTCGGCCACTCAGGCAGATAAGTACCAAATATGTTTTGGAAAATTTTTATAAAAAAATTATTTTGAAAACTTTTTCTAAAATTTGTTTTCTAACTTTTCTTTTCTATAGTGGATTCAGGAATGAATTTTGATTGATAAATTTTTATAAAAACTGTTTTCGAGTTTTTAGCCCAAAAAAAAAAAGAAAGAAAAGAAAATCCTCTCTTGAACATATGGTCACCTTCTCGTTGCATGCTTGTTTACGTCAATTATAAATTAGTAGAAGACGTTGAATGTTTATCGTTTTAACATTAGTTAAATATCTAACAATGGAGAAATAATGTTTACATTATACCACTAATCTAACTAGCTATATAAAGCATATATGTGTTCGTATCGGCTTTGATTAAATGAACAAGATAAATTACTTCAATTGCTCTCGCGTGGAAATAATTGATAATATAAGATAATCGAAAAGACACACACACACACACACACACACACACACACACACACACACA
>KK502447.1:906446-968586 GCA_000688735.1 Glossina austeni
ACACACACACACACACACACACACACACACACACACACACACACACACACACACACACACACACACACATATATACATACATATACACACACACACACACACACACACACACACACACACACATATACATACATATACATATATATATATATATATTTATATACACAAACACACGGTCGCATACACACAGGCACGCGCCACATTTAACTAAAAATGAAGGTAATTAAATTCTCGAATAAAGAAGAAGCAGAGATTTTCTCTAATCCTTAAATTTTTGATCACAAAATTTAATGCACATTATTTATTCAATATACACAAAAGAAAACAAAAAAAAAAAGAAAATTATTTCTATAATGTGTAAGTGCATGCGAATCAACTGTTAGTGAATGCAAATTAATATTTTCTAATTAGTCAATAAATCTCAATTAATATCATATGTTGATTTTATGCTTGAAGGCATTGCTGTTGCTATTGCTGTTGCTGTTGCTTTTATTATTGTTGTTTGTGGTTTTGGTTATAAATTATTTTACACAATATACGTTTGTTGCCATTTTCGACAGACAAGTTGCATACATACATTCGCGTCTACGTATATGCATATACGTGTGTGCATGTGTATAGATGCGTTTATATTTGCATTTGTATTGAACAGTTTATTACCATATATCCAAAACAGTAATCGCATACACTTATACGGCAGACACGAAGCATATGAAATCTCGGCTTTACTTAATAATTATGTCTAACACATACTAGTTAAACAAATACGTGTTTAATATATATATCATATATAGAAGAGACCATGTAAAGCATACTTGCATATGTTTGCACCCGCATATATATATATATACATATATAGACATATGAGGAAATAAATAAATTGAAACAAGGCTACTGCCATATTATCTCTGTCTAACTTGTACATATATTTATATAGATGCAATGTTACATATGTATTTGTGCTTAATATACATAATCGCACCTAATTGTATAGGCTTGAAATTGCCGCAAGTGCTACTACAAATGCTCTTTCATTGATTTTGCTAATATATAAATTATTTAATATTGTGTGAGATATTGAACTCATATACCAATACGAGTGTATATGCATTTATTACTAGCACATGCACACAAATACTTGCTTATAAAATTCTACAATAGCACTTAAATATAATAACGAACTTTAAATGAATTTGTAAATCATTTTTGTTTTTTATCTTTTTATCGACCATTTTGTATAATTGTATGGAATGATTAACAATTTGTCTAAATACTTTATACAAAATTTGATAGGTTTTACTTATGACATTAAAAGTTGATTAAACCACTTATCAGAATCGTGATTGCATTAGAAAACTCTTTTGTGGGTGGACGCAGTTTACATATATACTTGGCTAAGCGCCTATTTAAACACTTTTTCATCCTTCCTTCTGTATCAAGCGAGCCGGTCATAAACGAGAAATTTAATAATGATTATCGCGTTTCGAAGCAGTACTTCAGGCGTGACGATAGAAAGTGGGCAACTTAAAAAATCTACACCATCCGCTAGCTAGCATGCTCACAATAGACAAAAATTTAACCACTGATATATTGCACCCGTATATTTTTAATCCGCCACCAGCGTACAATAGGGCCATTTCAACACTGAGTGTGCCAATGGGTCATTTTGAGGTTAGAAATATTTTAGGTTACTTTTATTTACGTCAAAAGACCTTTAAACACTTATTAATAATTTTTATTATTCCTGGTTTAGTCTTCGAGATATCAACAACATATATCTACCAAAGGGGTCAATGTGAGCCTTAAATTTTTGTTGGAAGCGCCACAAATCAAGTAGGAAGCTGAAAGTTGGCGAGAATTCCCCAAAAGGGAAAATAGGTGTTATCTGTTTACATGTTCCTACACAATAAATAACCTCGAAAAAACATCGACAACTTTTTCATGCCTGCATCTACAGCTTTCGATATCGCGGAAATATCTCTGAAAAGCTTTTAGGCAGACATTTGCTAGGAAATATAGTTCCAATCGATTTACTAACACGAAAGATACGCGCAAGCGCATTTATCACTTACAAAACACTACAACTTAGTCTTTGTAGCAGGTTGGTGTGTGAATCTAGCTCTACAGTAAGATTGGCGAGTATTATTTAAAACTGTAGTGGAAAAATCGACAGCGGGCCTATTGAAAATGATCACCCGCGGGTTCACGGCTTGCAACTTTCCCTGAATGACTTGTAATTTAAGAAGAAAACAAAAAAACAGCCCATAATAGACGAAAGCTTATAACTTACAGCGTGTAAGAGATATTAGTTTAAAATCTTGTACATGTACAATATATTTTGGGAACTGGTAAACAGCCCAATTAAAATTATATTCATTGACCATTAGATCGGCTGATTGTCAATATACTGATGTGCCGCTTTAAGAGCAGAATAACTTTCTCGCTATATTTATGTTGGTTTAAGGTAATGAAACTCTTCTATGAGACAAATATAACGGTACAATATTATTCTTTCAATTCAAGAAATTCCCCTTTTATCTGCCGGCTGCTAGACCAGATGCTTCGAACGAATGCGTAACTTTCACCGATATATTCATTTTACTTTGATATAAGTATTTGAATAGAGCATCTTTGTTGTTATTGTAATTTGAAGAATGCAACAATGCAAATGCAAATTGTTTTCCTTTTTTTTTTTAAAAAAATCTTCTTCTTCAGTTTATGGTCCTCTCATATATGTTTTGCTTACCTGAGTTTCGGTGACATTTAATAGTTTAGCCATTTCTGTGCGTTCACTTGAACTTAGGTACTTTTTAATCTCAAATTGTTTTTCCAATTCAAATATTTGACGTCCTGTAAATGTAGTTCTGGCTTTTTTCTTTCGTCTTGCATCGCACGACCCGGAATCTGAATCGTCTTCAGTCGTCTCGACCATATGCGTTGTTGAGGCAGGCGGTGTAGAACTGTTGGTCGCCGCTGCTGAACGTTCACGCATCAATGTATCACTACTGGCACTGGTCGGACTTACATCGGGCGGTTGTGTTAAGGTCGCTGATATGTTTGAGTTCATTGCCATTGCGGCCGATGTAGGCATCCCTGCCGTAGACAATGATGAGTTATTTAGTTTTTTCTTTTTAACACTTGGCTTTCCCGTGTGACTAGCATCTGTTAAGGGCGAGAAAAAACAAGAGAGAAATAACATTAAAAACAGTAAAAAAAAAGACATAACCAGAATATAAAACGTCAACAAAAATTAATTAAAACCTACGGTAAATATAAATCAATTTTTTTTTTCGTTCTGTTTAATAGCATTTTTATTTAATTTAATATGTTTTCCATTTAATTAATTGCCTGATGATTAATTCAATATTTTCACAGTGCATTGCAGTGCAGTGTTATTGAGCTGTTAACGTTGTTAACGTATAAGCGAGCGTACATGTGTATGTATATACGTGTATTGTTTACTACTTAATACTCTCATTCTACGTTCTACGTTGCTGTTATTGCCGCATTATTGCGATTGTTGTTGGTGCTTTTGTGCTGTTGCCATTAATAATAACAGCAACAATGATTTTATAGCCAGACATTTACAATTAAAAGCATTTTCGTTTTATTATTGTTATTATCGTTTTTGTTGTTTTCATTGTCATTGTTGTTGTTGTTGTTGTTGTTTAAATGTAAATATTATATCGTTACAGTATTGTTGGGCTTAATTTTCAGTTTTTATTACTGTTGACATATTACTTATACGATATTAAAAGTGTACGTCAAAATTGTGAGCGTGCGACACGTCAGAGAAGGGCGGCAAGGAAGAGACGGCCTCTGGATATTCAACATCAACTGAGTCACACATATTTTTGTGTGATCATTGAGTTCACTACTACTACTACTACTACTACTACTACTACTACTACCACTACTACTACTATTTTAGAGCTTTGATGTCTGTCTTCCTGACATTTCTTTTGGCTCTCTCCCTGCCTTTGTTCTTTCCACTTTGAAATTTTTTCGATTATTTCTTTGTATATTTATATTTATATTTATTGATTATCAAATTGGATTTTATTAGAAAACCTTATTTTCCACATTAAAATCTAATTGATTTTATTTGTGTTATTTCTACACTATGTGGTCTTACGCTTTGAATTCAATTAATCATTTTAAATGTCAGTTCAAGCTTTAAGTATAGAATGACTGATTGTTTATCTAGCTAGAGTCGAAATACGCTTTACGTTGGTCTGGTCTTTATTTATCTTTAACCGCGAAACTAATAAAGCAACGAGAATATTAGATGTGAGTAGCAAAAGTCGATTACTAACACCTACCATTAATCAAATTACAAATTGCATTTACGTCGACTGCAGCAATGCAGGCGATAGGTGACTACATTATCAAGTCGCGCTTATATGGCAGAAACTTGCCTTATGCATACTTAAATAAATTTATGTCTTTCATTTATGTTTCTCCATCGGTTTTGCCCTTTACCCAAATCACTTAGATATTAAGATTCACATAAGTACAGTTGGGATTGACAAAAGTACAGTTCAGGCACAGTATTGACTTGATAAGTGTAATAGCCACTCTCTTCCAAGGAAAACACTCCAAGACCAAAAGAAGAAGACCAAGAAAAGAAGGCGGTTACACAAGAAAGCATGGAAAAAAAGTTTTGAGAATTATGCTTGAGAAAAGGTCAAAAGGTCTCGTTGGAAGAGATAGATGTCACACTAAAAACATAATCACCGCTGTTTTTTGTTTTTAATATGGTCTGTCTCTATGCGCATAGCACGGTGTTGGTTAGTGGGGGGGAGGGGCCGAAAGAGATAGAGACGGTCTGAGTCTAATGGATATTTCCATCCGGGAATTAGGCTATACCATAAGAGAAATGCCTTCATCGGCACTCAGCACTCACTATAATCAAGAGCAAGTATGATCTGCCTCATTGAACCTCAACTGTGCTGACTCTTATTTACTTGGCGGGCAGTTGTTTAGCCACAATAAAAAGGAGGTTTTCACCAGGTACCTACCATCACTACATTCTCGAGCCGAATCGGCAGTCTATTGAACGGAAACGAAAGCCGTGCAATGCTTTTAATAACGCAGTAGTCGGTCGCAAAATAATGACGTCTATGCCTTGCAATTCGTCAGGTAGGAAAAGGAAGAATGGTGAATAGTGAATATTATATAGCACTTGAGATTCTATTGAAAAAGCAAACTTCCAAAGATGGTTTCCAAACAGCTAAGAAAGAAACGCTCATGAAAAGAAGCTCGAATAGTTGGCACTTCCAACCAATTCTGCAGACGCAGTTATTAGTTTTCGAAAAAATTTGAATGAACTGATGGCGGATACTGAGCCTCAACAAATTCTTTCATTAGAAAGTAATCGAGGTGTTAGGGACGCGTTAGTTTCGTTGAATTATTCTTGAAGGAACACAAATCGAATTTTGATAAACGACGATAGTCTTAAAAGGTCCCAGGGCTTATTGACCCATGCATTATATAAATATAATACGCAGTAGATGTCGTACGCTTAAAACATGATATAAAAAAATACAGAAATGCGAAATATCATTTAAAAGAAAAGGAAATTTAATGAGCTTTTGATTGATATCCCTTCAGATACAAAAGTCAGACTGAGTAACTTTATGAATTTCTCTTTAATTGACCGAGGAATAAGTTTCGCTGTAGCTAACTATTGCTAATTCGTTATGTATGTTTTAATTGCTGTAGAATGGACTAGCGATTACATCGTCACCATCTCTTCAATTATTCAATGACGGCTTACGGACTTCAGTACTTCCCTTCCTAGTTGGAATTGATGTTTACCTCTTTCAACTATCACTGCTATGTTACACAAATACTCGATTAGTAATTATTCGATTACCACAAGCACAGATATCTTTATATGTATGTATATATAGGTTCATGTATGTACATCAACCTCTCTCTCTCTCTCTCTCTCTCTCTATCAAGGAAAAAATCATTAAAAGTGCGTGATAACTTGCACTCTTCATTCCCGTAGAGGGTTCTTTAATTAGCTATTGTGACAAGGTTACGTATCTCTTAATGAGTTTGCACTAAAATATGGAATTGCTAAGACATGTCGAGTACGTCTTTGAGATAAAAAAAAATATTTTTTTTGTTGCGTGCATTGAAATTGTGTCTTAACATGAACGCAAAGGCTGCTATATACAAAGAAATACGTGGAATAATACTTTGTCACGTTGTTTCCTGCTTCATTTAGCTTATCGTCAGACTTGGCGGGAAATTTAAGAATAATGGGAAAGAAGATCCGCGAATACTTGTTCCATGAAAAAAGTGGCACTGAATACAGCTGACACCTAATTGGTTGGATTAACCATTAAATTCTTACCAAAGGCTCCAGCAATCGACAATAGTCTATACCAAAATTGTTCCATAGCTCACGATGGAGTCCAAAGTCTAACCCGTATTAACAAATACATAAGGGCTTAACCTGTTGCTATTCGACGGAATTCCTCGCTTAAAGAGAAGACAAAGAGAATCGAAATAATGAGAAGGGAAGAGAGAGAGACAGAGCACAAAATCTGATATAGTCTATCTAATTTATTCCATATATATATATTCTGATACCACTTTCCCTACCAAGGGATCAGCCGCTGTGTAAGACAATATTAAATTACATTAATTAAGTTTTGATAAAAAATTGCTTGTAATAATTATAAACATCTTACATAAAAGCTTGTAGTTGACGGCTACGGTAAGTGTTAATAAGCCCTTGAACAATAATCGTTAAACTTTTAAATGTATAAGGGGCAGGTGTGGTCTGTGTAGGATCTCTAATAAATTTGTTATTTGCTTGTTACAAATGTCGTGACAACATTAACGTAACATTGCTTCGGTGTAGATTCGATAATAAAGTTGTTAAGTCTTTGCATTCCGCTGTCACGTCTACTCATACTCCTAATGGTCTATCTCCGAGTAATTAAAACAAGTTGTGCTAATTTTGCATTTCGCAAATAAAACTGCATTAATTTTATCAATTATGAAAAACGATACAACTTTTAATGACTTATATAATAAACTTAATGAATCAGCTATCTTAGTGGACGGGTTGTTTTAATTAACTCATATTACCAGAAAATGATTCATATATTTGCCTCCACAATAGTAGGTCATTCTATCTGCTTCATATTTTATAAAATTCTATATTTCTTAGAAGGTTTATTTTTCAAAACTTAATTGAATATGACTCAGAATCGTTAATGTTGTGCAACCGAATTCAGTGTTTTGAAGGTATTGTTCAATTTCTAATGCGAGATCCTCGTCTGGCTTCAGACAAACTATCTTCAAAACCGATTTTTGGTAACTGTAGCCGCAAATGATAAACCCCCTGATCGTATCATCTCGACCAGAGGCATTGAAAGAATTAAATATTTCCGAAGCAATGTTGTATAAAATGGGCTGAACTCAGTGAGCTATCAAAGATAAATTTAAGTAAAACTTTCCAGCCTAAGATAAAAATTATTTCTTGGTTGGTTTTCCTGGAGACGGACAGACATATGTGAATTTCATTGTTTTCAAGATGGCAAATTTTTTTGCCTGAAATTTGCGAAATCTAACGATTTCGTAGCTCACCTCAGTTCTCACTCCAAGCTCACCTACTCATTTCAGGAGCTTTGACCGCACTTGTTCCCAGTTTAATCCAGTTGAAAACAGAGAAAACCCAGTTCCATAAATCGCTTTAAACTTTGCCATACATTAAATGAGACCTTGTTAACAACTAAAACTCGCATTGTTCAAACTTCAATATCAATATTACACTTTGCAGGGGGATGTCATTCAGTAAAGATATACATCCTTTTATTTCAGAATAAAATCGAACAAAGGCATTACATGCCGTCGCATAGTGACTAAAATTTGCGTTTCTTCTGCTGCAAAGTCAACTTTAAAGGATTAACGATTCACTTCTTTGTGCCGTTTACCGATAGAAAAAAAATATAGTTCGGAGTAGAATAGGGTACTGTCCCTGAAGGTGAGTTACGAACTTGGCAAAATTTCTTAGCAAAAATCATTATGTTCGACGTGTTTTTATCAGAAAAGCTTCATTATTAAATACAGAGTAATATTCGCCGATTGTATAACTGAGACATATCCTCAAAATTGCTAATAAAGTTTTTCGAAGCAAAACTGAACGCTATAAGAATTTATTATTTAGTATAATGTGACTAAAATTTAGATTGTGAATTAACGTCTCTTCGATGTTTAAACCAAAGAAAAGTATTTAGTTTAATTAAAATGTTATTCGTTTGTTAAAAAGCATTAAAACCATATAAACATAATTGTATTTATTTTTATACGAAAAATATGTTATAACACTTTTTCAATAACTAATTCATTTTAATAAAAAAAATCCAACAAAGGTTTTATTCTCCAATAAAAAGAAGATGATTATATATTTATATTCTTAAAAAAAAAAAAACCTATGAAAACAATAAGCAATTAATAAATTAAATTCAGCTACACAATTAATTAAATAAATAAATAATAACAATAATAAAAAAGATAAACATTTTTAAATAAAAAGATAAAAAGAGTAAAAAAAAAAATAAAAAATAAAGAAATAAAACCCATATATAAACATTTCAATGACTAACACAATATTAAATGCCAAAGAATAAATTTAGGTCAACATTTCATACAATTATTGTGCACAATATTATTAAGGCTAGAGTAAGCAAGAGCACAGGAAAGAGGTATTTATGAGAAGAAAAAAACAACAAGAACAACAACAAAAAAAAAATTAAATGCATTTACAGTGAATGAAGAAAAAAGTGTGAAACATTTATTCATTTTAAAGCGACTCTTGGACACCCATCACCTAAAGAAACTTGAATGAGTTAAGTGTATGCGACTTTTTGACTTATTTGACCTACAAAAGAAGTAGATATGTAAAGAATGGACGAAAGAGTGAAATACAAGGCAATAGAATAGATTTGCAATTAGTTTATATTGACACAACGTGAATTTCATTAGTTTAACAAATTTTACACTCTATAGCACTTGTGGTACATGGGTGGGTGTATAAAATTTGCGTGGGTGAGGGCAACATCCAGGAAGGTTTGAGATAGATCCACCTTCTATTATACTGATCGATTCAGGAAGCGATTCTGGCGTGTCTATCCGTCTGTCCGCTTGTCTGTCTTTTTTTCTTGTGTTCAATCTACATTTGGCTATTTTTGAGATAGTTTGATGAGATATGGTACACTGACGTGTCTTGGCCCAAGGGGAAATGCTATTGAAAATGGATAATTTGAGCGACCACTTCGGATATAAGGTCTTATTTCAAATAACTCTATTAAGCAAAGCAGTTTAGGGTGCTTAATGGTGGGCGTGGCAACGTATTACGTTTTTTTACTTGTTTTTGTTTTTGTCCTGTAAAGTTGTTTTCTCGTAATGCTCGGCATCATAAAAGCAACATTTTATTATTGATGATATATTGGATCCGATTTCTAAAGCGCTAGAGCTTTTATATTTAAATCCATTCAAGAAATTGTACATAGTTCTCTTTAAATGTCTAGCCTATCAAATCCTGCTGAACTACTAGTTCTATTTTCGCCGGGCTTCATTCTTAAGAAAAGCTGCTCACAAGTGTAAGCGTTTCCGTACATAATGCAGTTGTGAAGGATGCAAATTTGCCTCCAGAAAGACATATTCTCTCCAATTTCCGTAAAAAGGTGGAAGAATAAGAAGAAGAAGAAATAATTATAATACTTGGAATTTCGAAAAAAAGCTTTTAGGAGAAGTTTATCGTGAATTTTCTAACATCTGGTAATTTTCTTTTATATTTCGTAGTAAGTTCTCTTTTTTATTTACATGTATTCTAAATTTGTGTCTTTTCTTTTTCGCAAATCGCAAAAGAGCACCGCGTAGACATTTTTATATATAACCTTGCGCGTGCCCGCAAAATGACCTACTAAAGGAATTCCATCATAATTTTAATAAATTATTATAGGATGTGCACATGATTTTCTTATTCGGCCCTCATATGTGGTATTTATTTAAGTAGAAGTTGCCTATTTCGTGTATGGCGGCGTTAATTTTATATCACTTTCAGTATGGAAAATCATGTGTGGTTGTTGCGCCAGTAGATCTCAAAGAAGTAAAGGGAGAAAACGAAAAATTAAAAGTAAACCCAGAGTGAAAGCGAAGCAGACTCGCCATTCTTCAAGCGTCGAACAAAAGCAAGCCTTCGACTCAAGTAAGTTTAAATCAGAAAAAGAAGTCCAGGGTAAGTCAAAAACACAAGGATATGAAGAAAGTGAAAAGAAAAGTTCTTTCTCTCACTTATTAGATGAAGATGAAGAATGGCCGAAAAGACGGGAAAAGGAAAAAGTTAAACCATCGCAAGTTACAACCACAACACAGGATACAGGAATATTTGATTGTTGCTTATGTTGTTTCCTACCAGGCACTACCGACGGCATAATAATTGTAAACGAAAGGCCACATGAGAAAGAAAGAAGGGAGCAACGCTTAAAAGAAGAAAATGCACAAAAATGAAAAAATGAAAATTTTAACCTAAGAGAAAAAAACTTCACTTTACGATATTCAAAAAAAAAAAAAAAAGAAGGACGCCGTCATGCTACACATAGTGCATAAAGTAATTCAAAATTGGATAAATACTGTGCCTCTCTGAGTATTGTGATCTATTCAAATACTGTGTCCACATGTTTCCTCTCGGTTAGAATTTACAAATTGCTTTGCATATTCTTCACTTCTCTTATTCTTAGTCTAACTTCGAAGACTGCGTAAATTCATTAGCGTATCGTGTTTATTGTATTATCTGTAACCAGCATATCTATCTTTTAACTTTTCTTTTATAGCTTAGCCTCACCTTAGTATATGAACTTAAACACAGGACGCAGGCATAATTCTGTGCCTGCTTTATGGTTGATATTGGGTAAACTCGATCGCAAGTCAGGAAAGATTTTTTATTCGATAGAAAAGACAAGTGTACACTTTATCGACGGCTGTGAACTCTCTCTCTATTCGTTGCTATCACTATAGAGCTTAATCGTTATCGTTCGAATATGTAATTCGGTATAGCAAGATTTTATATTCCTTAGTAAAGGAAAGTGTGGACTTTATCGACAGTTGTGAAGGTTACTGTTGCTGTCGAAAGTCATACTTGGACGAAAATTGCTTTAGATATCAATTGCAATCGAGCGAAACTTAAATATGGCGAGTATTGTGGGTGTAGGGGGAAGGAAGGGGGAAGGGAGGGAAGATGCAAACTGGAACCTATACTGCTTTTGAAGACCGATGATAACCAAAAATTTGAACTATGCTTTGAATATTTCGGCTTCCGTTTTTTTTTTTAAAAATCGATACCCGTCTCATGTGCAGGCAACTATGAAATATCTCGTTGAGGTTTAGATTACGAAATAGAGGCCAAGGAAATTCGTTCTAAACATTGGACACGCAGTGTCTGAGTGCGTTGAAATTTGAATTATATTTTGAAAGAAATATGCTTTCGTTTCTATTTTCCATCAACGTCACCTTTAATGGAATTCGAAAACTCAACAATAAATAAAAAATGTGTCGCAGTTAAAAATGAATAATTTACAGTAGTATGGCATGTTTCTTAGCAATTTCAAATCAATTTTCATATTTTATTGTTCAATAAAGAGGTTTGAGCTCAAATTTATTTTAAAAATTTTGTGCACGAAAGCGACATAAGAAAATTTAATAAAATGTAATATCCTGCTTTCCCTTTATGTGCCTGTTCTTGTGCTGTGTGTGAGAGTTTGCTTCTGTATTATGTGAGTTTTACTTGAAATTGTCTCGCTGTCACTGAATTCGTCAATCACTTTCATTAATTAATATTTTGCAGTTTGACAAATATGATGCGCGGCTGTTGCGGTAGTAAAGATGTAAATGGAATCAAGTTTCTCGCAGATTCCAAAAAAAAAAATCATTAAATGATGCGACACAGAAGAAGGGTTCAATGAATAAAATATGAATTCTCTGAGCGAAATTGGGGCTTTATAGCCGAAGCTGAAACTTTCATAACCTATAACATCTTTTCGAAATTATTCTTCGGCTAAATGTAGGGAATTAAAACTAAATTGAAAAAGGAAAGAAGAGTTGTATTTAGTAACACTGATGTAGATTCTTTGTTCGGTGAAATCATTTCATTGCTTGCGAGAGTCTGCACGCATATGGAACACAATAAGACGTTCAATATTCGGCTTACAACGACATCATATCAGGCTTTGAGATCACTTGGATCCAATAACGATAGCTTGCAAAAAGCAGACACAAATGTAAGAATGATTGCGGGGTTTTGGAAGTTAGGGAAGGAGCTCCTAGAGTTCTCGCACCTAGTCATGTCTGCTTGGCAAGGTGATAACTGCTCAGCTTATTACCTCGACATAATTCTGTAAAGTAAGTGCTATCTCCAAACTCAAGCCTTACTATATAGCGCGCATTTGCAAACTAAACTTAGACCAGAAGAAAAGATCTAATTACGTACGGATTGTCAAAAGGCTAGAAAGGCTTGATTCGCATTAATAATGGTGAACTCTCCATCTCCCTCTCTCTCTGTCTCTCTTGTAGCAAATAATCTAACCAGGATCCAAATGTAGATGTAAAGGATGTTATTGAGCGAACAGCATTATCTAACTAACTACCAGTGGATCAATCTATTAGGCTCGTTGATGGCAATTGACGATGTGGTGGCGAAGTTGTTACTGAATAAGTTCATTAGTGAAAATCGAATTGAAATTCTCTATGAGGCTAGTGCAAGACGAAAAAACTTATTAGAGACTAAAAACAAATATCAGCAAATCTGGAAAAGTTCTACTCTGTGTATGTTGGCGGGTTGATGGGAGAGCATTGTAGGATAATAAAATTAGGCCAAAATGTCAAAGAAAATGTGCAGAGCACATTGCATGATGCCCTTCGTTCAGAAACCCAATCGTGTTTGACTCGCGTTATTATTACTGATAAGAGCTGACAAGAAAAGTGTTTAATGTAACGTAGTAAGAGACAAATCATAGGCAGATGTTAAAGCTAAAGAGGTTAATAGTATTAGAAAATATCGCTACGTAAAATAAAAGGCCGTCTTCGAGAGCTGCGGAAGCCAGAAGCGAGAGCTACGGAATGAGTCATCTTTGTAAAAATACCTTATGGTGAAAAATTATGAATTGTCTGATAATTACTGCCTACGCAGACCTATGGTTGACTAAGTAAAACTTGACTTGATAAGATGGGAAGTGCTCCCCTACCCATAGTAAATGCGTAGCTGAAATCAAACATATGTCTTTTGCACTAGCTGACTTGGACAAGATAAGACAATAATTTGGTAATCATTCACTATGTCATCCTGACGCTAGACTGCTATGACGACAAAATCCAAAATTAATTAGGATTTGAGATGAAGACTAGATTATCTTAATATTTCTTCGAAGAAATACTATACTAGAAGGTATCTACGAAAATCTGCACAGAGCTATCTGTCTCTTAGTTATCAGTTGAATTAGTTGAATGTTCACTTTTACGATGGCGTAGACTTAGGAAAATGATATCATTTTAGAGAAATTGAAAATACAATTTTTTTGAAACTAATTCAAATATTTCGGGTGTTGCCAATCAGACATTAAATAGCAAATGTCCTCCCACGGTAATTCACATATATATATGTTTATATATACATATACATATATATATATATATCTATATATAAGAATGAAAATTTAAATCAATTTTAATTTGTAAATTGCATATCGAGACGTAACAGTATGAGTGTGAGAAAGAGAGAGTTAGAGTGTGTGTGTGTGTGTGTGTGTGTGTGTGTGAGAGAGAGAGAGAGAGAGAGAGAGAGAGAGAGAGAGTGACAGAGAGAAGGAGAGAGGGTCAAAGAAAAAACAAATTCCAAACAAACAAATAAAATGCAATCTGATTGATTGCAAATAACACGATATGAACTTTAATCGCTTATAATTCCCATAAAAAAATTGCATAAAATGTAAAATTTTTAAATGAATGTGTTTTTTTCTTTTTGTTTTTTTTCAATAAAAGTGCAAGTAGTAGAAAAAACAATCGACATTCAATTCAGCTGCATAAACAATAGCAAATGCCAAAAAGTAATAACAATTGAGAATTTTATTTATTTATTTTTTTTTTTTGAAACCATTAATTGAATTATAATATAACGTAGAAAAAAAAAAGAATTGAAAAGCAGAATGAATTTTTGCCTTGTATTGGGCGTAGTATTCAATCAATTAGGGAAAAAGGAAATTTACAATAACCTGTAAATTAATAACGAAAGCAAAGAACAAAAAATTTCGAATTTAAAGGCACTTTACATACGAGGCTTTTGAAAATCTAAATCTTCACTATATAAGGTTCACTATATTAAATAAGGTTCGGCTAAAAATTGTTTGTACACAACCTTTCCACATATATAACTACTTTTAATAAAGTTACTTATTTATAATTCTTACGATTACAGAAAATAATTCCGTAACGTGCCTGCGATTTTAAAGATCCTTTTTAAAGAAACGCTCCTTTAAGTTCTCAGGTTAGACTTGAGAACTTCAGGTTAGATGGTAATCTAAAATTTACGGAGAGTTTTAAAAACCGATTTTGGCGATTGACTATCTAGCGTTATAATGATCGGCAATGCCACCATTAGTAGCAAACAATAAATGCTCTATATAGTCTTTAGGCCCTGGTTATACTTTCTTGTATGTATTACTTACTTGCATTCGACAACAAGGGATGTGATTGCGCTATGCTTATGATTCGGGTTCTCAAACCCGGTAATATGTGCATATGGATATTTGCGAGCCATATTTACCAAGGCTACCAAGGCTCGTGATCGACTCACTGTCTTGTTTCCTATTTTGAAAATATTTAGCAATTTTTTCTTCCGCAACCCAAAAGCCTCATAGAAATTCTTTGCAAACCTAAAACTTTGCTTCTTCATATCAGTTAGTAGCGTGCATCCGTTCGAGATCCTTTTGCTATTCATAGATACTGAGAAAAACTGAGATCGAAAGACTAAAGTCTACATATAAACAATCTTAGTTGATGCCCGAAGATTAAGTTCGAAGGCTTGTTTCTGGGATTAATCAGTTTTCAACCAAAAGTGGCTACACTATGTAAATGAATAAATCATCTTGAAGCCGATGATTGCAAAGACCAGTTCGCTTATAAACCCAATAGGAAAAACTTGAACTAACGAACAACGAACGATATCTAAAATAAACTAAATAAACTCACGAACTTTTTTCAAGTCAGTATTGATAAAACTCTCATCAAGGGACGCACATGCCTCCTATAATATTATTAGAACCCAATATTCATGGTTATGTACGGACTGAATCGATCTAAAGCGAATATAATTTATTTTCTTCCTTGAGGTGAGGTAGCTATGTCAGTGGTAAAAAAGGAACAATAAAGCAAATTTAATTAAATGACCCGGGAGACTACAACCATATTCATTATGGTTGCAAATCGGCATAACATTTTTCTTGCTTGAAATATTTAGAAAATGCTTTAGTGAAAACCGTTACATGTTTGCGGTGCAATATTCAAAGCGATACTGTTATGCTGTTGTGAATTATTGCTTACTTATGGGTACCTTTGTTTGCTTTTCATTATATAAGGCTGCAAATAAATCGTTTGCACTTCAATTTGAATTGTGTTTTGAAATTGAATTCGATGTCTTTCGTAGATGGTATGCACAATCTTCAAAAACAGAGAAGTTCATCTTGTCATGAGAGTCTTACGCTCCAAGCAAATGTAGATTAATTCAATTCATTTTTAGACACAGACGATGGTAAACATCTAAGTGGTATGTATATATATACATATATACAAAAATATATAAGGAATAACAGGTTACCAAGCTCAAGTTTTACAAGCTTAAGAATTTCAAAATCGAATGGTCGCACAGGGGGTGATTAACTTAACTCTGCTTCAACATAATCATTAATCAAAGAAACATTTTCCAAGTCATGTAATAACATATTTTAAAACTTGATTATGAAATCGACGTTTTTATGTTTATACCATTTTAAGACTCACTTTGAAAATTACAAAAAACACACAATTAATTATTTTTATGACTTCATTAGTTAATTAGGAAAAAAAAAAAACCGACTTGAAAATAATTTATAAATAATTTCAAGCTTCTAATAAGACGATTAAAAACAACACATACGTACAACAAGTCAAATTAAATGACCAGTAACTGGCGATTAATAATAGCAACAACTTGTCCATATCATAAAATCGATTGTCTTTTAATTGTTAAACTAAATAGAATTTTTGTACACAGACAGACAACTAGACAGAGGCAGTCACTCAGTCACACACATTTAGTCACTTTGGCCGCAATGAGAAATGAAAAAAAAAATGCTTAAAACAGAAATAGTAAATGAATGAATATATTTATATATATACATATGTGCTTGTATGTTCACACATACATAGATGACATAAAACATTGCCGTACAATTCGTGTGAGAAAAACAAGTGTTGACTTTTTATTGTTGTTGCTGAATATTAATTTAATAATAGACATGTGCAGGCATACATACCTACATACGTACATACCATACCATGCTCACTATAATGCATTTTGCATAAAATCAAATATTTAAAGGAAATAAAATTGCAAAAAAAAAAAAAGAAGAAGTGAATGCAATACAATGCAAGTGCATAAATACCAATGAATACTATGGCAAAAATTATTTATGATTATTTAAAAGAACAAAATATGTTCGATTTGCGTCAAATTTTTCACGTCACATCACCACGCATTCCATCATTTGAGCTATTGACTTGATGGACATGGACCTAAGTATTTTTTAAATACAATTCAATTTAGATGCGAGACATAACAACATAACTGATAACGCAAGAAGATTAAAACTTCATCAAAAATGCTTTACGCGTATCGAGAGAACATAAAATATTTTACAGATAAGTGCGACGAGACGTCACTAAGTAAGTAACAGTGAATCTACCTATTAGAAATGGTGTAAAATAAAAAAAGGAAAAAGGGGAACGAAAGAAAAATCAAGAACTAAATAAATTGTTGTAGTCTGTCCTTCCAGCTGCTTATAGTATTCTCCAAGCGATATAAACAAAGGCGACTTTTGGCGGAGACTTTCGTAGATCTCTTGGACCTACAGTGAATTGATTCATTCTATAGCATATTGTAACAAGGATTTAATAATTTTTTTCGATCGAGGCACTCTTTCTTTGGTTAAAATTGAGTATAGTTTTAAAAGCCTCTGGACAGAATCTTGTTGAAGCTTGATGAAAGATGCTTGAACGATTTGGAAAATAGCTGCCGTTATCGAGTAAGCTCTGTCCACTAAAATCGATCGATTGTCGAGTAGTGCCTTACGAATAGTGAGTTTTTTACCGCTGTCGATAAAGTATGCATTTTACTTATCGAATGACGAACTTATCGACCATCAAATAGCTCTCGAGCAACATATTCAAACTACGATTGAGTTTATTCGATACCGGCAGATATAAACCGAACTTATAGACAATCTGCAGCATGGTTTCTTCAATTTGATCTTTAGAAGAACGTTTACCCAAAGCTAAAGAAAATTTTCTCAACCAATTTTTAGTGTATAACTCAGTTAAAACTTTCGGACGGGATTTTTGAATCTCTTTTTTTAATATTTTTCAAAACTTTTTTCATATTAAAAACAACGGTAACAAGTGAAACTATATTTGTGCTGCTAGCAAGCGAAACTAAGAGATCTCTACGTGAACTCACTAAACATACTCAAGTCAGGTAGCAGGTTGCTTGATTCCATTTAATCATGTGTGTAACCATATAAGCTTTTCAAAGCCAGCTAGAACGCTTAGAAACGCGCCAAGTCTAACTAAACATACCATGACCTGCTTTAAAGTGCTTAAATCGAGGAAAGTGTATCCAAGTTGGATTAGTTAGTCAGATTTCAAGACGGCTCTGCCACGTCGCTTTGGGCCTATGATGGTCAACGCTTCCATCGCATTAATTTTTTAAAAATGCTAGTTTTGCCACTGTCGGAAAGGTTACGTCACTAGGTTTCCACACTCAAGAAGCTAGTTTGAAGAAGAGTCATTTACGTTACAATAGGCCTTTATTTTTATCAATCCTTTATAACTTTCCCAACTGTACGAGTTTTTTGTTTAAAATTTCATCATATAGTTACTTAGAAGAAAATAAGATTTTCGATATTTTTCTTTTTATTAACTTGAGCGGATGAGTATCCAAGATGCGTTTCCAACCTTATGTAGCCTATCTTAGGTTGTTTCGTATTCTTGTTCTTTTCAAATTAGAAATCATGTCAAAATTCTCTCGACTTGTTAGCCAGAAACGAAATCATTTTTTCTTTGTTTTTGAATTAATTTGCCAAACGATGATATCTGCTGTTGTTGCTTAAATATTTTGCAACGTGATAAAATTGCAATTTTTGTATGTGTGTTTAATTTCTTTCTTTTTTGTTTTTTCTTAATTCATTAATTGCGATTTTCTGTAATATTTTTGTGCAAATCTTTTTCTGTTTGCTTGTTTTTTTTCACGTTGCTAAACTAATTTAATTGCAATTTATTTAAAAAATTTTTAATTAAATGCTTGCCTTAGTGGTTTCATATTTTTTTCTTCTTTATCTTTTTTTTTTTGCTTTTTGTTTTTTATACTATTAGCATTTGTTTTTAATTATTGTACAACAATAACGTTTTCCGTTTCGCCATAAACGTTTGCATTGCACAGGCAAAAAGTACATAACACATTTACATTACGTTTACATTAATGAACATTGTTGTGATTTTCTTTTTTTTTTATTTCTTTTCTTTTCTTCTTTTGCGCGCTATATGTTAAGTGTAAATATCATTTATTTATTTTTATATTTTTAAGATTTACTTATACGCTTTGTGTGTGTCCATATCTGTCTGCGCGAGTGTGTCTATGTGTTTTGTTATGTGTGTATGTTACATGTATGTGTGTATGTGTTCCTTTAAGCATTTATTATTGAATAAATTATTAAACCAATATAATCAATGGTATATATATATATATATATATATATATATACGTGCACAAGCATGTGATTTGCATGTTTAACGTATTTATGTAGGATTACGGACTGCCACCACTAATACCAGCCCGTCACCCAGCCAGCCAGCCAGCCAGCCAGCCATGGTTAGTAATCAATTGAATGAAAACAATGTATTAGTATGAGAGTGCAATTGTTTGTGTGGGACGTTGTTCAACTCATTCGTGTGTCTACATTTATGCCATTTTTAGTGGAAAACTTAACTAAAAATAGCTCTTACGCGCACACGACTCATAGATATGCAAAAACTAAAACAATAAAAAAAAAATACGAACCATTATAGTTGTTGGAATAAATTAACAGACAAAGAGTTTTCATTTCTAATTAATTATAAAAAATTCACTTCAAATGAAATTTCTTCAGAAATATAAAAAAAAAAGAATAAATAAAAAAAAAAACCAAAGTCATCATCTTTGTTACACGCCATTTTAACTGATTTATGCAATTACACAGTACTTTCCGCATAATGCCAAACTTAAACTCATCATAATCGTTACGGTTCACTTTTTCAAATAACTTGTTACGCAAACCATAATACAGTGAAGGAAAATCTTACTGTTCTTTTTAATTAAAGTGAATAAAGTGAATACTAGAATCGATGCAACCATGTCTGTCTGTCTGTCCGTTTTTTTTTTAAACTGTATATTATGGGAAGAGAGCTGTATATACACATGAAGAGAGATTGTAGCAAGCAAAAGCATTATAGTGGGTCTGCACGGCTTCACTTGATATAGTTATTCATACGGCGACTTTTTAATAAAAGGCGTTATATGCCGAAATGTGATCCAATTATTTTTAAAAGCATTCGTCTTTGAGCGAAAACATGCCAAATTTCTTGAAAATATTTCAAAAATTCCAACCTGTACGTTGAACACGAGACGGGCAGATGAGCTTAGGTCGATTTAGAAAGTTATTCTAAATGGAGCGATATGAATAAAGATAGGTTGAGCACAAGAACACAAAAGCGATAGATGGACAGACAAGCTTAAATGAACTCTGAATCTACATCGTCAATATTATAATTTTGCTTTTATTTAAAAAAAAAAAAAACAAGTAGGAAGACCATAGTAGGCCAAGGCCCACACGTGCCCACACAGTCATTCATATAACGATTTCTCAATATAAGATACTACATGAGAAACGGTTGAAAAGTAGTCCGATCCGAACCGTTGTAAAAGCGTTTGCCTTTTCGCCAAAAAGTGTCGTTGTACCAAATTTCATTTCACAGTACCTCATAAATTGCCACCTCTACGTTGAATACGAAATACAAGACAGATTGGCAGGCAGGGTTAGATCAGAGAATTCAGAATCAATTTCAGAATCGATCGATATAATAAAAGATGGGTTTATCGCAAGTTCTTCTTGAAGTTGTATACATCTACAAAAACCTAGTATATCCTTGCACCAAGAGCGAGACTATGCACTGGCGAATGCAAGTATTAGTTAGCTAAGTTGAACCCAAGGGGACAAGTTCAGTTACGGAAATGTGGACCGGCAACTGTTTATATGTCTTATCTCCATGAGAGAAAGAATTCATTCTGTGTTCATCCATCTGTCTTCAAAATATTAGCCATAGCTTAAAACCTCTTAAAGTTAACAAATATCTGCACATAAAAAATCAATATTGTTTCTTGTGCAATAGCCTGGATATGCATGCTAAGTCTGTGCCTGCTTATGCACATTACGTTGCTAGTATATTATTACACTCATCTCAAAGGATTTATGGAACTCAACGTGCATGGATGGATAACGTGGGTATATGTTGTGAAGCCCACTATGGCGGACGATTCATCGCTCAACGCCCCCTGATGTACTTAACCTCCGACTACAAGGTCGAGAGCTCGTCATTATGAGTCAATCCACAAAGAATGGGTACTTTTGGTCAATGAAAACAAACTAATAGACTTAACAAATCTTCTTTCTGCCTTTTTTCAATCGTTTTTTTAAGCTAAAGTTAAGTTTTTATCCTCTGTTTTTACGATTCGGAATCGTACAGCTTTAGAAGATTATACAACTTACTGCTGTTTGCTTATGTTCATATATCTTACTTGAAGTTGAAAAGTTTTTAGCTCTAAAAAAAGATTTATCACATTTGACTAGGCCAGGAAGGAGAACATGTCTGCCTATCTAGAAAACTAAATGCATACTCAAGCCTTTCTTTAAACCCTCGCAAGGTTGGACTAGCTTCGTTTATGTGGATGCGTAACCTTGCTTATGAATAGTTAAATTTTCAAAATTTTAGACTAATCCATTGTGCTCGCTTTTGTACATACATACATACTAGTAAGTGCAGTTTGCTTTTCATATAGGCGCCATTGACAAAGGCGTGTCTAAAGCGTATTATATTACAGCAAAAGCTTACCTGCAGCAACAAGCAAAGTTGAGCATTATTCTAATTAAACCACAGACTGCTTGCTTTTACATAATAACGTATAATACCGTGTTCTTATACATTTTTTATTCCTTTTCTTCTTTTTCAGCAAATCAACATATATGTCGGAAAGCAATAATTGGAAAAAATCAAATGATTTTTGGTAAGTCGCATAAGTGATAATATTTCTCATGCTCATTCAGATTAGCAATTAAAACGAAATATTGATTTTTTAATAAAGACTTTTTTAATGCATAAATCTTAATACCGCAATAACAAGAATACCGATAACTTTTTACATACATACATATATTTCATATATATGACTGCGCAATTCTTTTTGCTGTTGCGATAATTACTCTTAGAATGAGAATGAGGTGCTACACTATCTTTCCCGAACGATTTCATTTTGCTAACGATAGACAAGTGAATTAAACGATTTCCTTTTTCTTGTTATTCTAGGAAACGAAATTCATGTTTGCCCCAAACCAAATCAGGGAGAAACTTTTACTTCTTTTTTTTGTGCAGGCATATTTCTATGCAAATCAGATTTAAAAAAATATCTTACATTATGCCTGACTTGAACTCGTTAGTTGTTGTTTGAGATGAACTACAAAAATCCCTCGTAAGAAATTGGACTTGAAGATGATGTCGTTAACGATATCATATCCCAAAAAAACTTCGTAACAAGTTGTAGTTGAGAATGATAGCGTCAATGATATCACTTAAAAATAAGTTCCCCTAATAAGTTGTACTTAGGAGTGATATCCTCAATGCTATCATAAGCGCAAAGATTTGATACGTGACTTATACTTATACATACAAAAATTTCACTAACCTTTTTTCAAATGTTTACCCAGCATGGACGATTTCTCCTTGTCGCCGATATTAATGCCTAATATTTGATTTTGTTTAACTGCGGGCGGTGGCGATAGCGAATCTCGTGTTTTTTTCTTCGCAACGCATAAGTTTAAAGGTTGATCCATAATCGGTGCCACATCTATGGCCGTGGGCGGCATTACCACCGTATCCTCTTCACTTGTATCACTCAATGACGTTGCACTATGTATTTGATTTACGGTATCGCCATGACCGCCTTGCTGGGAGTACTGTTGTCGAAAGTTACCTAAAATGCTTTTTGGAGATTTGGCAGGTGCTGGCGGCAACGTGGCTATAGACGAATTGGAAGATTCATCTTGATTGTCACGTGTTGATGCATCACGCCATCCTAAAATATCCGCTATGCCATGCGGAGTGGGACGATTAGGTGGTCGCGCATAGACATGCGGGTGCCATGACATAATTGTTGTTGAATTATAAGCAATCTGTTGGGCTTCTTGTAGAGCAAGTGGTGATAAAGTGGGGCGGGTAGGGGGATTCTTAGTTCGCGCAGCGGTAGCTATAATTGGTGGTGAAGGTGTCATTGGAATTTTAGCGTTGCTGTTGTTTGTGCCATTGTAACCGTTCATATAATTAGCATTTTTGGAATTTTCTAAACTTTTCTGTAAAAATATTGGCGGCGCCACTGGACTTGTAGCCGTATGATCGGTCTCCGTTCGGTATTTACTGGATTCAATAGGCGAAGCCATTGATGATGTCGCTAGCGAACCGGACGTTTCACGTGTTTTTAGTAAATTCGTTAATTTCTCTTTATTTTGAGGACTTAAACAATGCCCGCTTGTCGTTGTTGTAGTTGTTGGCGGAACAGTTGCCGCTACATTGTGACTAGATGAATGCATGTTAGTAACATTAACACCATGTTGTTGATAGCTGTTATTATTATTATTGTTGTTGTTATTGTTGTTTTGATTATTATATAATAACATATTATTACTATTAGTATGATTGTTGCTACCACCACCACTACCACCACCATTATTATTATTATTATTATGGTATACATGTGCTGTTGCCGACATTGGCGGTATTGTCAACGGGCTGCGGTATACATACGAACTCGTAGCCATTTTATAGTCTATTTCCGTTTGCGGCAATTTATAATTGTTCGTATGGTGTTGTTGTTGTGATTGTAAATGCTGAAAATGTGTATGCTGCTGATGTTGGTGCTGTTGATATTGCTGCGGCTGCGGCTGATGCTGCTGCTGCTGTTGCTGCTGTTGTTGTTGCGAGAAATGATGTTGATGATGACTCACATTCAAATTATGATAATTGTAATGTTTTTGTGACGTTGACTCAAAGATGGGTGCATGTGCTCCACTAACCATTTCTGATGCCACGTCACGTTCAATTTCGGGCATCATTTATCAGCATTTGTTTGTCTGCTTCTCTGCTTGATTTTTGCCCCTTTTCTTGATTGCTGCCTTTAATTGGATTTTCGTGTAGATTAATGATCCGACCAGTGTTGATGAGCTGTAAGAAAACAACACAAAGGAAAAAGAAATTTTTCATTAAAAAAATTACAAATTTTTCTTTAATAAAAAAGCAGCAAAGCAAAAAACAAAAACAAAATACAAAAATCTGTAAAACGATTTTGATAAGTTCATCTTTCAGATACAGTTTATGTAAAACTTTTACTTTATATGTATGTAAAATACGAAAAAAAATTAAAAAAGACGAGCAAGAAAATTTTCGTCTTTATAATGTATTTATAAATGTCAAAAACACTTACAAAGTAGTTTATATGACGAATAATAAAATAAGATTTTCGTAAACACAGACACACACACACACACACACATACACATTCACACACCCTTAAATGGAAATTGTAACAATAAATGTTGAGCAGCGGCAACAACAATAGTACTAAACAATAATAAAGAGACAATTGAAACCAACTTGAATTCAAAGCACGCACTGTCTGTGCTTCTCTATATATCGGCAATTCCTTTAAGAACCTAATCAATCTTTGAAATTGAAAAAAGAAGAAACAAGTGAAAAGACAATATTGGGTCACGATCCATAACAAAATATGACTTTTCAACATAATGCTTTAAATGGGAAAGTGCTCGAAAAAGAAGTTCGACCCGAATCATTTTCCATAGTGTTGGTTGTTGGACCAAAGAACGTTAACGTACCCAATTTCATCAAATTATCTCAAAAAATGCGACCTGTAAGCTGAACACAAAATAGACAGATGGACAGACAAACTTAGATCGATTCAGAAAGTTGTTGTAAATTGCTCGGTGGGTCTGTCTCAAGCCTTTTTGAACGTTGCCCTCGTACCGCAAGTGGTGCCGAGTGTGCAAACAGAAAATGAAGAGCAAGTGAATCTTTTGGATACGTAAGCGAGCAAGATCGGACTAAGCTGATTGGAAATGTTAAGTGACATTCAAAAGTATAGAGAACATAACTTATAAGCCTATTCACTAAGGAAATGATTTAATTTTTGACAGTTAGATAAAGGAAAGAAAATTTCAGTAAGACATAAAATGCACTCACTCTTAACCAGATTTGTTCGTTTCGCCCGAATGAATTTCGGATTTGGGAAACTGCAAAATACAATAAGTATTGAGACAGAGGCAGAGACAGGTTGCCTGCTTTGTTTTATTCGTATAGCGTCCGAGTATATAATGGAATCATCTCGCTTATTAAAAAAGTGTACACCATATGTCCTTTTATAAAAAGCAATTACAATTACTCTTCCAAGCCATATGTTGGTTAAGTAATAAAGTTTTCTATTCCGGAATGACGAAAATTACATCAGTCCTTTAACTTTTTTACACAAGCGCGTAAAAGATAAGAGCAGAGTAACAATGTCACTGCGTTTGTTACATCAGAGGAAAAAATAAAAAATAAAAAGGAAAACCACGAGATCTTATTATAGAAACTATAGACAGATTACTTTTGTAGAATAAGAGAAATTTTTATTGTGACAGATGTCAAGTCTTGTATTATGAGGACATTTTCCTTCGTCGTCGGTTCAGATCACTAGCCATTAGCAAATGATTATAGAAAAAATGACATTTGAAAAGCTGTTGGAAGTTATGCACATATGGGAATTTCGGCCAATCAACGTTTTCAATGCTTTTACTGACAACACCTTTACTGTCCCAGCACCAAAGGATGGGCGGACATGGGAGAAAACTTGAAAAACTCTTGATCAACATCAAATTTTGCGTCAGCTTAAGAACATTCAGCTATCTTTCCATATAATGTTTCCCGTAAACATCCCCATTCCCACCCAGCAGTGGAGATATCGCCTTCAAATTCGACTGCCCACTCATTTGTACTGAAGATGAGTCAAATCGTCCAGCGAAGCAATAACATCTCTGTATTCAATAGCAAAAAAGTGGGTATCTTACGAGTTACCCATAAAGTGTAACAACAGTCGATTAAGTGACGAATTTCTTTCTTCTTTGCCATTTAAAACTGGAAGGATGCCTGCTTAGCTCCTTCATTCCTTGTTCAATTCAACAGATCCACGTAGGTTGTTAACCAAATCTTTCAAAAAAAGTTCCATGACTTTCTTAACCTTGTTATGTAATGCCAAACCCTGATAAAGATCTATCCCCTACAATTGCTTCTTTTCATTTATGTTGAGTCTATTACGTAAGCAAAGCAACCGTTAGTTCTGTTATTCTCCCTTTAAGTATTTACTTTTTTGCTCTTAATTGGCTTTCATGCCTCTGTATTAGTCTATAAATTAAGCAAGGGAACTATAGGTCAAACATAGGTGGGGAATTAATCCAAATCGAACATATAAGATTTTTTAAAATTTAAAATTCACTCTATATACTAAAAGTACAGTAAAAGATATGGATTTTCAATATATTTAAAGAAATTTAAATTAAAATGTATTTGAAGTTTAAATGCATTAAGTTACCAGTTTGTTTAATTATAAAATATTATATCGGCTTTGCCGCTGTAATCTGGATACACTCACTTACGCAGTATAGAGATTTGAATTTTCTTCCATATTTAGTTAGTTGTGGGTATGGCGTCTCTTTTCGTATATACTTGCAAAACCACATACAAATACTTATTTTGTATACAATATAATTTTGTTTACACGTGTGTACACAACGAATGTTTGGAAATTCTATGGCAATGTTCTTATGTATATGCAAATAAGGGGTGGATGCTGGCCAGTCGAAAAAGTAATGACGCAGTATAACGTAGAAACACTTGCAGGTTTAACCGTAGATTTACTATTGCTCCGATGATAATTTGTTGGAAATTATTCTCTCTGAACCTTTTCACTTTTGTTACACCTAGGTGTAGTTAAGGTCTTTCGTAAAAATTCATTCCGCCTTTAGAAAGATACGTTAAAGTTTGTTAGTGGTAATGCTAAGACGTTAATTGAGTTAAGCCTACGTTATGCAGCACAAGAAGTTGCAGAAATATTAAAATTCGCACTCAAAGCTTACGGGGGCGGACTACTGTAGTAATTGTTTCTATACCCTACACCACTCGTGGTAAGAAAGTATGTTAGGTTTGTGGGGACGTGCGGAACAACCAGAGGGATTCCATTGACTTCTAGTCATTTTTTGCATCGAACTAAGCTTGTCTGTCCATCTGTCTGTCTGTCTTATTTTCCTGTGTTTAACCTACAGGATGCAATTTTCAAGATATTTTGATAAAATTTGGTTCACCGACGTATTGTAGGCCAAGGACGCACGCTATTGGCAGTAGTGCAGGTCGAACCACTTTTTCGACCAATTGCCACATAACGCTGTTTTGGAAAACCGATGAGTGCTGATGTGTAACTTCTCCAAAGCGATATTTGAGAAGAAAATGAGCTAAGGTACGTAGTAAGTCTAACGAAACGCGGGGAACTTTCAAAGCTATTAATTTTTTTGTGACTATCCATACAAAAGAAACAAAATTTACGACCGAAAAAGCTTGTCAAAGACACCCTTGTGCTTTTACCTCATTTCATTTTAAAAATTTTGTAAAAAATTCGAATGAAAGCAATGAAAATCGATGGACCCAAGGTGTTTGGGATTTTCAAAAATCACCTCCCCAGGCAACTATGTTTAAACGTTCCAGTGCCGGTATGGTGTTATATAACTATACTTAGAAGAAATGAAATTTTTGGACCATACATCCTTGCTCTGCCATGCCCAGAATAACTTTTTCAAACATTTCTACAACGGTTTCCTCACTTCAGGTCGACCATTTAAAACTTTGCAGCGCCCACCATAAACTGGTTTTCATAACTTTTGACTATTTCGCGGATAATTTAAGTTGTTAGAAAAAAAAGAAGTGATTCTTTGAAAATTCGACCGCCTTAAGGTCGACTTCAATTTGATCTGCTGCCTGACTTTTACGATGATCTAATAATTCTATAAAAAATATATATTAAATTGTCGTCAACAATATTTTTAAAAATTTTATGTGTATGAATAATTTTTTTTTTCTTTCTATTTACTATTAAAACACAGGCACACATACAGCTTTGGCACTTACTCCTAAGGCTACGTGTATGTTAAGTGAGTTTCCTTTCTTTTTTTTTTTTTTTTATAATATTTGTGTGCATATAAAGTAAGTAAAAATAAATTTTAACTCTGCATACAAGTGTGGTAGAGTTTGTTGGCAGTTATAGCAGCAAAGGTTCATTTAATTTCAAATATGTTGTGGATTCTATTTTTTTTTTTTTATTTTTTTTTAATATCACACAACTACAATATTTAAAAGCACGTATGTAAATGTTTTTACATCAGAAACATGTAAATATACATACGTGCGATGCTTTGTTTTTCAAAAGCTTGTTGCAAAGGTTGAAGGTTGCCAAATTACGTTAGAAGTGTTATTACTGCTATTATATTTTAATGCTACAAAGTTAACCTTTACTTATTGCTATGCGTTGTTCTATTTAACTAACAGAATATAAAGGGGAATGGCGAGTGAGAGAGAGAGAGAGAGGAAGAGAAGGGAGGGAGAGAAAGTAGTTGTGTTAGTAGTTTAACTTTATATGTTATTTATAGCACTTTTCAATTTTAATATGTAAAGAATACCAGAAAGAATATTAGGGACGTGACACCTAAAGACAAATAGATAAAGCAAACAGTATGGCTTGTATGTCTCCGGTCTCAACTCTCGAATGGCAATTAATACTTCAAAGTTTATTTATAGAGATTTAAGATTGAAAACAGTTCACTTTGTAGTTTATCGTATGGGTTAAGAATGCGGAATATGTCTTACGGAATGTCATACGGAATCTAAAGATGGGTTTTAGAGAGTACTTTCTGCCTTCCTTAGCTTCTACGATATGGATTGGGACTTACCGACATCCGATATGCGGACAATGCAACTATCCTAGCAGGTAATATGCAGAATCTGCAACTGTATAGCCCAAGCGGCAAATGACATAAATAAGACATAAATAAGAGCTTTGGGTTAAACCTAAATATCAGAAAAAACCGAAATTTATGATCGTAAGCCGACTAAAAACTCCATAGGCAAGTACCACTCTATCAATTAATAACCAAGAAATGCAAAGAGTTTTTAAGCTTGTATACCTTGGACCCACATTGCACGAAGACTGGCACAGCAAAGTGGAAATAAAAAGGAGAACAGAATTGACTAGATTGGAGTATACGAAATATCAGACAATTGCAGCAAGCCGAGAAATGAGTTTATTCTTTCGCCTTCGCCTTCGTTTCACGTATGGTACTTCGTATGGTCGGTGCTCTTCTATGGTCTAGAATCATGAACATTAAAAATCAGTGCAATGAACAGACTGGAATTCTTTGAGTTATGGCGCTACAGTACAATTTTAAAAATATGTTTGAGTTTCTGAGAAGAATAAACTGTGAGCGCGAGCTACTCAAGCATCTTATAAAACGAAAAATTGCGTATTGTAGACACGAGGTGCGTAGAGAAAATTATTTACAATAGAATGAATTCTTACACTTTACGTATCGGAAGACGTAAAGGCTCGGGCAGAAAACAAATATCGTGGTTGTGGAAGGTTCGAATTTGGACAGGGCTGAGAATTATCGGTTAAATTACGCACAATTGCACACAGGAGCCGAGGAGACTTTTGGGCTTTAGTATCATTAATATAACTTACACAGTAATAACGTGTAAACATGTGATCATCTATATGCAGTAATGGACAGGCAGTGAAAAGATAAGTAACACAATGTACTTTCCCCAAATGGTGCGAGTCATTTAGATTAAACAAATACATGAGCTGTTTACAATCCACAGTGTTTCACTTATCGTTTAGATACTACAGGATAACAATTTTCAAAGCCATTGAATAACTAATGTTTCTTCTTCACAGGAGGGAAAGAGAGAAATGTACAGAACATATTTTCTTTCTCACTCCTTTAATCGTGCTATACAAGTCTATTTAGAACACGATCATAATCATTTTCCGCCATCTCGCTGATATAAGCACATTGGGCGGTCTAATGTACTGAGACAATAGATCTCCTGCTTTTATTACAGATATTTCAAAATTCCTTTACGTAAGTACGCCTTCCTGAGAAGTGTTAGCAATTCAAGAAATTTTTTAACTTTCGAAGTTCAAATGTTTTTATTCAAGAAAGGCGTCGTCTCAAAGCCGTGCGAAAGACGTAGAATGGTTTCCAATTCTTACAAAATCTCTCCGTAAAGGTTTCCCGAAATCATTTTGAAATTTTTGATAAAGTTGCCTTTTTTTTCGCATCAATCGATTGAAATTGTTACCCTGTACTCATGTGCATCAGAGTGGATGAAAAAACTTCATCCGGGAATGAAATTTTCAAACTTAAGGCACCAGATTTTAACAAATTCAGTTCACACTTGCTGTACTTACAGCTTGCAGCTTTTCGAGTTCAAAAGAATTAACTTTTACCGAATACAATCTCTAGAGCGTTGATTAGCTCTGTTCTACTTCATTATATAAATATTTTCCATTTTGAAAATATCCAATTAGTAGTTCTTTCGCCATTTTTTTTTCTCTTTGTAACATGAATATGAGTGAAAGCTTTGTAATCCTGTGTAGAAATAGACAACTGCCTGTCATCTGTCTTAATTAATTGTCTTAATTGAATAGAAATTCAATAACTATTTCTATGTGTATTTGTCACCACCATACATTTATATATATATATATATATATATATATACATATACATAATATTTTTAATCTCTTATATTTTTATGGATTACGTCAATTTATTTAATATGTATATATGTATATATGTATAAGTATATATATATATTTTATATATAGGTGTGTATGTATGTATATAAAGTAAAAGTTTCGCAGAGAAAATACCATGGAACTTACAAAACCGATTGATGCTCATTTTTAATCATTACTCTGCGTTAGCTTTGAGTTTCAAGTAAAACATAAAAAGAATCCTTGGAAATGGTGTGCTATTGAGGACATTTACTGTACGTATATTTCGCAAGGTGCAGGTTGAAAAGTTAACTATGTGCTACATTATGTAAGGCTTCATATGTAATAAGCATTTAACAATTCTTGTTAAATCCAAATACCTCTAGTTATGTCAACTAGCAGGAATTAATATGAAACTTAAATCTCTTTCGTAATTAGCTTAATAATGTCTCTCAGGCAAATTAGGGATGCACACAGTTTTCTCTTTCAACTAAGCATAGTCTTGCAAAAATTTAACCTTGGAACTTACTACAATTTAGTTAAGTTTCGCGTAAGTCATTTGCTTCCCGGTGAATTTTGAAAACTAAATAGAAAAATAAAATACAGCATAAATTTCTCTTTAAGTACGCCCCCCATCTCCGATCCTCCTAATCACGTTGCTTGGAAATAAATTCACTTTGCTAGAAACCATGGATGTGCACCTAACAAATTTACGAAGGCCGATACTAAAAATTACATGCTGTTGCTATATCAACGTTTAGTTTTCATGAGAAAACTTATATGAGACTTGGTCTCAAAAAACAGAGCAATGTGATCGAAAGTTAGCATAGTACATCCTTCTATCAAATCACTATTCTATACCAATTTGTATTATAAAATACTGAAGATTGGTTCTTGCTGTCATGTGAAAACTGAATTTACCTGAGAATCCGCAAATACGAAAAAATCCGAAGACTCAACCTTCATAGTCCAAGCAATTTATTTTTCAAATCACAAATTTCGACCAATTTTTGTTATAAACTCCTAAAAATTCGATCTTGTGGGGCCAGACAAGAATCCATTTCAAAGCGTTCAAAAAATGGTGAAAATAATCCGAACCAATGCACTTCCAGTAGGATCCTTTTTTTGAGCCAAACCTGTTATTGCACCGAAAATTGCAATCTATGCATTGTTGGACAGAAGGACAGACACGCTTAAATTTCGAAAGAAGGTGAATTGATTAATCTGTTAAATGTATAAAAGCATAACAACGATTGAAGGCGTGCCAGTTGGCGCGTTCTTCGCGCACAGTAAATATTTTTCCAAAAAAAAAAAAAATTGTAATGAAAAAGATTTCGTTTAATGAAATACTTTCAAAATACTTTATAATAATTATTTGCATATATACATAATTTTTTTTGATTATTTTTATTTCCGTCCTTTTGATCTTTTGTTATTTAAAAAATTTTTTGCAAAAAAAATTCCATTTTTAATCCTTAAATAATGAAACTCTTGTCGCATTTATGCACACGTTAAAAAAGAGGAAAATTCCTTCCATTAAATAAATTTACATCAATAACAGGAAAAACAAATTGTATTTATAAGTATGCTGTATACGAATGCTATTCAGCAAAATGATAAATTGTCATTTCATTTCCACCCCCCCGGCACAAGGTATAGAAATTCCTTTGCAATCCTGATATATGAAAGAAATACTATATATAATACTATACTATATATGACATGAATTCCATTTTTATATAAGGACTCGTACACATTTTGCTTATGCAATCGGAATGGGAAACGGAGTAGATAATGTACAAAGGAAGAAAAAAGAATTAAAAGAATTCACCTGCTGTCACTGCCACTTGCAAGCATACATAAGTAGATATCACGTTTGCCAGCTACACATAAGACATAAATAAATAAATAAATAAATAAATGAATAAAAAAGAACCTTTAAAAAAAATTATTAAAAATAAAATTTTATTTTATTGCATTTTGAACGCAAATACAGAAAAATAGTAGTAAATATGTTTTCATTTCTTTATTTAGCTCCCTTAGTGGACAGGCAACTTGCAACAAACACCCAATGCGATTGACTTTCCTTTACATTGAAAGGAACTCTACGCTCTACGCAATTGTTGTGATGATTGGTTTCGTGAAATCATGCATTTTCAGTTCTCTTACGTATACCCCTTGCGTCGGGGCTAGAACATGCCAGCTTGTAAGAAAAACTCGCAAAATTATTCGAGCTCATGGTAGGTAACTTCGGTGATTGAAGCTACCAAAGCAATTTTTTCACATAAGTGCTTTTCATTCATCGAGAGAGGGGAAGCAAGCAAGTAGCCGATTAAAATAAATGTGGAAGATAATATTGCCGGCATCCGTGAAGTAATTTGCAATGGTAGTTGATAGTATGAAATATGGTTTGGCATGCAGACGCCAGTAATGGTTAGTCATGTAAGCGATAAAAGTAAGCGACTAGTGTTAATGAAAATTCTATGCATTGCTCAGAAAAATATTCCCAGGCATAAAATTGAGAAAGAAAATAGCCGAACCAAAGATGGAATCTATTAAAATCGTCTTAAAATACGAGCCTCGCCAATCTTGTCCCCACAATGTTATAATGTTTAGAAATTCCTCTCAGGCTGTTAAGATAAGTTGTTAATGTTTTTGGATAAGCGAAACTGTTCCGGCTTTTAAAAAGAACGGCTAGAGTACAAAAAGATTGCATACGGATTCAGAGAGCTTACATTACGCCCACAAATGGGTTGAAATTTATAAATTGGACTTGTCTCGATTACTATGAGTACATGATATATGCCTTTGCTAAATTTTTATTTATAAATTTCATTTTTCTGGTAATTGTTTAACTTTTTTATTGTTCCAGTTTCTTTTCCCTCTTACTGAGGATACTAAATATTTCATTTGGTGTTCTTGTGTCATTGTATTCAATTTATATATTCAAGCGTGTTAGTGCATTATTCCGTGCACGTCAATAAATGTTTAAATGTATAAAAGATTCTTCCTCTATATATAGTTAGCAAGATGTGTTCGTTATGCTGACACAGCAAAAGTAACTTGAAGAACCAGAAGAAATAGTAGCAGTAAGAAGAAAAAGAAGAAGAAAATGAAAAAAAAACTTGGATCCCTTAAAAACACAAGCAGGAAATAAATTTATCCGTAAGAGAGAGTATGCTTCACAAAAACCCGCATAAGCACACACACACACACACACACACACACACACACACACACANACACACACACACACACACACACACACACACACACACACACACACACACACACACACACAATCGCACGCACATAATCCAACATTAAATCTTTAAATAAATAAAGGGAAGAAAGCTCAGCCATAACAAGGTTTTTCATTTATAGATATGCTATTGTGGTGATTTCTTCAATACGTATGTTGCATGTGTGCTGAAGGATAATAAAAGTTTTATAACAATTCATTTTTCAATTTTTTAGATAACATCAACTTTTTTTTTTTTCCTTTTTTTTTATTTTTTGTGCTTTTCAGCTTTCTTGCTTGCCCTACTATTATCGAGAATATAAAGGGGATGATGAATAATGTCCTTAATGAGGACATTATTGAGAAATCTCTACGTGTTTAGGTCGTTATTTATTTTTGTGCTTTTGAAAATGTTAAATATCTTCTTGAACGCAACAAAACTTTGAATGGATATTAAGTATGCGTGGAAGGCAGAGAGAAATTCATTATTTATTTAATAATAGGCTGAAAGTGTAAAGCGATGTAAACGATGCAAGGGGTTTTTTTTAAGTTTTACTTAAATGTCAGCACAAATTGACGAGACAAGTCAGCGTCTACAGTTGCTGAAGTTAATAGACAAGTATTCGCAATTAGTTGATGATATTACAATGGAATCACCACCATTTGGTTCGCTTGGCAAAGGTTCTCAAGTATAAGCGAAGCGAATGAGTGGGAGTGATTAATTACTAGTGTTTTGTATCGCTGCTGGTAGTTTAAACGTCACTGACTAAGCTATTCTTTCAATTAGTTTTTGCCTTCCTTTGCCGCGCACATTGCACAGAAAAATGTGGCGATAGCTCAACTTAGAAGCAAGAGTGACTGGATGGATAAAGAAGATTTTTGGTCGATTGACAGCGAAGAAGGGAGAAGAGAAAAATTCTTTTCATTTTTTTTATTGCTTTTATTAATTACCTCATGTATCAAAGTAATGAATAAACTCTTTGAATCTCCTCTCAATAATAGTAACTCTTCAAAAATCCTTTCTTTGAAAAGCTTTTCCTGCGTGAGTCAAAGGTGTTTTCCATCTGAGTTCTTGATTACCTGACCACTTATGTATTTTAAGAATTGAAATTGGCAGCAGTTGATAAGGGAACCGATAAAAGCGCCTATCTAAAGGGCCTTTTTAACGTTATCCCAGGTACTTTAATTGTTTCGTTTTCGTCATCGATCGAAGATTTTCCTTTAGCTAATTTTGCTCGGAGAACTATTTTGCTAAGTAATTAAGTATTTTCTACTAAAATTCTTGCTTTTTTGCGGAATTATCTCATTTCCTAACCGATCGAGCATTCATTTTTGCTGACTTCGCTTCAGAACTATGAGGAGATTAATCATTGTATCACTATCACTGCTTCACTTCTCTGAATAGAATTAGTAAAATGTGATAGTCCACCGAGCAAGTCTCTTAACCTGGATCGAGAAGGACAGAAAGTAAATTGAAATTAAAGAAGGCGTAGATGGCTTTTCCTTTCTTTTATAAGGATTTCATAACTAAAATCATGGAGTTGAATGAAAAAGTCAATGAACATCTGCTTTCGAAATGGGTAAAAATAAAAGTGATCGTGAGAGAAAGATGAGTAAGAATTCAATAAAGCCATTGCGCGCAGGTTACTATTGAGCAAAGATCATCCTTGCCTGCTACCGGCTAACAAATTTCTTTCCCTTTGCTAAAATTGATTAATGTCGTAATCTATGAGATTATATTTGGATGCAAAGAATAGATAACGAATGGCTAAAGCGGTTGTCCGTCGGTGGTAGTTGAATGATTGTAAAGGATCGACGGTGTGAAAGTAAAGAGTCCTCTTTAGAGGTTAGCGACCTTTAATGCATTTGCTATTAATGGTAACGCATTTTCATGTATTTACGATTACTGATGCAACTGTAAGTTGAGATGAGAGATCCGATTAGCAAATTAAATAAATAATTAAAATGGCTTTAACTTTAGCCGTATAAAGGCAAGAAGTCGTTATAACCTAATTGATTTGCTTTGTTGTTTTAATGTTTGTTTTTTCTTTCTTTTCGTTTTTTTTTTTTTTATGTACAAACGAGAAATTTTCATTTAACTTGCTTTGCAAACTTTCTCTTATCCTTCAAAATGCCTCTTTAGCTGTATCATGCACACTTTCCATACGTAAGTTTTAAAAGTTAATTAAAATTTTCCCTTAAACCACAAAGAACTCAATGTGCCAATGTTTCACCCATTCCAACCACACTGTCGTTAAGTTAATTAACTATAATCCACTGAAAAATACCTTACAAAGGCCATAAATATTTTAAAACTTTTTTTTGCTGTTTTTTTCCATTTTCTCAGCAATGTATTTGAATGTTTTTTGAAAATTATCGCCAGAGAATTTAATATAAATTTTATTGCAGTATAGCATAAGTAGTCGTAATGGTTAAAGAAAAAGTTAAAAAAAAGCGAAGAAAATTATTGGAACAACCCTTTAAATAAAAATTTCCCTTAAAACATATTAAAAACACATTAAGAAAAGCAAAGCAATTGATTTTTAAAGTATTTTAAGGGATGACACTGCGTACATTGAGGTCAAAAGGAAATGAGAAATTAAGTGGCACATTAGCAACGCAATTATTATCCATAAAAATTCAATTTAAAAAGCATTTACGAAGCTTGAAATCAAATTGCACTTTAAAGAGTTAGTTATAAAGAAGAGAACTTTAAAAGAGAGAGAGAGAGAGAGAAATGAAATGAAATGCTGCTCATGCGTTATAAAAATGTTGCAGCAACAATGTATCTAAATTTTAAGAAATTATTTTTGCTTAAAGTCTTCTTCTTCTTCTTTCATAATTAACCAACCAACCAACTTGCTGACGTTTATTAAATAAATTTTTCTATTCAAATGTCATAATAAGGAAAAATATATTTTTCCATTTCCTCCCCTTTCGCTTATCATATGTGTGTGTATCTTTTACGTTACTGTTGTGATTTATATTAAGGGTGACTGACAGTTTTTTTTTTTTTTTTTTTTTTTATCGGAAATACTTTGAAGATTTCTATAGATTTCCTTATTATAGGCATTTGGCCTTTTAGAGTTTTCTTTTTTTTTTCTAGAGAGGATTACGAATATAAATGTCATAGGAAAATTCACCCTATGATTTCACAATTCTTTGTTTTGTTTGTGTATTGTTTAAGTATTTGTCATAAAACATTCCCTTTTTTATTATTTGCTTTGTCATCGTTAAGATATCAACACCATTACTCTTCTACACTCAAACGCACACGCACACGCACCACCACCCATCAGCATCATTATCGTCATCATCATCATCATCATCATCATCATCAATGTGCTTATCATTCCACCACGTTCAGTAAACACGACTAACAAAAAAAAAAAGCAAAAAAAAAAATCACAGCACGCGCCTTAATATTATTTACATAGTTACACAAATGTTTGTGTCTGTCTCTATCCTTACATGCACATGTATTGAGTACACGTTACATTAAATATGTTTTAAGAATATTTTACAAGTAATTACTGCACTTGCCTTTATGCGTGTGTACTCTATTTACTATGCATAACACATAAGTAGTCCTTTGCTGTTACAGTTGTTTCTTCTTTTCTGGGCTTCTTGTAAAAGAAAACTTTTGGAAAAAACAAAAAAAATTGTCTTCTTGTTTAGTTGCATTTTTTCCTTTCAATTATTTATTTTAAAAAAAATGTCTTTTTGTTCCATTTGCTAAACACACAAAAATTTATTGACTTTATACAGTTTTTATGTTTTTTTTTTTTATTTTTTTAACAATATCTTTTAATCCTTGTTCCACTAAGGACGCAAGGAAATAGAAACTTTAATTTGGCACGAGGCCAAATCAATTCAATGCCATGTTGTTATTGTTGCTGTTGTTACCGTTATTGTTACTATTTTATATGGCAACGAGTCAAATGGTTCTTTAACAGCAATTTAATATGACATTGACAACAAATTGTTAAGGAAAATAAAAAAAAAAGAGGAAGAAGAAGAAGAACGCAGGCACAGGTAAAATAATAAAAATGTATTAAGGTTGAAAGGCAAGTTTACGTAAACCTTCAGATATTATGCAAAAAAAAAAAAAAGAGAGTACATGCGGTAGATTGAAGAAAAGAAAAGTGAAATTTAATCGGCTTACAGTGAATTCTGAATATCCATTACTAGGGCTTAAAATATTCTGCAAACGAAAGCACGTAAGTTACTACATTTTTCTTATGGTGTTTAAGCGTCAGATAACATAAATTTTAAAGCTTTTTTCTTCTATGAACAGAAGCTTGTAGGTCTTCTATGCTTTCAAGTTTTAAGATAAACTATTAAGAATTTCAGTTGCTTGCTTGACTCTTCGGAGGTAGAGTTCATGACGATGTATGCGATATATTTAATCTTCGGCAAAAGGAGATTCGCGTTCCCAAAGCAGGTTTGTGGCTTTAAGAGCAGCATTTCTGTCAAAAAATTTACATCTAGTTACCATTTGTTTAGCCTACAAGACTTGCTCAAAGCAAGAAATTAACAAAACTTTGGGATGGTTTTAAGGAAAGGTTTAAGATTTCCTTCAGACTTCTCCCACACTTTTTCATAAGACGATCATTTCGATGATATTCCTTTACAATAGCTCGAGCGCTATAGGAGTGATTTGTTATATATATATATATATGTATTTATATATGTATATATGTATGTGTATATATGGTAATGTAATATGATGACTTGGCAAATGGAAAATAATGAAATATTTCACAGACGAGTTGGACCGACAGACAGTCTATATTTTTAAATGTTGTGAAGGGGGATTTCAGCGGATGATTAGTACGGGCGGACAAAGCGGTTCCTTAAAATGTAATTATTCAATTTAACGGCTTATTCGAATACAGCAAATTTTGTTGTTTGTGAAAAATTATTTCCCTCACTTCGCAAGGAAAGTGGAAACGGGGCTAATTTAGTCATTACGATTCCCGTTCAAATTGAAAAAATTCTAAAGCGTTACTAGCAATTGTTTACCTATTCGTTTACTTTTTCCAAATAAAATAATAAATCAGATGAAAAAATTTACTCCACATACAGGAAGAAAAAATAATAACTCAACTGGGATGAAATCGTTACACAACAGGCAAATATAATCTAATCATTGTTTCATTTTCACTTTCCTCACATTCAGCACAAAACTACAATGCCTGCCTCATCGTAAATATTTAAATAAATTGAAAAAAAAGTTTTTTGAAAAACAGCAGACAAGGAAAAAGGGGAAAAAGACGAAAACTCAAAAAAGAAAATCAGTGTAAATGACGGCGGTTTATGCTTTTAAAAAATCATCAATCACGTTTAAAGCGAGTTAATTGCCGACGCCACATCATATTAGAAGAAGCGAATTGTGAAGAATTTTACTTTTTTGTTCAACTTATGTTTTTTTTTTTTGCTTTTTGCAAATATAATCTAAACACAGCAAAACACTAGACTGTAAGAAATAAATATCAGAACACCAAAAAGGCGAAAACGTGTATAAAATAGAACAACAACAACAACAACAACAACAACAAAGAAAAAAAGGGGGAAAAGCATAACTGTGCACGAATCAGACAAATGGCATACAAGACACCCGAACACATATACTAATGGTCAAAAAGCTTAAAAATAAAAAGTAAAAAAAAAAAAAAAAAATAAGAAGAAAGATTTCGTTGGTAAAAAAAGGGAGAAAAAAATGCGAACATCAACATAAAAATGAAAAATTGAGTTCAAGACATTTTTACGTAGAAAAATAAAAATATTATTTATAATAAGGAAGCGAGAGACAAAATAAAACAGACAGCGGATCTTAATTGCGCTTCATTTAAATAAGCAAAATTCCAAGTAATTGGAATTTATATATATATCAACGTACCTTGAGGTAACGTGATGGCCTATGAAGAACTGTATAAAGGATTTAAAAAAGTGTGCAATTATCAAAGATGGCTGAGTTGTTATTCGGGTGAACGATAAACTGCTTCGACCGCAACTGCATTAAAGATATTTTGCAAGCACTAGCGTTCTATATCCAGAGAATCTTGGAACTTTTTCATATTTTTTGTAACTGAGGAATGACTGGAAATGACTCGCGCTTTCAGGAGTGATAAAAATTTATTTAATTTTTAATAGAAATCGAAGAAAACCTTTGCTTAGTGAATCTTTCCTTAAGTGTATATATTACTAAGTTTCGCGATAAAAGTTAATTAGGTAGTAATCAGCTGTGGTTAGAGCACATTCTCCTACGTCATCTGCACGCGTTTACATTGCCATATGTCTTCGGAGATTATCTTCCCAGATGAAATGTGAAAACAAACGCAATTTATTTCCAAGCCCGACTACGAGAGCCAAAAAACTGAAGCTACCTTTTATTTATTTATATGTCGTTAGGGATATTACTCTCTCCAAAAGGTACGACAAATTTAATTTATTTGTTATTCCAAATTTGTTTCGTCGCCTAATCCTCAAACACAAAGAATATTCCTTGTAAACAGTTTAGCCCGGCAGAAGGCAGTCATAGTGCACAACATCACGACAATTGTAGAAATTTGTTAACGTTAGCTTGATTCTCTAGCGTGTTTAGGACGGTTTTTTCCGTCTTGGCTTATTTTCCGTAATAATGCGTTTCATTGCCGATTGAAAGTCAGAAATCATTTCCTTACATAAACATTGCAAAAATCGAAAAAAAAATACTTTTTTTTTATCGTACAGTGCTGGAAAAGGTGCAAAACATACATGTCGTGAACGCCGTACAAAATGTATATAAACACCTCGAAGAAAGTATAAATATACAAAAACTAAGATACAAAACGTACATACAGATACTCCCTCTTTGCTATATATTACGGAAGGAAATCGTTCAATGAACGCTATATTTGTCAAATTTGCGTTTTGCTACACTTCGTGTGTAGTTGAGATGGGGAACTTTTATGGATGGTTGCACTTTAAAGATCCAATTCGAAATCTGATCTTAATGATGTACAAACCTGTCCATAACGGTTTAGAAAGCACATCCCTATTAGCGTATTGTACGTATTGACCATAATTGCCTAGAATTTCAATTTCAAAACTTTTCCGTCAAGCCATTATTAGTTATTTCTTTCCAATTTTTGCATCTTGGCAGTAGGCAAGAAGTTTATTGTCTAAGCGTGTTGAAAGCTGTCCCTTGCAAAACAGGTCTAATCGGTATTAAAGCGCTTAACATTCAGATGAAAATTAATTGTCCGAAATCAATAAGCCGATAGAACCTCAGTAACCAAGGCAGTTGTTGCACAGATATTGCAGATGAAGCTTTCATCCAAGATTTGACTGAATGCCTACAAAGCTCTTTGACTTGTTCTACAAACTACAATATATCGAAATTTTCCAATGATATCGAAATTGTATATATACCTTGTCAACAGATTCGAATTGCTTTAATGGAAAGCATATGATTGTAGGTAGATGTCGGTCTTAGTACATTTAAACCTCCTCTACGCTTACATATGCTTCAAATTTTTCTGATCTCCACAGCGTTTGCATCGATAGGAAGGATATATGTATGTGTATATATGTGTTTCAGCATATGAGGTAGATTTTGCTACTACGTTCCCGGGGTCCTCGAACACGCCTTTTATTTTTTGAACACATGTGATAATCTAGAGAGGTTTTATATAGAAAAAAAACCTTAATTTCAAAAACATACTCAGCAGAGAATCGAACGTTAGAAAGAGAGAGAGAGAGAGAGAGAGAGAGAGAGAGAGAGAGAGAGAGAGAGAAAAAGTACCTCATTGTGTTNAATCATAGGTGTGAAAAAAGTACCTCATTGTGTTTATGTATCGATTTAAGTAGTATCTAAGCGGCTCCCATGCGTCTATCTATATCTTAGCTAGAAAGTTATGTTAGAGTTTTCTCTAAAATCTCTATTCAGTAAATTTTTATCTTACGCATCGCATATGAAAGGATGCGAACAGATTTTGTCTCTTAGGTGAGTCACCGCGGTGGCCACACAAGTGAAATAAGGGTGAAGTAACATAATAAGCGCAACCTCCACCTCGCTTATCAATTTCACTAAAGCCATAATTTGTCTGCCAGGAATAAAGAAAGAATTGAAATGAGAAAACCCATATTAAGAAATCGTCATAACTGTGACATAATGCTAAGAAAACAAAAAGGACTATAGAAAATAAATTCTTGCATACACATATACACACGTACGGAGAATTTATTCCGCAAGGATATCATTATAATGAGCAGAAAAAGGGATTTTCTTTAAAATGTTGATGTAGTTTTCAAAAGGTCTTAAGAATGGAAGGAAAAAAAGAAACTTTTTTTAGTTTTTTTTTTTTCAAATAAGGATATGTTCGTAAACCGAATATAAGTAATTTTGTGGCCTAGACAAGTAATTATTTATAAAGAAATGAAAACTTACAAAAATATATTGATTCTGCAACAGAAACGGAAATGAAAGTTTTGTTACACTTCCGTTTATTTTATATACGAAAACATATGAACTTGACGCAGACACTAAGACAGACAGATAGAATACATACATCATAGAATAAAATTTATTTCTAATTTGTTTAGCATATTTTAAAGTCTTGAGGATTTTGCCTTTTCACAAACATAAATCATGTCAACTTTATATTCCCTTTGCTTTACTCTCTCTTTCTCTCTCTCTCTCTCTTTCTCTCCATATCGACTTCTCTCTGTCTCCCTTTCTCACACACACACACTCGCACACTTGCTCATTCTCTCTCGCCTTTTTATCTTTACGAATGATATCCTGTCCTGCTACTGAATGAATCGTCATCAACATCATCATCATTTTACTATAATCGTAAGTATTTTGATAGTTTCTATGCAAAAATTCCAACTATACTTGGAAATGTGTTCTGTGTTGGCTATATAGAAATTCCAACAAATAATATATAATACAAAAAAAAAAAGAAAAAAAAAAAATGAAAAACCAAAAGAAAAAACCCTTGAAATGTTGTTCGCCTTTAAGTAAGTGTGTGTGCATGAATGCTATCCATACTTAACTTTCTGCCAACTACGTTTTCTCCAAATGTAGAGAAAAATCTATTTTTCTAAATGCTTCTTAAATGTATAAGTGTACTCCTGTGTCTGTGTGTGCCTATGTGCGCCTGCATGTGTGTGTGCGTATATATATATATATATATATATATATATATATTCATGCGTATTTTCTTATTGTCTGTAAGTGGATTCCTTGGGGCAATTTAAGAAATAAAATTTTATAAAAAAAAAGAGAAGAAGAAGAAAATGTCATATCTACGTTACACGTCCTTTTTTTATGAGAGATTTATTATATTTTATTTGATGCCGTTTGTGTGCTCAAGTACATTTTTAAATCAAATTGAAATTGAAAAGAATTTAAGAAAACTCTCTACTAATACAAAATTTTATTTATTTTTAAATTTCAAAATCATTTCTCAATCAAATGTTTTCCAATCAAAGATAATTTTTCTAGAGCCGATTTAAACCGCTCAGTCGATATTAGATGGTCAAGAAGTTAAAAGAGGCTTTCAAAAAGAAGTCTTCGTCTAGTAGGTATTACTATGCATTATGAAGAAATGATGGGAAGCGTAACCAGAGACTTATTACCAGTTAGAAGAGGTACTTATTCAAGTTTAGGTTACTAGGCGACAAAAGGTTTGAGAGAAAAGGTGCACTTTAGGCGAAAAGTTAAAGTCGAACATGTTTCACAACGTGAAACTTTTCAATGTCTCTCATTAGTACTTGTGGCGATTGGCGAAAGAATATCATAAGTTCAGATAAAGAACAGTCTTGGAATCATTTAACCAAACTTCATGGCGATTAAGTGTATTTCATTCACTTATATGTTATTGATGTTTTTATGTCGAGGTCGACTTGGCTGGCTGCATCATGGTATTTCTATTCTCTTTTGTCTAAGATCGCAATGTTTCCATTCCTTTCTCAAAGTTCGTATTATCTTCCCCTTGGTACCGCTATGTGCTTTATTAAACTCCAATAAATGTCTAAGCTTTGATTGTCTAACAAAGATTGCTCAGCAATTGATCAAAGCTTGTCTAGCGATCAATTGAGAAGTCTAGCGTCAACGATTAAAACGCACCTTGTGACTGATCAAAAATCCGCAGATGTTCAAAACCGTCTACCCATCAAGGAAGAAACGCCTTACGCTACTTAAAATCATTTATCTATCGACCAAGAAGAGCTTTGTGTTTGACTAACAAGTGTTTTGCGAATGCTTAACACGCGCAAATGCTTCGCGCAAACATCATTGGAAACATTTTGTTATTAAGCAAGACACATTTATTTACATAATCAGCCAGTAGGAGATTCGAAAGTGATAAGCTTGCGTTAGTAGCCAAAAAAGTGCCACTAGCCACGTTGACAGGCAATGTTGCGTGATTGTGCAAAATTGTCTAGCGATCAAGCAGAAAACATGATACTGCTTAGAAACACTTCATGCTCGACTGAGAGGAGCTTTGTAGTGGATCAAGATGAACTAGCTGATGAAGGAAATGCTTCGTGATAGTACCAAAATATCTGGTGATCAAGTAGGAAACATTTCTCTGCATAAGCAGTTATTAGGAGCTTGGCAGGTGATAAGTCTACCTCAGTAGCTAAAAAGTCCCACTTGCCATGTTGCTCAGCAGCAGCTCGTGAACGACCAGGAAATCATTTTGCCCAACTAGAAACCTCACCCGATACCGAGAGGCCTTGTTAAACAAGAACTGAATTAATATCATTTGCTAATTAAATTCATTTACGTAGATAAAGTAGTAGATATGTTAGAAAGGCCATCTTGTGCGTTTCAAAAAGAATTTCGTTCCTCATTCCCCTCCAGAATGAATTCGCCTGAATGGCCGAGAGGCAAGGGTCTCGACTAGCAACTCAACGGTCGTGGGTTCAAATCTCAAGTGTGGTAGAGTTTTTAATAAAACCGAAAGCCTTAGATGCTAGTGCTTTAAGACTTTAGTCTTAGAATTTATTCTCTAACTAAATTAAATAATAATAATAATAAAATATCCCAGAGTGAAAATTTTTATATAAATTAATTTCTATATTCGCTTGGTAACTGTGGGTAACAAGTCCGATTATAAATTCAATTTATTTATTGCCGTCACTTATCTCTCAGGTTAAATGTAAACTTCCTAAATTAAAGCTACTGCCTGCCTCTTTACATATATATATATATATAAAATAAAATAGTTGACGCGCGCTAACGAGGTTTTGTGTAAAAAAAAAAAACGAATAAAATTTTATTTATATTTAAATTCATTAAAACTTGTTAATATTAATTTAATTTCTCTACTTTTATCTACACGCGAGGTTATAATGTTTACATTGCGTAGGTTTTAAGTAATTAAATACGAAAAAACATATTTTATTAATTTAAATAATTTTTCAAATTAATTCGCATAATTAAATATGTTTCTCCGCAATCTTCAGCTATAGTAGACAGCATACAACGTTTCGCATTAACTTTATTCTGTGAACAAAAAATACATTAAAATTTAAATGAAAATATCGATGAATTCTTAAGAAGGAACAGGAAGAGGGATGGAAAATTGCATATGATTGATTTTTTCTCTCAAAGATATGCTTCGTTAGAGAAGAGAAAAACATGGAAAATTTACGGGCTTTACTTTTTTTAACTTCGTATAACAATAATATAATTATGTAAATGATTTTTTTTTTGTTTGTATTGAGTGGTTATTTAAGTTCTCTACGTTTTTGAAATCGTTTTCATGTCAATTGCAGTCGCCTTATGAGCACTTAACTACTGTCCAAGTTTTCGCTGTCAAAATTCGACGGCAGACCGCCTTACAACTGTCGATCTACGACCATTATGGGATCGGGTAAAAACCATTTCGCGATCGCTTTGTATACCTAACGATCATGCTAAGATTATCTTGCGATCACAACCAAACGCTCAGTGATCTATAAAATGATCAGTTTTCACTCTATGAGCGACCAGAAACCTGCGTTCAGTTTATTTTATTTTATTATTTTCATAGATCATCGTGGAATTAATTAAAGATCACTAAGCAGTTGATAAAAGCTCGTTTTTTTCTGGAATCAAAATGACTTCCTTAATGACCGATGACTGATTAGAGATCGACTTAAGTTTAGTACCAAACGCTTACTAATTTTCTTAAGACTCGTTTCAAAGCAATCGTTAGGTTATTTGCGCACGACGAAAACACGAAATGGTAGACCATTTCGGGGTTAACAAAAATTCCCTTCGTGGTCGAGTGAAAATCGGTTTTCTTTATTAACCCGTTGGCCCGTTTGTTGCATTAAAAGAACTTTCGTTTATTTGGGACAGTGTTCTAAAATGTAATTAAATTATTATTATTATTATTATTATTATTATTATTATTATATAAATTTAGCCAGAGAATAAACTCTAAGACTAAAGTCCTAAAGCACTAGCATCTACGGCTTTCGGCTTTAGCTTTTTTTATTAATATTATTGTTATTATTATTATTTAGAATTCTACCGGTAATTAAATTCTATTATGTATATAAGTATAAGTAGAGTATTCAGAAGTCGTTTATATTTTCGTAGACTCCTTGTTAGATTTTCTCACCTGTTCATTATATAATCTTTTTTTTTTTTTTTTTTTTTTAGTTTCAAAACATTTATATCAATTAACATTTGAAACAATTATAATGAAATTAAAAATTCATACATACGAACACATACATATGCATATATTTCCGCTTATTCAAGCAACCATATACATATAAATGTATGTATGTATTAAAAAAAATGCATACACATATAGAGTATATGTTTATGCACTCATCCTCGCAACACACAACACACACCCTTTTGTACGTTTGTATGTCAGAATGGATATAAATGTGTAAGTTATACTGCGCAAAATAATGCAAATGAATAAGTTTCTAATTAATGCATAAAAATAAACAACAACCACCACATTTAAATCCGCACGCATACCCTTTACCCTTGTACTCGCACATTAAATATGTAAAGGTTTTAATTGTGTACTTTACACACACACACACACACACACACACACATACTCTCTCTTATATACATTAAATTGCGTCTATGGCATAAAGGCTATATGCAAAAGGAAAAACTACAGATAGTTTAAAGCGAATTTCGAATGCTTTTCTTGTTAATCTTGTTATGTATCGTGTGGGTAAGATATTGAATATATATATATATATATATATATATATGTACATATATAAAAATTTAAAAGGACCAAGTTTAGCTTTTATGACAGAAAACTTAAGTGTGTAAGTAACTGGAACCATTAAACAACAAAACCATCGGCCACATTTCTCTCACTACTTGACACGAAAGAGAAAAGAAAGAGAACTAAAACTAAGACATGGTGGCATATACGATGTAATAAATATTTTCGGGGAAAAATGAAAAGTGACCTTTTTTTGAACACACCACGAAAGTGATCTAATTTTGTCTTCTTTTTTTTTTTTTTGGTTTACATTCTACTAGGCTTTCCTGCAGGAGGAACAACAATTTTTCGAAGCAAATATTGAGAAAATTACTAACTGAAACACTGAAAGTTATTCAATTTTAATAAGCGAAGCATCAGAAACAAGTGAGGGAAAAGAAAAGGATAGGGAGGTGGTGAACCACCATTTGGTGAACGGCCATTTTCCATATTCTATAGAAAATGAGTATTTCTGATAGGCTTACGAGGTAGAGTCAATCTAAATCTGCTTGTTTATGTGTGGCAAATGCCACATCTTCAAATTTTCAGGGCCCTTGAAAATTATATAATTGAAATTTTTCCTTGCGGCCCAGTAAAACTCCAAAACTGAACGAAAACTTAGCGTGGAAATATTAAACAATACTTGTTTACTTGATAAATTAAAAAATGAACGAGACGGAAGGAGTTCGAAATACGGAAGAAAAGATTTTTTTTTGTTATGATCGTCCCCTGTTCGTGTAACGCCGTGGCGCTTAGAAACTAATGAGGAAAGGGAAAGAAAGAAAAGAATAGAGCGGTGGTAGCCGCAATCCAATGACTGTGTGCCCAATTCATAAGTGTGACGCCTTTGCCGACTGAGTACTCACCATAGCTACGAGCGAAGTAAACTCTACCACCCTGAGACCTGAATCCGCGAAAACTGACTTGGTGGTCGCGATTTCTACCTACTCGGCTACTCATATGGATACTTGTCGATTAAACCAAAATTTATTTTATTATTACTATTACAAGCTTCCATAAGGCCACAGAGTCAATGAGAATAAAGCGTCCATGCCCGTCAGATTTCAAGTCACAGTAGGTGAATCCAGTTGACCAATTTATAGACAATTTAGAAGCAAATCTCTTAATCAAATGTTAAATCACACAAACATCGGACATCATCGGATACCTTTCCTAAAATCCAAATTCCTTTGTCCTTGAAACTATGAACGCATTTTGTTTTTGAGTGATTGCTGAAATTGTTTCAAAAATAAGCTGGATATTTTTGTTACATAAAGTTCTATGAAAAATCATTGATGTGTTACCGAATATTTTGCATATATGTTTTTTTTTATTTTATATATCTTTTACTTGATTTGAACGAAAATACCTCCGTACAATTACTTGACAATATGCACAGTTATCGCATATTTGGCAATAGATAAGTAAAGACTAAAAAAAACAAACAAAGAATCACTTACACATTCAACAGGAATCACTTAAAATGCAATAAGGAAAGATTCGAGAATCGAAGAGCTAGCACATTATCGAATTTTATCAAACACGTAATAATTTTTATATCGAATTTGACAGGAAGCTGGATTACGTTAATAAGCCAAGCTAAGCAAACACGCTCCAGATGGTAAATAAATCGATTTTGACCTATATTCGATAACTACCAAGCAGCACAGATAGTATATGAAAGTATCTTAAATTGTCTCTTGATTGCCTTTAACTTCATTATAAGTGACTTGGATCGATTTTAATAAATGTTACGAAAAAAGAAAACTAAATGACTAACTAACCTCTCACTCTACTGGAATGTATTCGTGATGAAAGTTACCGAAAAACTCTTTAAAAAATATTAAAAAAAAATAAATAAAAATTATGACAAGAGCGCAGCGGTAACGGATTCTTTGTGTAAACCCTTCTTTGTGAAATTTTGTTATGTAAAGTGAAAAACAAAAACGAAAAAAATAAAAAAAACTTTTTCCATGACAAACAATTTAGTGAAAATAACGGCAACAAGAAAAACAACAATAACGACAACGCACAGAGTTAAGTCTTAAAGAGTCGAGGTAGCAGCAAAATACAACTACTGTTGCAACGATCTATTAAATTGTTATGCGCACACATATATATACATACTTACATACATATATAGAAAAGCAAGCGCAAGCTCTAGTAACAGTTTTGCATGAATGAATATGTGCCTGTGTGTGTGTACTTGAATTTGGCCCCGAGTTAGTAAACACAACAATTATGCAAAAATAGTTTTGTTAGCATATAAACAGGCGCCCTTAGCTATGCTTGTTGTTTTTTCAATATTTTAAATGTGTGCTATTTGTCGTAGGGAGATGCAACCACACACACAAACACACACACACACAACGTAATGGAGGGTGAGTTGTAGAGAGGTATAACGGTAATGCCCGGCACACATAAATGCACAATAAATATTTTTAAGGGAATGTTAAGTTAATTGATTATTGTTTGGTTTTGTTATTTAAGGAGACGTATGATGACGGAAATCGTTTCGTTGCACCGATGTTGATGATGATGTTATTTCCCATTTATTATTTGTAGATATATCTCATAACTTAAGCGAGAGAAAGATATTCTATGAAGTTTTAAGAGGTCTCTTACAAATTGTAGTCAGAGTTTGTGTTGTGTTAATCAATTCGGTTCACAAAGGTTGTGATGACAGCTGTCTAAATTCTCCAGTTACCACATTCAAGTAACATTTTTAAGTAATAATACCAGATGTTTAATTGCTTGTGATTCTTTAAATTCAATTGATTGAATTAATAATTCAATCAAATGGAAGAAAAACAAAATGTTGTTCCCTCGAGTACTGTAAAGTTTTCACTCTTTATGCACTTTAGTCGATCCCGTTCCTTATCCAATTAAATAAATCCCTGTCAAGTTGATTTTGTTAAAATTTCAGGCGAAATTAGCTTTTCAAAGGGTGCCTCGTAGCGTACCCTACACATGTTTTATTATGTAATTAATACATGTCTTAATAATATAAAAATATTCTGTTGAGCTTTGATGATTTCCTTCAAATCAGAAAAGAAAATAAATTTTTTCGCCAATAGCAGGCATAGACAATCGCCAGATCCGAAGAAGAAGGAAAGTTGACGCCGATTTCTTAATAACAGTTGGAATTTCTCTTGGCTCCCACAGTGGCATGAAAGATAAAATTGGTCTGTAGGTGAAAAAAGTTCTCCACTCCTAGTCAATAGCATTGGATGTATAGAACAAATTGGACTACTGCATACTCAGGCAGTTAAGAAGTGCAGCTGTCAACAACACCCAGGTTCAATTCTCAGCGTGGTAGATATAATTACGATTGACATGTGATCGCAGCTAAAGTGGATGCTCGATCGGTAAAGACATAACATTTACCAATCGGTCGTGTAGCTCTTAGTCTGCGGACACTCCGTATTTCTCTTTGCCCACTTCTTTCTCGTTCCAACGGCGTCTCAAATGTTCACACCCTCTGCTTTATTTCATTTAACCTATTGTGAATATATAAAGGGCGTTATTTGTAGCCAGAGCCCTTGGCCCATTTGCCTCTTCAGATTTTTCAAAGACCCAAAAAAAACTCTTACTCTGTATATTGTGTTCTGTGCTTTCTCTTAAAGAATTACAATAACAATAATTCTCTTAATCGCTAAAATCCCCTTGGACGCCTGCATATACACTAATTTTCTCCTGGGTCTACAAACTATTTTATGCTTTATATCAATTTAATTTACAAGCACCTACATTTTTTAATACTCGGAAGGTTAAAGTATTCTTTAGTAGCTTTACATGCTTTTCGTTTATTGCTTCTTTCGTTTTTCGTCATAATTGTGAATTTCTAAAATAAAAAGTTAAACAATTAAAAAATTGCAAGTAAAGAATCTGTTAGTAAAAAATTAATATTCGTCAAGGATTTTAAAGGAGAGAGAGGTGGGCTGTTTGAATGTATACGTTGTACCAAAATCATAAATTTCTGAACGTGATTTTCTTGTCTTCGTGTGTTCGGAAAGTCTTTATTCGAGAGGATGTAATGCATCAGTGAATAAGTCTCTAGATTGACACATAAAACGTTGCCTCTAATGACAGGAATATCAATATTATTTTTGGAAACTGCGGAACCTTGAGCTACACTTGCCAAAGTTTCTCGTCATTTTGATCATTTGTTTAGTAGTTGCAAGTCATTGTAGCGCTGCGTGTACCGTTAGTATTAAAACAATGGAATAATCCGAATTACGGATTGCAGCACTGTTCTCCTTCTTCAACGAAAATAACAATTGGTCGGTGGTTTGCCGATTTTACACGATATTGTGTAGATAACGCAGTGGACAACCAGAAGAAATGTTTACATGATAACAAATAAAAATACTTTAATAGGGCAGGGCTCATCCTTAAATACCTTACATTGCTTCACTTAATATAGTTATTGATACAATGACTTTTCAAAATAAGGCGTTTTACGGGAAATGCTCGAATATGTAGTTCGATCCAAACCATTTCCAATAGCGTTTGCAGCTGGGTCGAAAAATGTCGATGTACAAAATTTTACGAAAATATTTCCAAAATTGCGACCTGCGGACATAACACCGAACAGACGGACAGACAAGCTTAAATCGATGCGGAATCGATCCGTACAATGAAAGGGTGATTTCAAATCCTTCTGGGTATTGCTCCTGTGCCACAGATAGTGTGTGATATGAAAATCCCGAAAATTATTTTCGATAATTGAAAAGTGAAGTCCCTAGAGATAGCCAACACCTAAAAAATATTCAAAAGCAACGTCTTCACTACTTTTTATGAAATTTTAGATATGAGAAAACTATTTTTCAACTGGTTGTTACTACGTGTAATCACAGTGGAGCAAAAAAATTAAAATGACGCTCATGACAAAATTGCATGAATTGAGTTTAGATTTCTTGCTACGCTTAACATATCCCCCAAATTTGGATCGCAACCATTATTACCTATTTGCATATCTCCAGACAAAAGAAAATTTGAATGACGCCATTGTGACAAGCGTTTCGTATTGTGTGTGATGCAAAGCTATGTTGAATAAGTTGAATTTTGCAAAAACAATGTTTTTATTACTAAGCCTCGGGGCAATACTCGGGATACGATTACTATTCCCTTTAGATTTTCCAATATTAGTTAAACATAGCTCAACTATATTATTAACAACAACTTTTTTTTTTCAGAACAAAGTATATGACAACATCTACGTCAGTATAAGATACCGTCTATGTAAGATTTCATTTATTAAATCTCAAATTTTTCAGACGAAAATCTTTTAACTCTTTTGCTATGCTTCAATTTTTTTGGTTCTTGTTGTTTGAGAAACAAAAAAGAAAAAAAAAAGACCGGTTATACGGATTAAGAAAAACTGCTTAACCCGATCGCAAAAGCAACAAAAGTAACAGAGTGTAATGAGTTTATTAAGCTAATATTTCTTGCATTTTCGTCTTTTTTTTTGCTTTTTAATACAAAAATCTCCATAAGTATTTCTTTCAGTGTAAAATTCATTAACATAATAGTAAAACATTTTACCACTACATTAATATCAGCAATATTTAGAGTTAAGTTTAAGTACTTTGCCAGCAACATTAAGTGCAAGTATATGCTCTGAAGTAGTTAATATAAGTATTAAGAAACGTGTGTATGCGTGTGTAAGCGCAGTTTTGCAATCCACAAAACGAGTGAGCAGATCGACAACATTTTCCCCGCACTTTAATTAATCCTTTATACCCTGTAACTAAGTAAACGAAATACAAATATATACAAATATATATATATATATATATATATATGCTAAAGAACTAAGATACAAACGTAAACATAACAACAACATCAGCACATTTGCACATAAATACACTTTAGAGGCTGACTTACCCTTTCTTACCCGTCTTACTCTGAACATACACTCAAATGGATTAAGCAACTTTTATATATGTATGTACTCAACATTTACATAGAAACATACACATACGCACAAACACATACTAATCCAACCAAGCCAAGCAAGCAACCCAGTCAGCCAACAGATACTTTCGTATAAACAGGGTACTAATTAATTGCTCGACTTTTACTACAGATTTTGCCAAATGTTTCAAGAGTTTTTTTTATTGCTGTGTCTTTTCCCTCATGCCACACTTCTTTCGCAGCACCATCACGGTTGGTTGTTACTACCAATGTTATCAACGTTAATATCAGTTGTTGGGTTGCTTTTGCTCTTATTAATGTTGTTGTTGTTGTTATTGTTGTTGTTGGTGTTCTTGTCCTCATTTTACAAATTAAATTGTATTTTATTTCATTTACAGCCTTCTTCTTCTCTGCTTCTCTTTGATTCCTATTCTCCTTACAATGTTGTTGCTTGCTCCGTGTACCCATACATAGAAATAGAAAGAGACAAAAGAGAGGAGGAAAAAGGAGAAAGACACAGAGTGAGAGAGAGAGAGAGAGAGGGAGATATCAATAAAGTGAAAAGGGGATAGTCGGCAGGCGTAAAGCACAAAAGAATTATCTGTACCTTGTATGTATGTTTGAATGTTGTGTTTTTTTTTATAAGTATGTATAGAAAATTACTTTCATTACATTTAAAAAGTCATTAAAATTTGTTTTTTCCCCTTTACCTTTTCTTCGTCTTCTCGCACGCTTCGTTATTCTATTTTTATTTCAACAACAATTTTATTTCTCAGTTCAGTTCAGTATTCCGTAGCAATTTCAGAACAATTTTAATTTTAATGTCAGTAGAAATTTTATATGCTGGGCTGGTTAGTTACGCTTCATTCAGAGCGCATTGCCTTCTTCCCTCGTCGGTCGGACTCCTTCTTTCGCTCTCTCTCTTTCTCTGTGTTTCTCTCCATCTATCTGTTTATCTTTGTGACTGTTTGACTGGTCGTTAAGTTTATTGCTGGCTACTGTTTAAGTGGTTCTGTATATTTGAATGACGGAGATGAGTTATTCGATGTGTTAATGTGTAAGCGTGATTTTCTTCTTCCTAAAACCTTAGCCGCCGTATTCGGGCTTGTGCTTCTTCTATAATACTTTTTTCTTTTCGTGGTATAAATGGTTTTAATGGTTCATCACAACGGACTTCAATTTAACGTTTGTTCGTTAAATGTTTTATGTCCTCTTTATTATACTTAAAAACGTACACATTTACAAAACCGACCATTATTATCCTTAGGAAAATTTCTTCACCCGTTACGTCTCGTTTGTTATTTGTATAGCAGCAGCAGCAGTAGTAGTCGTAGCAATAGTAGTAGTAGTAGTAGTAGTTATCATTATTATATAATAAACATCATTAGTGTATTTGTTACGATACTTTGTTGCATTTGTTCCCTTCTTTTTTTTATTTTTTTCTATTTCTTTTCATTTCTTTCGTTCGGTAATCATGATAATGAAGTATTGTTAGGTGAAATTTATATACAAATGAATTAATTTGTGTTTACTGTGTTTTATTATCTCCCTTTCTTTTTTTTCTCTCTCTCTCTCTCCCTCGCCTCTTCCTCTCTAATTTGATGGGGAATTTCAAGAGTAAGGGAAGTTCATTAAAATTATCATTACGCCGGTTAAGCACAGATAATATTCATTTGCAAATTCAATAAAAAAAAAAACAAAAACTTGAAGAAGTTTTTGTGTGTTGTGTAGGCTATGGAACGAACGCAAGCAAAAAAAAATTCTTGCCAACATTTTCTTTGCAAGTAATGGCAATAAACTTTACAAATAAGCTAAAAGAATGGCTACTAACGTCGAATTAATTAAGAGCTGTTTAAAAAAATGTCTTCATCTGATAAATAAATAATGTCAAGCGAAACTTAAAAAAAAAAAAAAAATTCCCTTACATTGCACGGGAATTTCAAAATGTTTTCTTTTTCATAATTATATATATAAAAAAATAACAAAAAAATGTAAAAATATTTTTACAAAAAAATTCCTATAATAGAGAGAAAGAACACGAAAATTTTTTAAAGAAGAAAATATTTCGCCTTAATTGATATCGACTAGTGTTGGCCATGGCCGCTATTTAGTTGAAAGAACACCATGAACATCATGCAACTAAATAGTTGCAAGCAACGAAACGAAGAAGCATTCACTCAATTTGTCGGTACGATCGTTCCCTTTAACGTCCATATTATAAAACATATTTTTTTATATTGTAACAAATTTTATAAACTCCTCGCTTAGGGGATGTCTCCAAAGCATTTAGTCACGGTTTAGGTTAGAATGGATAATAGGTAAAGAGGAAAAGAAGAAGGGGGTGTTCGAAGTGTGCGTTCGACTTGAAAGCGCGACTATCAAGAACGCCGGCGAAGGCATAACACGTACCGATCTGAGACACACCCACCATGCTGCGTCAAGTCTCTTTTTCTTTCTCTTTACTTACTTCATGCTGACCGTCACTGTGTTACGCGAATAAGGTATAACCCTTAAGTGATTGGTTAGATATAAAATAAAAAACAAAGAAAATCGGGAAATGTAGCTCAGATGAGTTTTTCCAAGAGCGGGCAGTTTTTGTGATAATTGTGGGCGGATTTAGCTGATTTTTTACTTTATTGATAAAAATTTTAAGGTCTCAAATCTATTAGTTAGGCTTTGCATGCTCATAACTTAGGAAAAAGGTTCCTTTCCGATTTTCTTAGATTTGTGAGTGCGACCATAGACCGATGTAAGGGATTTGCGAACTCAACTTGGTGACAGTAAGAACAAAACATTTGAGAGAATGCTTGTTTTTCTAGATAAATTTTGAAAGCAGTGAGCAGTGATTGGAACAAACCGTTTAGACGGACGGAGAGACACAGCCTATTACCATATTTACGCCTAGCAAAAATATACCATGAGGTCGAATCACTTATAGAATCTAACAAGCACCTTGTACTGTTTAGAAATAATTACATTCTTGAAAAATTAAAATTTTCTATATTTATATAGGAAAGTGAAGTTTCTTGTATTCAAAAAAAAAAAAAAAAAAAGCAATTTGCAATAAAGTTTGTTAAGGCGCTTCTTCTTTTTCTTTGACAATTAAGGCTGTACTCATATGGCTTTTATTTCTATTACTTTTTTTATGGATGTTCTATGAAAATAATCAAAGTATCCGCAGCATTAACCTCTAAGCGAATAAGCGGCTGCGTAAAGCTTTGAGTCATTTGCCTTTGGTGGAGGAATACGTCGCCCAGTTCAAACAATACAATACGGTATAACTCATTTCTACAGGGTCCGCCCCTTAATTTCGAAGTTATAAACCTGCGTTTTTATAAGCATTGACGCTTAGAATATCTTTTCCAACAGGACTCTACACGCCTTGTTTATGTGATGAGCAAGACCTGAGCATCTGGTAATGATATAGAACCATTTTTACCGTTCCGAGACGCAGTTTGTGTCAATGGCTTAGTCAGCAAGTAATATTGCAGACAGATGCGACATAATCAACTGATCTGAGCTAATATGCTGGTTATAGAAGTTTATGTCCGCCTTAGGAAACAATGGGAACAAGAACTCAGTAGAGTAGATTTTTAACGTGTAAGGGGAAGAGGTCCCACTATTGGTGACATGCAAAAGTGGCTACAGATTGAGAATTTGGTTTTGGATGGCTTCTATTAGATCGACAACATAACTTAAATGTTGATCAAATGAATGTCATATCAATTCACGCAAGTGTTGGCGAGTGTTTTTTTACTTTTATCTAAAAAAGTCAGTTTTCTCAAGTGGCGTTATCTCCTCAATAAATTGGGGAATCAGAATGATTTCCATCGGACTTTTTTTGGATACCTAGAACAGAAGAATTCTAACGAAGCCATATCACACAAATAGGGCCGTTTCGTGAAGACGCCTTATCAGGAAGTGAAAACAAAAAATTTTCATCAAATAACTTCACTTAAGCGACCTAATTCTCGAAGAAAACTTTACTACTCTTATGAATTTGCGAACACAATAGCATTTTGCTCTATTGCATTAACAGTTCACAATTAATTAGAGAGAATTAAAAGCTTGCTTTAATTACTTCTAAGCACATATATATTTAATTATAGATACGACGTATATTTTTCGTTAATTATATCTTAAAATATTTTCCGAAACAATTCTAATAATTTTTGTTTTAATAATTATGAGATTTTCTCCGAAAAATTCTACTTGGCATGGAATTCGATGGTTACAAGAGCGATGACGGTATATAAAGCAATGTCATGTCAATCGGAATGATTGAAACGCGAATTGAGAAGCAAACCAAAAGATGTTAATGGGAGATAATAGTCTTGTTGATGTGTTCGCGTTGTGCGTAGTAGATATTTTGTTCATTTAATGTTTTAATGCGATTTCAATTGTTATTTTAAGCTACTGTGTGTGGTAGACATACATGAACCAGTCATATAATAATTACAATTTATACAATTATACAATGTATTTGGTTATGTGTGTGTGTGTGTGTTTCTTTGCGAGGAGACATGGAAATATATGCATATCTAAATATATACGTATATGTGTTGCGGAGATAATGAATGCGTGCATGCATGATCATGAGGTTCCTCATCTGTTCTTTCTCAACCCCTTTCATCGTTGCCGTCTCTTTTACTTTTCGTTATAAGATGTTAATATAATGTTGTTGACATTTTGTTCAGTACAACATGTTTAATTAATGTTTTGTATGTTTGTATGATACTGCCATTAGCAATATAAACTCTATGTGTTACAATACATTTTCATTTTATAAGTCTATAGATGTGTATGTATGTATAGTAGTATGTATATATGTTTCTATATAAGTGTATGCATATACCAGTGAGTATTATAACAACGACAACAACAAGAACTAAAACAACAACATAAAATGCGGTTAAATAACTGGTAGTAGTCAACTATAATTTTCATTAAGCTTTGTTGTTAATGCTCACTTGTCTTTAATACGAGACAACAAGAGTTTAAAGTGCTGTATGCTTATGTATGCCAGTCAGTTTTGCTAGTAAGGGTAATGATGATGATGACGATGATGATGATCATGTTAGTTAAGTGCCAGTGCAAGAATATAACTGCGTTTGTTTCTAGATATGCGTTCAGCCATATAATCATTACATAACACACTACGGGCTATGGCCATTGTATTCGTATTGTATTGTTTTAAACTAAAACGAACACCTTTTGCAGCGAAATTAACACGCAATACGAAATCACGAAACAGCAATCATATGCTTTTCATAATAAACGGCATATCCAACAACCATTGCCTTTGATTTCCAAATGCTTCTATAATACTAACAACTAACTACTACAATATTATTAAATGTGATAAAGACAATGATGTTAATGACACGCGTTTAAGTACCCCGTTCAGTTGGCGACATGGGATTTTGCAAATATATGCATTGTGTACTGTGTAGCACAAATAGCACTTAAGGTCAAGTAATTAAATGAATATTTTCTTATACAGATTTCAAAGGAAAATCTTTTTCTTGTTTCAAAAATTGCAAAAGTTTTTGAAAAGACAGGAATCGGTTAAGGGTTAATTGCGTTAATGACATCCGTTTCATTACTTAGTATGGTTATGATAGGAAGACAGCGCGGTACAAAAGTAAATAATCATCCGTAGTAATTAAGTTTTTAAGCTAAAGGAGCAAAAGAAATACTTGTGCTGATCACATGCACCGTTTTTCGCTTCTTTCAGACTTGGCTCAGGGATTGATTGCGCTGAGAAATTTCGAAGCATTAACCATTAATCGCGTAACGGTTTATAGACGACAACTAACTAAACTGAAGACAAACGATGAGTTACTTATCCAATACTACAGTGCTTGCCGGGAGGAAGAAAAGCTTCCCTCCCTCTCGCTTAATGCTAAGGTGAACTAAATTTCATTTAGTATAGAAAGCAGAAACTTTTCTCTGGAAGCAAGATTTTACTCTTAAGCACATTTTAGGACATTTTTTCTTTTAGAGACAAAGATGTGAATCCTTTGAAGAATCTTGGTTGAGAGTATTTTCTTTTAGTCATTTTTTCAGGTCTTGGAATTCAAATTTCACTTTTATCTATAGACATTTTCTCCGCTTCTCCTCATTTGTTCACATTTAAGTTGATTGCGCACGAAGGTGCCAACTATTAGTCGTCTCTTCCCCCTCTAGTATCAACAAAGCATTTTGTTATCCGCCATGTTGACATCTATGAGATCTGATCCCTCCTCTGATGATAGTCTGCCTCGCACAATTTCGAAGCTCGAATTTGAAAAGAAAAACGTCTCGTAACTTTGAACAACTCTTCCCTTTTCAAGGCTTTGGTTGCCGATCGCCAGATACCTTTAAGAAGAAAGTTAATCTGCAAAAAGCAAAACTTGTCTACTTTGTGTTTTGTATTTTGTTTAGAATAACCGCGCAATGTTGTGTCTTTGCCTTGAGTCAACATTTTGGTTTTCGTAGTTCAGCTTAGCACACTTTAATTAATTTTTTCGAAAATATTATGAATACATAGAACAATACTAGTAATAAGAATAAGAACATGAATACAGGGTTGCCATGTGTGCAATATCCTCTTGATATGTAACATCGCCAGGATACCACACGCTGTGAACATAAAATCACATTTTTCTACACTTGAGTATTTGCAGAAGTAAAGTCATCTTTTGGAATGTAAGACTACAGTGCGCCGAGCTAAGAAAGTGTTATACATATTATATATATATGTAAGTGTAATAAAATGCTTATGGCAAATGTCGTAGGTTTAAAAGGCTCATTTTAATCTACCTTGATGTCACAGTATATCTAATTACTTACTTTTTATACCCCACTCTTCATAGTACACTAAACTCGGGCAACCCACAGAAAAACCTTTTATTATACCGATTGATTCAGAACCACTTCCTGATATGATTTAGGCGAGTCTATCCGTCTTGTTTGCTTGTGTTCAACCTAGTGGGCATTTCTTTTGAGATATTTTGATGGCATTTCGTACCCCGTTATGTTTCGACCCAGGGATAAACGCTATTGGAAATGGTTCAGATCGAATCACTTTTCTAAGCACTTCCTATATAACCCTTTATTTTGACAAGTCGTTATAGCAATAACTGCACTAAGCGAAGTGATGTGGGGCATCTAATGGTGCTACACCACTACAGTGCTTTTACTTATTTTAATGCTATTTAGGATAGAGAGAAAAATACACTAGAGTTTTCACTCTATGGCTAACATCCAGAAGTAAATACCAGAAGCCCTATAAATCTTTATATGAATAGTGTTGTTCAAAATATCATTGCTGTTTACCACCACAAAAAATTGTTGTTACATCCCGTACCAAAATATTGCGGCATAATAGATAAATGTATATATATATATATGTGTATGTACCAAACAGCACAGATTGTTCCATGTTTCATGTTGTTTCCAATATTGAGTTAAGTCAATCATTGTTTGTGTTCAGTCCGTTCGTCTATCTAATTATGGATCGATTTACAGTCGAAAAAATCCAAAATTAAAAGTCGAAAGTCCGCATGTGCACTCTTGATGAAATCGTCCAGATTACGATGGGCGTTTTCGCCCTAACAACATGTTCGCTGTGGCTAGGAAACCAAGTTGACAACGAACATCATTGTTGCAACCATTTCAAAATGTTTAAACAAAAATTAACGATCAATAATTTTCTATATAATATTTACCTACCGGGCAGGTAAACTTTCGAGTATGTATTGATCGACAACTTAAATCGACAGCTAATAGAAATTTCACAATTCTTCTTCTGTATATTTCCCTAAAGGAGAATTTTTGTATTCAAGTTACGCTGCTTTAAGTTTATTTCTTATTTATTTCCTTTTCTCTGCCAATGTGTTATTATCTTTTGCTTGTTTTATCCTCATTTGTAAAAGAAATGAAACAATTAATGGAAATGATAAATTGATATGTTGAGCATTTGCTCGTTACCTCGCTTCCTTTCTTTAACGGCTCGATTAATGACACGTGTGTGTGCTCGTACCTGCGCGATGCAACTTTGTACGTGTATGTATATATCGATGTTTATATGTATGTATACGATGATGTGTAAATATATTTTCATTTTATTTGATTAAATACTGACATTAAGACGTAATTAAAATATCAGCATAAAACCTTTCCATATAAATGTCTGACGAGTTAAAATGTTTGCTTTTCTTCTCCTTGGCTTTCCAGTTTTATCGATAAGACAATATTACACGTACAGCAAGTATATGCCTACAAACTTATATACACACATATATATATATTTATCTGTGCATATATATCCTTTTAATAATTTAAATCTGTTTTTCGTTTCATTTCGTTTCGCTTCCCTTACTTGAATTTCAGGTTTTACATTAAGTGCTACGGTGGTATTGATAAGTTTTCTTCTGCCTTTTTTTGCTTCTTTTTTTTTTTTTTGTTTCAATGTATTTTAAAACGAGTTCCTTAAAGTCAAGCATAAAATGTATGTTTGTATAGCTGCGTAAAGTTATGAAAGTTATTTAACATAAAAAGATAAAACAAAAAGAAACCGGAGAAAAAAAGCAAAAAAAAAAAATCAATATCTTTATTATCATCATCATCCGATGCTATAGCTGGGAGTCGGATATAATTTTGTCGCTTGTTTTAAACTTCCGCTTTTCCAATTAACGAGCCGTTAATGAGCTATTTTTCTTTTTCAACGTACATATGTGCACATATATATACACACACATAGATATATACATACATTATCTCAGGCTCTTCCACTTATGCAATATCAACTCATAATCCCATTAATGTTAATAATTACCATTTAAAGTGAAGTGAAATTTATTTCTCTTGTATTTTTATTATAAATGACTTCTCGGAAATCGTTTAATAACAAGATATAAATTTTCGAGCAACAACAATAACAAGAATACTCGGAAACCTACAGCATGTGAGATAAAAAGAAGAAGTACAAAAACTATATGTATGTATATATATATGTGTATAGTTTTAAACGAATTTTGGTTACCCTTCGCCAAGGTTAGCATTGTTAAGAGTGAAGTTCGTCTGGCTCACTATATGATATATATATATTAAAATTAAATCACATAAACCTTGCAAAAAAAGGATATATTGACGAAAGTTCTATGAAAATATCTTATAGCTTATATATAAATATATATATACATACATATATATATATACATATACATATACATATACATATACATATATATATATATATATATATAT
>KK502447.1:968631-1211540 GCA_000688735.1 Glossina austeni
TATATATATATATATATATATATATATATATATATATATATATATACATATACATATATACATATACATATATACATTTACATATACATATATATATATATACATATACATATATACATATATATATATATTACATGGATCCATCCAAAGGTGTTTTGCGTTCATAAAATGCATGTGTATACCGTGCGTCCATATCTAAAGTTATATAACAACTCACTCAGTAAATTCGTGGGATGATATATAGATAACGTCATTATTGACACATTCATATGATTTTTAGATAGTACCTAGGATTGGAATTGGATTCCTCCTACATCTATATGTCATCCCACGGTTTTATTGAGTGATGGGTTGTGTTATAAATGTATATAATATCTAATTTTTATCTACCCTACGAACTCATTGAGTTACGTCTGATGTCATATATATAATATCTAGAATACTGTCCACCCTAACTCAACATTAAAAAAAAAACTATATATATATATATATACATATATATATGTATATATGTATGTATGTATGTATGTATATATAAATGTATGTATGCAGTTTTTAATATGTAAATCCATGCGTTATTGCAAATTACATTGGATGGATTCCCTATATACATATATACATAGTTATGTACAAATTCTGTATATTTATGTCGAAAACAAAATCAACAGTACATACTCTTGTTCACAACTTTTTACGTCTGTTACACTCAAATCGCCTTACCAGCGAACGTCGTCGACGGAGCTTTCAGTAAGTGAATGACACCTTTTGTGCCCAATTCAATGATCGATTCTCGTGAAATGAAATAATAATGCAGATTGTTTGAAAAGTGTACTTCTACTATATGATGGCCATAGTTCGCTATAATAGTTGGTGATTATGTATGTGCGTGTATGTATTGATAAGTGCTCGCCATTATATCAAACATTTCGGACATGAAGTTGTTGTTTGACAAGCTTTCGCGTGAATCAATGTGAATGCTTTTGTAAAAATCGTCGTTAAGTGTCGTTAAGTATTTGCCAATATTTCTGCACAAATTCAAGATGAGTCGAATACTGTGTGCGGTAGCTGTGCATTAACATTACCATCAGGGTACAATTGCGGACAGTGAAATTAAACTGTGGCGATACCTCTTTCAGTGAAGATATACGCTGGAGACGATCGAAAACTTTAACCACCGGTGAAAATAGCGTTCAAATGACTGTCAAATTAAAGCCTGAGAGATAAACAAATACAAGATTTTCGAATGAGATTTTGAATCAATATTTGCGGAATGAGAAAGCTGACGGCACATGGGGTGTCAAGTTTTCTTACACTAGAACAGACACACCCACTTTGATTTGCTGCTCCTCTAATCGTATTCTTTAGATCTAAACTCCGAGGACTATCACCTGCTTGCAAACCCTCCAAAAGGACACTTCAACGAAGAAGATTTGCATTAAACAGTGACATCGTTCGCCAAAAAAAAAAATACCGGAATGAACCAGCGTGCAGCTGATATTTTTTCTGTGTTAAAAAAAATTTGCAAAAAAAAAAAAAAATTCTTTCTTACATATATTGAAAATATCTTCTTCTATTTCAACTTTTGGGCGTTAAAAATCAATTAATTGCAAAGCCAGTCGAAGGAATATGCAACTGAATGGCTATTAAACATCTGCGGGTGTTACGAACGGTGCAAGAATATTAGTATGTTCTCATCTTCATATATGAATACATATGCATAAGTACATAAGCGTATAAAATATGCGTACAATGTTTTTCAAGAGTTAAAAATTATATCTGAATTACTCTGCCTTGTACGTAACGCGTACGTACACCCTCTTCGAAGAAGATGTTGTCACTAAATGCTTTAGCTTTAGCTTTGGTCTGAATGTCGTGGTATTGTATGCAGCAGTTTTGTGTGCTGCATGACAGTTCAACGTAATGCGATTTAATTTATTATTTATTTCCACTTAACAGCACGAATATACAATGAAAACAAAAACGTAAAATAATAAAAGCACAATAAAATTTCATCCAGTAAGAAGCAAGCAAACACAAACAAAAACAAATAAATGGGTATACGTGCAATAAACCAGTGGCAGCACACATAGCGAGAGCACAAATATGAACATGTTGCACAATATTGCAACAATATATATATATATATATATACATGTATATGTATGTATGTCCATGTTTGGATCTACATTCGTATAAACAATTGCAGAAAAGTATGCATATGCGTTAGGGGGCACCATGAATACACACCGAACCGAATACATTTAAATTCAAAATATATCTCAATTCATCATATACAACAGGCTTACGAGGAGGAAAAGTGTTTTTTTATATGCAAACAAACGCATGTGCTACTGAGGCTATTTCGGTACCGAGGGCAGCAAGTGAATCTCAGACATTTAAAGTGCGCAGATTTCTGTAACTAGACCCGTAACCAATAAATTTCAGTTTTGTATCTTAATTTTCCCAATGACGCGTAAGCCCAACATTTAATTGTAGAAAGCGTCAGACCGATGAACCCACGGATGAGATTCAACCCCCCACAAATGGGGTATCTGTCTAGTCTAGCCTCCGACAATCGTTTCTGGTTGTTGTAGCCGTTGGTGTATGGCTTATGACATTTCCAAAAAAAAAAAAAGGAAAAAGAAAAATAACAATTAGAGCAAAAAAGGATTGCATTGCATTGCTATAAAAAGGGGCGAAAAATAGAGCAAAAACGTATTGCTCTCGCATACATTCGCATTGGCACTTGAAATATTGATTTATTCATTTTTTCACATTTTAATATTTTCGAAATATTTAAATTCTAGGAAAGAAAAAAAGTTACAAGCAGTTACAGTTATTCAGTTAAGCCGAATTATTGATACCCTTTGTTAGAAAATTTTTCGAATTCGAAATTTTAAATTCAAGAAATTACCTTCTCGTAAAGCCTTCAGTTAACCTGCATGCTATGTCGATAAATAATTTTCATACCTTTACTAAGTTCAAACGGTTTTAAGGTGCGGGAAGGCATTAAGGTTGCTATAGGGACGAAAATTCACTCCTGAATTATTTTTAAGTTCGAAACTCGGCAATTCCCTCATCCTACTTTTGTAATCTTTGACTCTGTTTATTTTAGAGCTTAATAGTACTCATCTTGAAGAATTTCATCCCATATGGGATTGGGCTAAATAAAAGCACAGACGGACCGATTTGGATAATTACACATGAATCAAGCAAATTGCTAATATATAAGAGTGGGCTTAGTTTTTCATGTGACAAAATTAATATGCCAGACGGTAAGTGTTTTTTAATAATAAATATGTGCAAAATATTTTCATTTTCATGTGCAGAGATAAATAAAACTATTAAAGCAATATATGTGTGAGTGCATGTAAATATATGCCACTCAGAATCAGAGTTATCTCATAGCCATACGTAAATACTTTAACAATTTATTTAAATTTTAAACGGAACAATATATTCACACATGCTCGCTCGTATTTGTTCGCCTATATAGATCTGGATAGAGCATATGATGTCTCTGACTGATTCTGCTTGTCTTTGCAGAATATATATATATATATATATATATATATATTTGCACGTATGTATTTATATGTATGTGTGTGTGTGTTTGTGTATGCCTTTGTATATTTGCACTGCCAACGTTTGTCTGGCCTTGCTTTTACATACATCTGAACATACATATGCACATATAAATATATCTATATATGAAATTTCTCCAACATATTCTATAAGTAATTGTGTAATAATATTAAAAATATTTACAGTTCAATAGTAAATAAATGATGAATTGTTTAATTAAATGTTATTAAAAATGAATTTTTTCTGAAATAAATTTATTCTCCATTTCAACTTGCAAGAGTTGCCAACATTTCTTACTTTATGTAAAATTAAAAATTGCTCCAAACACACACTTACCTGCGTAGATTAATATCACTCAGCTTTCACGCTACTAGCTACTATTTAAGTTATAAAGGTTGATTAAATAGACTTCAGACGTTCAAACTTAAAGTGTCTCGAATAAGAAAGATCGATAGTATTGTTAGGGAAATTCCAAATCCAGGTTGTTCCAACTAATTGATTTTCCCAAATAATAAATTCCCTAGAGAGGGAAAATCCAAGTGCACATTCGCGGCTCGTAATGCAGATGCCGGCCGAGAAAAACGTTTAGCGGAAAAGCAGGTTAATAGTAATATGTTTGTAAAAATGTATATAAATAGACTATTTGCAAAAGGCAGAGTCAGTCGGACGAGAGCATTTGAGTCGAAAAAGAATATTAGAGTTGAGAAGTCGAGAGTATTTACAAAGTAAAATGTGAATAATCCTAACCTTAAAGAAATTGATTGTAGATAAAGAAACTTGTAGTGAAAAGAATTTTGATGAGTATTCCTCTTAAAAAGAATATCCACGAACCGTATCCGAGAAAGGCGAATTTCGCAACAGTATTATATATTGCAAGGTTTTTTTCTTCTTCTTCAGACCTTCAAACTAAAAGTGTTTCGAGTAAGAAAAATCGGTAGTATTATATGTTGCAGACTTTCTTTTGAAAATAACTTACAGGCCATAGCTGCTTTGAGTTCTCTATTGTTTCGCTGAACCGATAAGCAAATGACAATAACTTCGGGTATGTCGCCAACGCGCTTATAAGAATGTTAGCAGTTTAGATAGAATTTAATAGATTACACTCTACACTATAATAAAGATGTGTAAATGTATATATATGAATGCATATATATATATATATCCAATTTCAATTTCTCCCATTGCTAAGTGCTAACAGCTAACAGCGTATTGAAACACAGATATAGATAACAAATCGGCCAAGGCCGGCTATTAACTGTACTAAGTCACACTTTGTCGAAAGCAATTCCGTAATAGAACCCGAGTAAAGGCATACTTTCGATGAATCCTCTTATAGAAAATTAGGTAAAAAAAATTTTTTTTTTTTAACAATCACTAAGGGAATGCCCTCTACACGTGTAAAACGATGACGATCAGAAAGAACTGAGGGAACAGACGAAGATAGAGAGTGGTCGTAGCCTAATGGATGTATTCCCAGTTTCTATCAGCTACGCACTTGCTATGGCTACGAGCAAATTTGCTCAAGTGCGCTGACATTCGAACGCACCAACACTTACTACATTATCGCGATTCTTATCTATTCAACCACTCAAGTGAATTCTGTGTCGTATGGAATATGAAAATCTTACTGACTTTACCGTTGTTTGCGGGGAGTGAATGCATTTGATGTTTTGTAGATTTGATGCATAATGAACGCACGGCAAGGTCATTGACTATCTGAACGCATTTAAATTCACTAAGTCGTTGATTATTGATTGCGTGGATAATTCTTACTTACCTTACCAGACATTTTTTTTTTTTTTTTTTTTTTTTTTTTTTTTTTTTTATATTCTTTTTTTTTTTTTTTTTTGGTTTAGACGCTTTAAGTTTTCATTTCAGATAGCTACAGTTAATCAAAAGATCGAAATCTATTACGCAAACAAAAATGTTGTCATTTGTAGGAACAGAACAATTTATTTATACGTGCAAGTCAAGAGCTTCGGGCACAGATTTCTTGACTCTCTTGGTATTTTCCAAGTAAGTATCAAACATTTGATATTTGATTTAACAGAATGCTATGCAATGGTGAACTTGTAAATATATATGAAAGCATCTCTTGCTCCTCACTGTGGAAATTTTAATTTAATCGCTTTGCTTACCCGAGTTATTAAAGCAAATTATTACACATTTTGCTAAATCAAACAAAAGCTTTTAAACATTTTTATTATAGTTTTGTGATCGTAACAAATCCATTTGAGTTGAAAGTGTTGCCCATGGCTTAAACATTATCTACAAAGTCCTAAAGGGGCATTAGACATATGTACGGTATCTGAAGCTGAACTGCATTGTAACGTAAATGTTGGCGCATTATTACCAGATTTTATTATTTACTATATTGAGGGCTATACATAAATATACATATGTATGCATATACACACGACGTAAATGCATTTTCATGGGGTTTTTTTCATTTTCCTTCCTTCTCGATACTCATTTATTTTTATTTTTTTCGAATTTATATTTTTACGCTTAATTGTTGTTTAAATGTTTACCTACGCGTATAAAAAGTACATTCTTTCATTAATTGATTTTCAAATTGTTGCCATAAACTTTTTCAATAAATAAATTTTATAAGATTTTTTTCAATCAATTAACTGACCGAACCGAATCGGACCGGACGTTTGTTAAACTTATTGCCTGCAAATTGTAGCCTTTTAAAATCTTGTGAATAATTTAATTATACGATTATTTGTTCAAATGATTGAACTAATGGTATACATAGAGAAAATTAACATCATTTTTTTTTATTATTATTATTATTATTATTGCTCACTCGTTCATTTGTTTATTTATTTATTTATTTATTTATTTATTTATATATTAAATTATTTATACCTTTATTGCAATGAATAAAATCTATACTAAACTTTTAATTATAATCAAATTGTAGTGCTACTCTCTTTATTATCCACTTTTATTACGCTCCAGAATATGTTTGAATATGTTTTTGTTTGAGCTAAACCTTCAAGTTGTCTTAAGTATATCAGTCCCTTTGTCCATTTGAATCATCCACTGCCAGCTGAATGGAATGCTTATGAAACTTGGAATGGAAAGTTAAAAACCCAGAAATTATGTATCTGAATGTTCTATATTCCACCGATCGAGAATAATCTATTTTTTCTTTTACTAGTTTTTATGATTTCTGTTCCTCTCTGTGTTTCCTAAATTTTCAAATTGTAGTAATACCTTATTTTATATACTGATTTCCCCTTCTTTGCGTACTAAACGTGGCGGCGGTCACAAAGAGGTGAGGAAGGAAACAGAAACAAAGAAATAGGCAGAAGGTGGCCGTAGCCTAGTGGATGTGTGCCCTATGGATCCAGCGCTAACTATAGCTATGACCAAAGCAGATTCTACCGCACTATCATTAGAAACCGCTACAACTGACTTGAAAGTCCCTATTCCTACCTCCTTGTCTACTCATACAGACTTCCTTAAGCTTTCGTTTAGCAGTGTTTCTGTTGAAGCTGAAATGGAATTTGAAACGGACTTCTGTGAAAAATACGTTTGCGCTATGATTAGTGGTCAAGGCGTTAGCGCTCCAGCCCATGCTTTAATTAGGGTTGATGTTTGATGAAGACTAGATGGAACACTCGACTGGTGAAGACGTAACATTTAACGACCGGACAGATTTTTCTTTTCCCACTTCCTTGTGATCACTACCGTAATGCACTTATATGTGACACATCCTAAGTGATTTGTTATACAAAAAAAAAAAGTAAGCACTCAACTTGAAAATTTGTCTGTAAGTTTTTACTTTCTTCTTCTTTAGTTGACTTGTTAAGCCTTTGATCCCAATTTAACCTCAAATTTGGTGCATTTTTTTATAAATTTGTCCACAAAAACGTGTTGAAACTATTATCAAGTTTTAAAGGATATTCTAAGAAAATTGAAAGTGTAATAAAAACGAATTGCACGAGATATTATCAATAGTGAGCCGCTACTGTTCTTCTCTTTCTGGCAGAATATAAATTCTCAGCCGAAATAAAAATTCAATTTTTGAAAGAATCCATTTTTCTCCTATAGCTCCAAGCATCGGACTGCTAATTAGACTAATACAAACCCCAAAGCAAGATATCAGAAAAGGCATCTGTATTGCATATGTATGGTGCGTGAAGAGGTAAAGAGGGGAGAAGTTCCGAAAGATGGGTGTGTATTCATTTTCGCAGATCATGTGCGACATTCAATTTCTATATGGTATACATATTTCTAATAAGTATGAAATTCTTAATCGCTTTAAGCATGTTTGTCTGTCTGTGTGTCCGTACAATGTCTGTGGAAAGACTGGGTTTTGAAAATGGTCCAAATCGATGAAGATGTAAACCTGCACATCTGCTTTGGGTTTTTTTTGCTCTTTGGTAACAAATTAGGCAAGAGACTCACGATTAGAATTTCCGCTTATGTTGTACAAAAATGGGTAAAGTCGTCCACGTCTACTCAATACTAAGAATTATAGAAGTTTTCAATTTTTGTTAAGATAAAAGCGCTGCATTCTTCAATGCAGTCCAACCGTAAATTGGTCCCTTCTTGAAAATTCTTGAAATTCTTGATTGTACACGAAATCTTTGGGTGAAGTATTTATCTAAAACATGTCATCTGTAGAAACCTTTTAAGAAAAAAAACCTTTCAAAAAACATTTCTCATACCCATACATGTCTCTTCATTATTCTCAGTGGTGCAAACCGAACGATAATTTAATGATGACATTCAGTCAAAGTAAAAGGAAAAATGTCTCCCTCTTACTATGTCATTTTTTATTTGCCTTTATAGACGTTATCAGTGTTCTCACTAATCATTACAAAAAAAAAAACAAAATAAAGAAAAAGTTGTGTTGATTCGTTTAAGATTTTAATTAAAATAAAATCATTGATTTTAATTTTCCTTTTGATTTCCTCAAGAGCTGTTCGCAAAAAAAAAAAAAAAAAACAGTAAGAAAAATAAAAAGCTTTAATTGCTTATCGATTCAACTGTCATGTTTAATTAAAATGTTTTTCTTTTTTCTTTCTTAAACTTTTTTTTTTTGTATTATTAATAAAAAAGAAAAAAAACGAAAAAACGGAAAAAAGAGAAAATTCTTTTAATCACTTCATTTATTTGCAAATTTTGATTGATTAACTGTCATATACGTGTTACATGAACGTGAACACCATTGGCTGTTTGTCGTTTGTCGTTTGTATGCATTGTTACAATTTGTGTTGTGATTGAATCACTTTAACACACTACTTGAAATTGTTGTCATTGAAAATTTTCTGTTACGTTGTGTACATACACACATAAATACATACATACATACATATGTATGTACTTACTTACGTATGGGGTGTTGGTTGAACGATAAACGCAGACTACTGCTAAGGCTAGCTAGCTACCTACCACACCGAGATACTTCAAGTAGACACACGTTGTCGTTTCGTATTCGAGCAATAGGCCGCCGTTTAATTTTGCTAATGAAAAATTCATGTTATTGCCGTCACTTGAGTGAATGCAAACTATGGGTACGCGACGCTGTGTGTGTGCGCTTATGCTTTTTTTGCCATTTTCCGTTTTTTTCGCATTTATTTGTATTTTCTTATTGCTGATGTGGTTGTTTCTATTTTGTAAGTTTTTTTTTTTAATTTACTTTTGATTACTTTTCCTCTTGACTACTTTAAATAGCTGTTGTTGCTGCTGGTGTTCGGTTGGATGGTTGCATGGTTAGTTGTACTTGTATGGCTTTCGGTGTATTCTACAAGTGTATCATGTTGTAATTGTTTTAATTTTTTATATTTATTTTTATTTTTCTTCTCTTTTGTTTTTCTTGTTTTTCGTTCATTTAGCGACAATCATTACCAGACTTGTTGAAATGATACGAAAGACGATCGACTATGCTTGTTAATAATTATCTTTTGTATTAACCGTATCCGGCTTAAAATGTGGATATATAAAGAGCGAGAGAGAGAGACAGACGACATCGATTAAAATAAAAATTTTATTGCCGCAAGTTATTCATAGATATTCTTGAAGTTTTCAAGAAAATTATTACGATTCTTTTCGAAGTAATTGCTTCTACTTCTCTTTATTGAGGAAGGAAGTAAAAGTCACTTTTAGTTCAATTTGTTGCTTATGGTTTTTAGGAAAGTTTATGAATATCAATAAAGGTCGCTTTATATTGAAAGCCTCTTACTCTTGAGATGATGATTGTAGGAATGCGAAAGTATGTAAAGGTTAGAGTAAATCAATCAGATTCCAGTCGATGTAGTCGTAAATCTTTTTTCATTAAGCTTTTTGGCGAGAATTAAGATCATATTTTTTTTTTAAGGTTCAAAAGAAGAGTTAATATTTGACAATCAAGCTTGCACTACGAAATAATGACGAAATAATGACAAGCCTCATGGAATTAAACATTGACTAGAAAGTTATTTACGGCACCGTTATTATTTATATTAAAATAAATCGCCTAGAAATCATATTAATTCTGCCATAAAAAACTGGTAGGTTACAAAGCCACACATCTCAATATTTAGAAGCCATTTAGCTCTACAAACGATAGTAGAACCTGAAAAGGATCCGTCTTTACCGAGTTAAACATCGAAAAAAAAATTTATCCCACGGACACTCCACAGACGGAGTGCTTTCCCTTTATAAGAACAAACGGACAGACGAAACCTACTTAACGAAAAGGCAGAAGATAAGTCCTGGGCCACTCTGTACCCTTTCCTACCTATTGTCGCTGTCAGTTCATGATTTGCAATGGGAAACCAAGAACTCGCACTTAAGAGTAGCCCTAAAAATAACAAAGCCGCTACTCCGATATTCAGGTACACACGGGAGATTTCCAAACTTAGCCGTTAAACCTTATTATTACTATTTTTTTTTTGTTCCATATTTCTTAAGTTAGCTAAGACTTTCTACCGTAGCGCATAGTAGACTAAAGGTTGAAAATCTATTGAAAATAATCAGCGACTTACCAAGACTTTATATGACTCGTGGGAAGTTTTTCTTAAATTTATTGTGGACCGCCACGAAACACTTAAAATAAATGTACTATGCTTGGGATGATTTGTTTAAATATGTTTACGCTTATCCGCCCAATTGATGCCTGTCGATGTATACTTCTGTCAAGTTACAATCAGGCCAGGTCTCCGTTCGTGTTCTTATAAGCCCTTTTTATGCCGACAGGATATAATTTTTGATGTTTCATGACAAAGATAGGCTAAGAAATGTACTAAGCGAAGCAATGTAGGGTATTAAATGGTTGACTTTGCCCAACTACAATCTTTTAATTTGTTTTAAGATAAATTTTAAGTTGTATAAAGGCATCTTTTGTCGAAACATAGTTTAGAAACCCATAGCGTGGCCGGAAATTATTATCCATGTTATAGTCACTAGAATAGTTCTCATGGTTTTTTTATTTTTTGATCTTTGAAATCGATACAAAAATATATATAGTTCACTTCTAATCATGTCCACTCCCATGGTCAAGTGTTGCTTTTTTTTCATCAACTTCTAAGTCGAGCTAAACTCGACATTTTATTTTTTAAAATTACTACATGTGTTTTTCCTTTCATGTACCTAGTTTATCATATTACGTATTCCAGTACGACTTTTTGTTGTTCCTTGCATATCAGCGTAAGAGTTATGGGTAGGTAAAAAAAAAAAAACGATTGTGAGCACAAAAGCTTCATTAAGTTCAATATCAAGTTTCTTTGTCGCTGTACGCAATTCCTGCTTAATTCGCCTTATAAAGATTGCTATTCGAAGCGGATCAGTATATAGTTCCAACATGTTTTGACTCGAACAAGAAACGTCTTGAAAACGGGTATGATGGGCCATTATTACAATTCGGCCCCATATAACATTTTATAACAAACAAAGACTTCCCGCGATTGGTCATTGGAGATGCTCGCTTTGGTACGACACAAGGAATATTTTTTCCAATTTTTACAATGTGCGTGAGCAGATGACTTCTGACTATCAATCAGTCATGAAACGCATTATTACGGGAGACGAGACTCGGATCTATGCATACGACTCGGAAACAACCGATCAACCGAGCAAATATCGTGCCAAGACCTAAAACCCCTCAGCAAAGTCAAGGTGATGTTAACAGTTTTCTTCGATTATCGTTTTGTTGCGCACTATAAACTCTTTCCGCCGGATCAAATTGCTAACAAGGAATATTATTCGAGTGTTATGAGCCGTTTGCGTGAAGTTATTCGAAAAACGAGACCAGCATGTGGTTGGAAATTGAATTGGTCTTACATTTTGGACACAGGAGTGTATATTGACAGTTTTCGTACTTTTAATTTGTTGTTAACTTTGCTTAGTATGTCTGAAAATCAAGATCTGTAAACGTTCCAATTATTTCTGTGGAATTAGTGTAAATCTTAGCGATAACTAATTATGATAATTGCCGATTACTTTTCATTTCTCATTGTTGTTTATGTGATCGTAATAAGCAGATAAATTGACGCCGGACTAAGGGCTCAAAGGCATCGAATAATTAGGAGTTGACTCTCACATCTTTTACTATTGATTTTTAAAAGAACGTGAGCGAACTTCTAACCTTATTAGTGTAGCCCAAGCACCTTGAAATTCATGTTAATTTTCTATAAGTTTTTACAGTTTATTTTTTGTTTATATTTGTATAATATATACATAGATATATGTATATATAAATAAAATCACTGAAGATGAAGTTTTAAATCGCTTAGTAATTTTTCTTAATTTTTATTTTTTTTTATTTTTATTGACTAAATACATTAATGTTGAATGAAATTGTTATTATTTTAAATTAAGAGTTGTTGTCAACGTCCTCTAACACACTTGGGGCAATAAATGTATTTCAATTAACCCATATTTAATTGATTTTTTCTATTTATTTATAAGTTTTTTTTGTTTTCTTTTTTTTTCTTTTTTCAATTGACAATAAAACGATTTATTGCAATTTAAGCAATTACAAAAAATACATCAAATTTTTTGTTGTTGTTGCTTTCTTTATCTTGATAGAATATAAATGTGAGAAATAACAACAAATCAATGCCGACAATAACTAAACACACAGATATTAAGATATACACAGACAGCAGGGGCATTAGTAGAGGTAGCAGCAGCACCAGCAGCAGCAGCAGCAGCGGCAATAGCAGCAATAGCAATAACGGCGGCAGTAACAACTAAATAAACAAATAATGAAAAACAACAAACGTAACATGAAAACTGGTTCAGATTACCGACACTATTGTGTTGCCTTAATTAAGTCGTTGTTGCGCTGTGTAGTGTTGTGTTGTGTTGTGTAAAACGTTGTTGTTTTCATTTTTAAATTTAACTTGACTGTAAATTATTAAATTAAATAAAACGACATAAGTAGACGGTTAGAGAAACAGGAACAATTATTAACGAAATTGTAAAACTTCATGTTTTTATATAGTGGGGATGGAGAACAAATAAGTCAATGGGGTAAAGAGGAGAAAGCACCAATAAATACACAACTTTTAAAACTATCTTTTCTCTGATTAATAGTAAGTGAAACGTAAACGTTTATAAGTTTTTTTTTCTTTTTTTTTATTCTTATTAGAAAATGTTTTTATAAAACTATTAAAGTCAGTTTTTATTATCAGCGCCAATTATTGTGTTGGCGTAAGTTCATACAAAATACTTTAGTAATGTTGTCCGGAACGTTATTAATCAAATCGTGATTATATCATCCCATTAGCGTTATGGGAGAATGTTTATATAAAATGCTTGATAGTCTTGTTCGCGATTTTATTGATAATAATAATAATAATAATAATAATCATAATAATAATAATAATAATAATAATGATGATAATGACAATAACAAAAATATAAGAAATATTCCAACATATAATAATGACTCATGTCTATACTTTATTGTGTTTAATAGTTGTGTATATTAAGCTTGTCATTCCGTACGTAACACTTCGAAAAGCCTTTTAGATACTTTTTAAGATGTATAGAAGGATACTTCGATAGGATGAAATTTAGACGACTTTATGTAACCGTAATTCTTGTTTGCCTGTTAGCCAAGTCATTGGCCCAATTTTAATAGAAAAAGTAAGCAGAAGTAGCAAACCTTCGTCACCAAGAGCCTTTACTTGTAAGCTTCAAGTTAACCTACTTGTAACCGTTTAGAAGTATTTCAACTGTATTTGTCATGTTCGACGTAGACACGTTTTGAGAAACACATTATGAAGCCATTTTTTCTCCTCAATCTCGTTGATATCTCTTTGATGTAAAACAATAATAAGGGCTTTCCTTGCGTAAAATTTTGTCAATCAACTACGTTTTCAGCATATCAATAAACGCTATGCCTGGTTGTCATAACTTTTCGAAATTGCGTTTTGGTACGTTGGACATCCGACGGTCCCAGCTAACCAGAAAACCCAAGAATTGATGTGTTGTGTGTGATGATTCGACTCAAGCAGATTGTTCAGTCAATCATCTCAGTGTCCGCTTTTAGTTTTGGTTCCACAGCTTCCAGGAGCATCCGAAGCAATTTTCGGCTCGACAGCGGGAGCTGTTTATTGCGACAGTTTTGTGCAGCGTGGACTGACGCGGAAAGATCGTGCCTTTTTGCTTAGTGCGGAGATGCACAGTAGTCGGGTGCCTGAACTAGCAGAGGTCTTGTGTTCCTCTCAAATCTGGCATTCAGTTCTGAGGCGATGAGTTTGTAATGTATATACTGTACTCCCTGTGTCACCGAGCAGTTTAGATCTTTACGGCATGCATTCACGTCAATCCACTAATGACATCCCGTTCGGCCCAATATTCGTCAAAAGCCGTTCGAGAATTTTCAATTTTATTTTTTCTTTCCTCATTAGCCAATAACTTGGGCATCCGCTTTGTTCTCTTCTCAGTTCTCTTGTAAGCCCTTGGCAGATATATCATTCTTTTTTACTTGCCGGTAGACTTGTTTGACATCGGAGTGACTTGCTTTGGAGGGGAATAATGCCTGCTTTTCCTCTGTGACAACTAATACAACCATACAACAACAACTGATAGCAAGTAAAGTAAGTTAAGTAAGTTGACGGCTAACAGTTAATACTATACATTTACGTATTCTCTGCCTTAGGTAAAATAGATACCCTTCGCGGTCTTTCAGGCAAACCCTCAAGACATTTTCGGTCATGCCCATATAAATTCCGTTAAATGTGCTCGTATATGTAATATTTTGCGTGCACTTTGAGTATAGTAAGCTGTGGCAGTAATTTGTATAAGCCGGGCATTATGACCTAAAACACCACAGAATGTCTACATTCCCTCAACAGATTGGTATTTTGTGTACTCAGTCGTATTCCTAGCAGCAGCAGGCAGACGTCACAGGCCACAGGTCCCGTTCCTAGGTATGTTTTTTTTTTGTTGTCACCATTGCAAAGTCAAAAAAATTGTGACAAGAAATATCGTTGTTCTATCTCATTGGTTAGTGACGGGTCACAGCTGATCGGAATAAGGCTGATTGTCTCGTGTTTATTATTGGATAAAACATACGAGCTATTTTAAAACAGCACTAACCTAGTGAAGGTCATTAATTAATTAGTTTGATCTCATCTGAAAATTATTTTCTAGGTTTTTTTTACATACAAAATCTTTTTTAACCTATTTACTGCTGTTGCGAGATATTCCTGTTATTTAGATTATAGGCGAAGAAAAAAATGTGTTTAATCAATTTCAAAATTCTATGAAATTTTACTTGTCGTTTATTTAAATAAATAAATTAATTTATACATATACATACACACGCATTTATAAGTGCACTTACCAACATGTGTAAATTGTATGTATCTGCAAAATCTCTCATGTAAACAAATGAAAAATGACTGTAAAAAACAAGCACTTACACACGTATACCTACGTACTCGTTTATTGCAAACCGATAATATTGAAAAAAGAAAAAAAAAAAATAGACAAGAAAATACATTAAATTACAAATCAATTGCTTTGACACTCTGTAGGTGTTTATGGGTGTCTCACGTATAAAAACGACGGCTACCAGCGATTTTATAAAAAATGCGCTAAGGATCTAAGATTTATAACCTAAGTGATTTTCAAGTTTTTCTTACTTATCCTTTGAAGTATATCTTAAGCGACGTGTATTATTAAATAGCATCAGTTGCCATTACTAATACTAGGGTCTTAGCTATAGGTGTTCTAAATTCAATATGGGTTTGTACTATGTTTCCCATACCTGCACGTTTTACCTCTGACATTTTCAGCGACTGCATTCTTTTGAGTTCAGAAATGGTTTTCTGTTAGTCCGAAAATATGGCATACGTAAGATATCTGCTGTAACGAAAATAACGTTATTTTAAAGTCGGTTTTTTCCACTTTCTTTTAAAATGGAATTAGGGCTGCATCAGTCCGGTAAAATGGTTTACATTTCATAAGATACTGGATAGATAACTATCTAGACTGAAATCTTAAAGCATTGTCAGCTTTATAGAAAACTCCACCGCACCTGAGATTTGATCCTTTGTCTATTTGGGCAGCTCAGGCGGATTATTTGTTGTAACATACTTGTATCTCTGTTCTATCTGTTTTCTCTCCTTTAATCCCTAAATAGAAGTGTGTTAGTGCGAAAATGTGGCTTACATTTCATAAGGCAATTTGCTATAACCAATATAACAACGTGGTTTTAAACTCTGATTTTTCTCTTTTAAGCTCGAAATAAGACTTTGTCAGTCCGGAAATGTGACTTGCATTTCATAATGTATTTTATATAATCAAACAAGGCTTTTATTAAACCCTCTTCCTCTTTATAGTTTTCCGAAATTTGAATTGTCTTTTGTGCGGTGTAGGCTCGGGTACTCACCCAAGATGGCATAATTCGATCCGCTGAAATAAGTTTTTATGGCAATTACCCAAGTAAGACTACACAAACTATAATTCATAACTTTGATCAAATTTAAAGGGTGCTGAACAGGAAGCAATTGACAAAGTTTGATTTGAGAGGGAAACCTTATACTGGAATGAGGAGAATTCTATGTAATCGTTGACATTATAGTGTGATATGTTTCGATAGAGAAGTATCGGATCATATTATGTTTTTTATAGGGAAGAATCCGCTGCCAATAAAGCTAAGCTATAGAGTTATTTGTGAAAAAGCTTTTTCGAAAATGGAAGTAAACTTCACTTCCCCTACTTTTATAAAATTAAGCAGTTATGTTAATTCTTCTTTTTTTTGTTTTCAGATGAAGGGAATTTTGTTGGTAAACATTTACCAGTTCGTAATGTACAAGAAAATGATTCTAGTCTCTGTAAATTGACAAGCTCCTTCAAAAGCATGTAATGAAAAAGGAATAAAATCATGGTTGAAAAAAATTGTGGTGACATTTGTCCCTTTGCTAAGGAGTATCACAGGTAATAAATGGTTTATCTAGATATCTCTTGACATAACTTCAGCACCTGGAGCAGATTTATTTGCTTAAAAGATCTCTACTAAGTTAAGGACTTTTTGTTGGAAAAGTTTGCGTTGCAACTCATCTAAAATTTCGAACTTCTGCGGAAATTCCCACATTTTTATAGATAAGATCGTTTTTTTTTCGCGAGTCTCAAATATTTTTGTCGATAATCGTATTATTTTTGACGTGGCAGCCATCGCCATTAATCAGAGTTTCTGTTTAAATGTCGACGTTGTACAGTTTTTATTTTTTTTTCTTCTGTTTTTGTGGTTTTCTTTTTTTTCTTTTTTGGTCCAGAGATAATGCCAAAAACACACAACGGTAGTCATCGCATATAAAGAAATATAATTATTATTAAAACCAGTCATGAAAACTCCACCTTTTCCAAAGCGTTAACTTTATTATCAGCAAATATGTTAAAGACTCATTTTAGTTGACTTGAGGATACGCCAGCCACAACGGGAATACTGTTGTTAGTGCATAAGCAACAAATAATCAGCCGCCCGACAAGTGTAAACTAAGCTGCATTTTATGTATATATATATATTTATATATATATATATATATATATATATATATACTTATATTACATATATTTCAAAGTATAAACATATATACACGTATGTATGACTATTTGAATACATATATATGTATATATAAATGAGTGTCGTTAACATTACATTTCTTTACAAAGTTTATAGCGAGTAAAATCAACAAAGATTAATGCTAACTATTTTTAGTCGAAAATCAAGTTATCTATGTGTGAGAGTGTGTACATGTGCTTTCTTTTTTCTTTTTTCTTTTTTTTTTTTATTGCATACTCACCGTAAAATTAATTAATCATATATTTTTATTGAAGTCAATATCATAAGATTTTCTATATATATATTAAGTGAGTATATATATTTATATATATATACGTGATACCTTTTAAGAGACTCCGGTAATAAAATAGGTGGAGACTTAACGATTAATGATTACATATTAATACGGTCAAGTCAACTTGACTGACTAACTAATTGACCGACTGAATGACTAAATGACTAAATGACTATTTTCCTTATCAGCGAAGAGCGAGAAGAACTGGTTAAACAACTTCTTTTTCATTTCTTTACACAACATATTAATCCTCTATGATTTAATTAATATGTAAATGTAAGTAAGTGTATGCGTCTTTCTACATGTTTGTTCAAGAATGCCGTTTGGTATACTGCGCCTTTATTCTGCAACATTTAACTCTGGTTTGCTCTTTTCGGTTAATAAATGGCAGCAATAATTGACATTGCAATTATCACTTAAAATACTAATTGCAGGAAATGGACCATTGCTCGATATTACCATTATTGTTATAAACGCATTCCGAGAGTATAGTGTGATAGTAATGATTGCTTGTTTGTCTGCTCTTAGCTGTGTCTTAATGTTGTTGTTACTTCTTTATAAATGCTAGTGTTGGCATCAAGTTCATTAAACAACACAAAACATCGACTTCGACTTGGACTCTTAGTGTATCTAACAAGAAATTCTCTATCGTTTGCATGGGAATTTCTATTAAAGTGAAGTACACAATAGTATATATAAAGAAATGTATAGGCTTTACTGTTAATTGTATGGATGGTTCTTCTTGTTTTGTTGTTGCTGGCCCTAGTAATAAAATGTTTTATGCTATTACTTTATGTTACATTTAATTCCTTATGAATGAATGCTACGTTCCGATTCAATAGTTGATTTATTGCTACAGCTATAGCTACGCTGCACTATGCGTATTTTTTTAATACTATCTTCCTCTTAAGTTTATTATTTTTTTTTTCAAAGCATTTTCTTAATCTTGGTACCCTTTTATTGTATTTACGTCTTTGATCAGATCGAACAAAGAGTTACTAGAAACGAGGTTATGACAGTAGCTTAATGGTCTTCGTTTTACAAACCCGATTTCAAGATGTTTCTTTAAGGTGGAAACGAATCAGATATGAGCTGAAGGATGAACAAGAGGAAGTTGCTCCGAAAAAATCTTATCTGTTTTAATTGTAATCCAAGCTGCAGACTGAACCAAAGTGTAATATATAAAAACAAAAATACCTTGAAGAGATAAGAAAACATTTATTCATTGTTGCATGCTCTGCAAAAACTTGGGTTCATTGCGAAGCTTATAAAGATATTTTTGAATGCAATACTGGGCTGACAGTTCTGGAATTGTAAGCATAGTTTCTCAACGCATGTCTATCCCGAAATATGGGTCAACTGGTTGGTCGCTGTCCGAGATGCGGAATTCCCTTCGAAGTGTTGGACGTGGCAGGATTCGTTATAGGTTAGGGTTACAGAAATCTACTCTATCGACTTTCCCTCAGTATATTTCCACTACAACGTAAGAAGATATTTTCAAAAAAGTTTCTTCTCCGAAAACGCGAAAACAATTTGCCAAGAAGGTCATGATCAAAGCGGCCAGAAGCTAGACTGCCGACGACAAAATGGGCCGGTATGCCAAAGAAACAACTATGCTTTTGGTTCATTTAGAGAGATATGTACTGTAGAAATTTTTTCCATTGGGTCTGTAAATTCAAAGTAGCTTGTCCTTAGAAACCAGACATACAATGCGAGACTGTACACAACTTTTTGAAGTCGAGAAATTCATAAATTGAGAGATGTTGGACGAGACACATAATCATTCTGCGATTGCAGAATGTTGTTAAGTTAGTTTGAATATATCCCCCTAAAGACTTGAAATCGTAGCAGAACCCACAAAGTTTTATGGCAAGGGAATTGTAATTTTAACAGGATATTTTCATAAGTGCATACTTTTTAGACCCATTGTGCCATGGGCATAAACCTCCCGTTTTCGCTAAAACGCTTTGCTGTTAGCGTATAGATTATAATATGTATTTTATGCAAAATCCTGCCTGGGCATCCGGTTAGCGTCTTTTGTCTTAAAATCGTCCTTAAACTCTTGATAGGGCTCTTCTCTAATAAGAACAAATGGAATCTCAACCTAAACCTTCAAAAGTTAAATAGTTTTAAGGCAAAAAGGGTCAAGGGTTGTACACCATCAAATAATGACTGGTATCTAAATTTCAGGTTAAACGGAATATATCTCACCTCCATGGATTATTTGCATTGAAATTAAAATTTGCTACTTATTGCGCATGCACTTCCTTTTAAATGACTTATGCTATAAGTCATATATGTATATATACCTATATTCATATATGTTTATACACATATGTATGTGGCTGTACAAAGTAATAAGTAATAAATAATCGCAATCAAAATAAAGTGTCGTCAATCATTCTAATAAGTGTGTTTTCCATTCGTTTGATGAACAATTCTCTGTTACCTATAGCTATATAGTCACAGAAATTTATTTAGAAACTGCAGCTGATAACACTTTTGTATAATCAAATAGAATTTTCTATATTTATAGAAAAACCCATTAAATGTATTTAAAACGATACTTATACCAATTATTTATATGTATAAACAGATATGAGTAAGAATTTAAACAAATAATTGATTGTATGAGTTAGTTATACATTTTTGTCATTTAAAGTTCACTTTAGAGGACGGACGGTTTCTATTTTAACACCTATCATTTAAGTATGGAAATATATTGTGTGTGTTTAAGGTGTGTTAAGGTCTGCAAATGTCAGGAAATAATATACAATGAAAAATTTCATAAAACATACGATTCTTCGATGTTTACTTGATTGATTTTTATGCACTTTGGTGTTCAGTTGCGTACCGTCTATTAATAGACGGAACAAGATTTCATTATTTCTCTTGTGAATAATTTCCACAGAAAACACACATGAAAAGGATCTACAGACTACTTTAGCAGGCTGATATTTGAGAAGGTTCGCTTGCTACAGTATGAAGAATAGAGAGAGAGATTCAAATTGTTTTCTTAACCACTTCATTTCCTATCGCTCTTTTTTGGGACAACCTGAAGGTAAATCATAAGCAAGAACAAAACATCCAACAAAATTCTCTTCATTGTGTACAAACTGTTAGAAGTGAAGCGACCTGCGATCCGTCGTTTGTGGCGTCCCAGTCACCTGCAATTAAAGTCATGGTATTACCTATTAAGGAAGAATAATAGTAAATTTATAAAAGTGTAAACTTCTCCATTTCAATTTAGTTGTCTGTCCGTCATAACCCAACTATTCCCAATAAAATGGAAACTAATGTTTTCTGCTAAATATTAAACCAGGATAGAGTTGCGTCTTCTGCACCTCAAGTATTTTTAAAATTAAGTTGGATCAAATAAGATTGAATTAAACGAAACCTCGACGCGTACAGGGAACTGAACTGACTTGAAACGAATTAAACTGAATTAATTTGTTTGAAATAAGAAAAGAGTAGAAAAACAAATAAGAAACCTGTAGTCAGCCCCAATTATTCTTTTATACCCATCACAATTATGATATCTATATCTGCTCCCCATTTTCTATATCTACTCGCCGTTTTCTGCCACTTTTTTGCGTGAAGAGTAAAGTTCTCCATAAAGTAAATTCAGAAAATTTCCGAATAATAAGCAAAAAATCACAAATTTTTGATTGAAGAAAGAGATATGTGTCTAGTTTACGCTATACTCCGACCGTGTGCTTTGACCTAATTGTCCCATTTTCAATATCAACCTATGTGCAAGGACTTCCAATCTTTGTATCAAATTAGAAGCATTTTTACCACCGGCGCATTAGACAGACAGACAGATACACAGTGGGACTATATCGTTAGGAAAATGCTATTATTGATGATTTGAGTTCTCGCGAAAGTTAGTCGATATTCTAAGAAACTAAAATATAACGAAAGGGGGAAAGCAAATAAATATTCATGTAGTGTTACCTGCATCGTACAGCTGGCGACAAGCGTCGAGATTAACAACAATTGCCATAAATTTAGCGGAAAACGGATTAACTGATTAACAGATTAAAAATGTCGCAACGAAGTTAGGTAACCGTAACTTGCTTCTAAAAGCGTCTATAAGCAGAGTATTTGCGGAAGGAAAAAAAGCCAGGCGAGTGAATCGTAAGGAGTTGAAAAGTGAGTTGCGAAAGTGTCGCGAGTGAGAGTGTAGAGTCAAGAGAAAGATATTCAAACGGACAAGACCAGAACCAGATTTAGAGGGATATACAAATAAGTTTCTCTAAATAATTTGTAAATAGATCTCTTGTAAACAAAACCTACTAATCTATCTATCCTAAAAATCACATTTCAGCGAACTTAATTGCGAAAAGATATGAATAGACGATATGAAAATCACGGACGGATTTACTTTAGAATATATACCTCACAGGGTCACAGGGTCTCTGAAGCTTCCTTTTGGGTATTGCGAACATTATGATAAAAGGAGTATACCTCCATCCTTTGAGGTATAAAAAAAGATAGAACGAATCCTAATCAATCCTAATCAATAGGAAGTTAATTGAATTAAAATGAATGCAACTCTACGGTTCCCCTCTAGGCAACTTCTTCAATAAATTCATCGGGGAAGAACATTTTGCTAAGCTTTTTTAAATCATAGTCTTTGTTTGCAATGAACTGTCAGGCAACGGATCCTTTCATATAACTTAACTTAAATTTTCATTATTATTATTTTCGAGCCAATTTCCCGTAAAGAGAAATGCAAATAATAAAAGCAATTTTTTTTGAATATTCTTGTGTTTTGCTTTGCTTTTCCTTTCACAGCAATTGTGTTTTGTTAATCGCGAAGTCGCTCCAGTTATGCGGTTAAGTCCATAAGTTTATAAATAATGTTTTTGTACATACATTTCCTTCCTCACCCCTTAGACATTTTTTTACTATGCATTCGTTATGTTTAGTCAACTAGCACTTGCATAGAGAATATGTACGGTGTAGAGGAGGGTCATATCGAAATGTCGTACAAGAGCGCTTATGCGTCCTTGGAAATTAAATGAGTTACAAATATGTATTCGCTCTATCTCTATATATATCAAAATTTAATTTCACATTTTCGTGTTTGGGTTAATGATAAATAGGATTTAGATGATAAAAGAATGCAAGATTTTGCTATAACTGAATGACAGAATGAATGAAAAGAGACGTGACATATGGGGCGAAATTCATCAACTAAGCCTTATGTAATTATAATGAGATTTCTAACACTGCTACCACACATCATATCCTACAGTTTCTCTATATATACATATGTATGGAGAATTTCATCAAGGTCTATGTTCAGTCTTTATGAATTTTATATAATATCTATATATATGTATGTACACATGCGTGTGTGCGCAACTCTTTGGAAAATATTATTTGGAAAGAGCTTTTTATAAAAATTTTCTAAACAAAAATTTCATTTATTTACCTTAGGTATGAATGAATACATATACGTACGTATGATTTCATAACTTTACAATTAAATAAAATGTTGCAAAAGAATAACTTTTAGTATTATTATTATCATTATTATTATATACATTTATACAATTTTTTGCATTTTATTTCATTTTTTTTTTTTTTTGTTTGTTTGGCATTTCATCAACACACAAAAAAGGTCACGTGTTGCTCTGAAGAGAAAGAGATGAATGTGTGCACGAGTGTGCCCGGGTTATGCTATCCCCAAAAGCAAAAGCTTATGCCTGAATTTCTTTGACTGACTGACTATACTAGAAAAGTTTATATTAAAAAACCGAAAATAATTTTTTTTTGTCCTTTTTTTTTTTTAAATGCTTGTTATGTTTTTTTTTTATTAAAGAAATCTAATTATATTAATATCCACAACAACATTCATATATTCATAAGCGGTTGAATATTTCCCTTACCTGTGTGTTTAGAATTTTTCCCCAAACTCCTTCGGTATGTTCTTTTCTGACCACCAAGAGTGAATATATGTTGCTTTGCAATTATTTAATTATTTCTTTTTTTTTTTTTTTTTAAAGAGAACAAGTTGTGCAAAGCTAATCCACTTTAGTTAATTAAAATTTTTACTTGCACATATATTTATTTTTTAAAAAGTTTTTTTTTTTTTTTTTTGTTAATATTAAGTTTTTAAATTCAAACATTTATTCCATAAGTAAATATTATTTTTTTTGTTTAAATATTTATTTATTTACTTTATTTTACTTCTTTTTTAATAAATATTTCTGTGAAATTTAAATAACAAGAATAATGATTAAAAGCCTTTTTTTACATTTTTGGGGTTTTTTCACACATATATTACACGATTTTTTTTAATATTACTTTTATGCTTTTATGCTTATATATATATATATATATATATATATATATATATATATTATTGCAATTAATTATTATTTATTACGTGTTTTTGATTAAGAAAATTATTCAATTTTTTTTTATTCTTTTTTCCTTTTAGTGTGTTATAAATAATATTGGAGTTACTTTTCTTCCTGTCAATTAAGGTGATTGTATTTCTGAAAAAGTATTTAAAAAATAATTTCTTATTAGAAACGCTAGTAATAAAATCTTTTTACTTAATGTAGGATAATAAATAATATTTATTATTAAGCTTCTATGCAGTTTTTTTTTTCTGCTAGTCTTGACTTATACGAAAATATGGATTTTATTATAATAACAATATAGTGGTATTGGTCGCATCATTAAATACCCCATCCCGCTTCACTGAATACAGTTATTGGAGCATAGCGCCTTTCCAAAATAATGCATTATATGGGAAGAGGTTGAGAAGGTGGCCTTCTCCGAACCATTTCCAATATCGTTCGTCCTTGAGTCAATGTCTCAACACAACACAAAATGTCATCAAACTTGTGGACGGGCCGAGAGACAGACAAGCTTCTGAAAGTGATTCCGAGCGGGATCAGCATAATCAGAAAAGATCTATGTGATCTCCTTCTCTGTGTTAAACACCTCCGTACAAATTTAATATACTTTCGTACCACATGTGCTATAGAATAAAAAAGTAGAGTGGCACGAGTTTTAGATGTTTAAGTCTTGGACCATTTGGTGTGCGTCAATATGCGAAATTTTAACAAAATATCTGAACGCAACACATAATGCTATGACAAGCATCACACGGAAAGACGGACACACACTCAAACAAGCGTAGATAACTTCTGAAATGAAATCTCAATCGATTGGTTAAATGAAAATTAGGCCTATCTCAAATGCTATTGTACCACATCTTTGTACCACAAGTAGTATACGATACAAAAATAGTGTGAGGCGAGTTTTAGGTGTATAAAAGTACACCTAAGGGGTCTACAGAACCATTAATCAAAGCCAGGACGTTCCTCAATCACGTTTTTATTATGCAAAGTCTTATTATTATTAACATTATTTGGTATTATTATTATTTTTTATTATGGTTGCTTTTTTATTTCTTCTCTATATAAAATTATACAATTCGTAGTGTGTGTGTGTATAATATTTGCATTTCTTTATTCAGACGCTTTCAGGTCTCTAGATCTTACAGGTGTGCAGGTCTGTACTGTTACGGCCCATTGTATTTGTTTGTACATTTTTGGATTTAGTTCTAGCTCTTCTAGCCGGTTTTTAGAGTTTTTGGTAAAATCCCTGTAGAGCATTATATACGATATGCTGTAGTTTCTTCTTTGCAGTTCTTGTCGATAGACCAATATTTTTCTAAAAAAGCCCTCTCTCTCTCTTAATGTTCTGTTGACGGAAGATTGGTACACCCTACTATGATATGATGGATATTTTCAGTTTGATATCAAGGCAGAGCAATCTTTTACAATAACTTTTAAGTTGTTTCTCCAATGATGTCTCTCTCTCCTCTTTCTCTTTTTCTCTCTCACGCGGTCTGCGATAGCCCTGTTAGGCCCTTCTGTTTACGGGAATAGCCATTCGTATGTGGGCCAATAGATTTAAGCTGTTTTGTTTATCTGCTCTTGATTGCATTCGTTTCGATGTCGTCCCTGCGTCCGTTTGCTTATCCATCCAGTATTTTTCTTCTCCTTTTAAGTCGAGTGGACTCACTTTATCAGCAACGCAGACTTAGCCGTTGCGTCTTGATGACTTCATTTTATAAGAAAAACAGTATTTGGCGACTTTTTCTCGAATTGTTAGTATTTGCAAGATCTCTTCTCGTAAGATATCTGAATAGAGTTAGTCGTTCAATTGGGGTTTTCGGTGTTTACCCATCATAGTTCCGAGCTTTCTCTAGCTTACCATGTCAAAGGAATATTGAAAACCAGCGGACTAACATTTGTCCCAATTTTCATCTGGTTTTTAAACCTATTAAGAAAGAATGAGAAATGCTGTCTCACTTCTCCATTCCTTTTTGAAAACTTGCAAGTATGCGAACATCTGAGCAAGTAATTATGGGCGTATTATAATTTGAAATACATATCTTGTTGTTCTATCAACTACTGAAGTATCTGTAGCTTTGCTCATTCCGTTCGTAGAGTCTGGAAATATGTTGAGGAGATTACGTAAATAATCTTAATTGATAATAGGTATGTCCGCTCTTCGTTGTCAATTCTCTTTCGCAAAGTTTTAAAAGGTCAAATATAAAATGGGAATTACAGTCGCCTATAGCCGCCGATGTTTGTCGATCCATTTTCCTGGTAACAGGTAATAAAAGACGAACAAAAGCCAAATTATGCTTTCTTCTATAGTCTTACGCTATTTCAGCGTTTAATGGACAAATGGCTAACGTTTTCCAAGATGCTATTTTAACGTTGACAATATTTATATGTTTATATAAATATATATATAATTACTTAAGAGCTTATTAGGTATTATGAAGCTTCGCAATAATTTAATAATACTTTAGTACAACGTTACTAGCTCGATGTCCTTTAAATGTTCTTTAAAAGTTCTCTTATGAAAAATCTAGGGCGTTATTAAGTAACGAAAATGGTTTTGGCTTCGATAATAACATTTTCCGTTTCCATATTTATTTAATTGCTTAAGTAGTGTTTTTTTTTTGTTTTTTGCTTTTGCCATAATTATGTATGCGATAAAGTTAATTGTGCGCATGACCAGCAGAGTAAATCATTTTTAAAAATATATGGTATTCCAAAAAAAAAAAGAGAAAAAAAAAATTTTTTTTCTTTTTTTAACTTTAGTACATTAATTAATCATAATTTAACGTAATATATAAATATGCTTGATGTTGTTGCTGCTGCTGTTGTTGTTGTTTTTTTTTTTTGCTGATGTTGCTGTTGTTATTATGGCTATACAAACATTAATGCACATACAATTAAACAACATTTCTCACGCTTTTATCGCTTCGCAAAAAGCAATTAAATATTTAAAGTTCATAAATGTCAGTAAAGTGTTTTTTCTTCAATATTGTTAATGAGACGATGTTGGCGACCGCTACGCATAACTTTTAAACGAATGCGAAAATATGCGGATGAAAACCGTAAAGTAAAAAAATAAAAAAAATTTGAACAAAAAAATATGCTTTTAATTGCATATTACCACCAAATGCAATTAACTTATAAATGAAATTCGAAACGTAAACTTATACACACACATGCGCGCACGCATACGCACACGGAAACACGAACATACGCTCGTGCAAACGTGAACATATTTATTGCTGCTAAATTTCAAAGCTGATACACCATATAAAGAATATCAAAATTGGATGTAGTCGTTATTGTTAGGGGGGAGTACTGGCTGCAGTGCAGAACTGCACCCACTAAATAACAACATTTTCAGATTTGAGTTTTTTTTTTTAAAAAAAAGCGTTATGTTTTCAAAGTGTATTTGAAAAAATATTTTTTTTTTCTTTTCATTTCATTTGAAAGCAATAAACACATAATAACAACTGATATAATTGCTAAAGTAACAAAAGTGTTTAATGCGTTTCTGTGTATGTGTGTGTGTGTGTGTGTGTGCATGAGTCAATAATCAGGTCCCCCTGGGTCATTATTTCTGCTTTCGTTGCTCTTATTACGGCAAACACAGGAACATGTACATGCTCGCAAGTACAGGCAACATACCGACGTACATACAAATACGCACACACACACACACACACACACACACACACACACACACACACACACACACACACACACACACACTTTTACAAAGCATAGACCACATAGCTAAGTGCTGCTAAGCATAGTAGGAGGGATGTATAGATGTTCTCATTGTACTGGTTTCAAAAATACTCACATCACACACAATACGATACTCGGAGGCATACTCGTACCACATGTTTATAAGACGGTATTAAATACTATATGTATAGGTTTGTATAAATGGATATGTAAACACACATACATACATGCATAAATGTATATATATATATATATATATATATATATATATTTAAACAGCATGTTGCATATGCTTGTTTTGTACAAACATTAAACATTTGTTGTGCCGCTAATTGTTAAACAAGTCATAGCATTTATTTGCCGTTTATGTCTCGTATATAATATAAAATCATTTACTGTTTGTTGTTCCTATTTGTTGTTTTACTTTGCTTTTTTTATTTTTCATTTTTCTTTTTTTTGTTTTCAAATTAACTAAAACACAAGTTGATATCTTTTACTTATCATCCATCCATCCGCCTTCATACCCCAGACATACCCATACATATGTATATGCATTTGTAATCACACTTAGGGCATTTTATCTTAATTTTAACAACAGACAACAACAAACAAATGTTCGAAAGCAATAATTTTACAAAGCACACATTTGTATTAAATGTCGGTAATGTCTGCTTCTTATTTGTTGTTGCTGGTGTTGTTATTGTTATTGATGTTTATTTAAATTAGACTTTATCGTGTAGTTGAGTGACTACTTCTATACTATATTTACGATGGTTTATTTTTCTCAATTTTTTCTGTTGTTGTTGTTGTCATTGTTGTTATTATTATTAATTATAAATTCATACTAATTGTAAATATATTTTTACAGTAAATGTCATTGAGATAATTTCTGTTCTTGTCCATTCACTACTAATGATCGAAATATATTAATTTTTTTGTCGTCATGACTTCGGTATAATACCAAGAAATAAATTGAGTAAAGATTACATTTTCCGTTTGTATGTCCGTCCATGGGTCTATCCAATTTTTCAAAGAAATAAGAAAATTACATACGTTTTGGAACAAATCTTGCCTCTCTTCCTCTCAATGCCTTAGTTTTGCAAACAAAATTTTCTTCTTATTCATGGAATTTTCCGTCTTTCGATGGACGGATTCAAATATTTGCTTGAAGTTTCCTATCCATAATTGAAATGGTGATTTTTAAATTTTTATCGGACAAGAGAGCAATCCGGTATGTGCAATATTTAACAGAGGGACTACCAGCTTTGCATGGCTTCTAAATGATGAATGATGAGGTTTTGTATAAGGTCTACTACGGCTTTACAGGATCTACGGTGAGATTTTCTAAAGATTACAAACGGACGAACAAAGCTAGGGCGCCACGATTTTTTGGGTTTAAGTTAAAGAACTTGGTTTGAATGCCGTCCGAACAACTTCATTAATTTAAGCTACGGAATTGTGTAAACCGTGGCTGTCCGTGTGTTTCTATTGAGATACAATTTTTTCTTAAGCGTTCCCTTTATTTTCTCAAGCTTTTAGTGTTTGGTTTACTAAATATTCCATTTTTCGTTTTTATAATAATAAGCATATTTGTTCATTTGCTTATTTAGCTCAAGGATATTCAACTAAAACATTTTCAGCCGATTTATTATAATTTAAAAGTTGCAATTACAAAAAACAAAACTTAAATAAGACTCCTTTAAACTGAAGGAAAATGCAGCCACTTTGAGGCGCAAGAAGAAGAAGAAATAAGAGAAAAGATGGATGGAAGTATATTCTCCAGAAGGCATATTACGTTTACGTTGAGCTTTTGTGCGTGGTGCCGTAGCTATGCACCGACAATGCTGGTGATGCTCACGTTTACAAGCCATGCTAACCTAGCACAGAAGAAATGTCCATCGCATTTGCTATGCATCAACATGTAGGCGTAAGAAGAACACGTTTAAGCAAAACAATGCTTACGCTTACATAGCATGTTAGCCTTCTTTTTCAATTTCCCAATTCGAGAGCTTCTTACGAACGCACGTATTTTGATTTTGAAAATTGCTTATTAAAATGCAGCAGATGGTGGTAGATAGCAAAAAGTTGGTTCTAATATCATCTTTTGTTTTGCTTCCAAAAAAGCTTATTTTCATTAATAATTCCTATTATCTTTATGCATTTATTTTTCTTTCTTCAAATATTGTTTTTAATAAAAACATGTTTTTCTAATGATTGAAAATATTGTTATATATAAACTTTTTTTTTTTGTTTTTTTTTTTTTGAGAGATAGTAAATTATGAATAATATTTCGAAAGCGACCCTACTTAACTCTATTTAAACTTATATGACCCCTTTATAGTAAGAATGATAACACAATAGTGAAGCTATTATCTTCTTAACATTTTAGGCGTTTACTTATTGAAGTAGCTTGTTTAAGCTTAACTCTATTTACGTATATCGGTGATACCTTTCAACCGCTTATTATATGACATCAATAAATATATCGACCAAATTTCCGGTCTACGATAGAAATGAGTCTTGAATGTTTGTTGAAGACTTATCGGAAATTGTGGTTTTTTTTGAGGTCCATGTTGATTCTAACTGTGAGGGCGAGGCGTGCCTGTAGGATCGCCATGAGATTTTTCAAATTCGAGCTGTAATTGTTAATGTTTCGGAATTCTACAACATTGTGACACATACGGACATATGGACGGACAGCACTGAATCGTATGCTAATAATTACCATAGAAAAAATAAACTATCTTATGGGTAAAAAATATGCTTTGACGATCGTTATGAAAGTATAATGTTTTCCTAGTTTTACTTTAACTGTAGCACTACCATGAAATATAATGATTATCAGTTTACTTGCACTAGTTTGTCTTCAAAGAAAGTGTATGAAATTCTTAAAAACTTACTAAGCGTTTATGTTTATTAAAAGCGGAATAAAGTTATAATTTAATTTGTTTTTAAGCTAACTCGTCTCAAAAGAAAGTTGAATAGTATCGTTTTAACAACAACAGCTCATGCTGTCAAGCCGGCGGGGGCCCCAAAACAAGTAAATTTATAAGTAATAGCGTGAAGAGAAAATATTCCTTCAAACCGAACTAACGAAGACTTACAAAAAAAAACTGAGGAAAAAGCCCTAACCCAACCAGGCCTTGTTATCATTTAAATAAAAACTTGTAAAGTACTATTTAAGTTAATATTCACAACTTAGACCAGAAATCGTGACTATCAAGCTGTTGTTAGTATAGTGCACTGCAGGTATAACATATAAAGTCAACAATTTTGTTGTTAGTTACCCTGAAGTGAGAAAGTATTGCAATAGGAACGTGTCATCAAAATTATCAGTTTATTTCAAATGCTGTACTTCTGCATCGGTTTAATAATTATTTTTATTTACTATAACTTATATACTTCTGGAAGAGTCTGCTCATGGGAATTTCTATGTTCGCATGATACAGATCATGATCAGAACGAATCCACGAAAGGGAAAAAAATAATGCTTGGTGGTTGCCATAGATTAATGGGTGTACAAGAGTTATGCATTCACCGGCTGAGCGCGGCCAAAGTAAGCTCTAATGCACAACATTACTCCCGTTACAGGTATAAGGATGTGCTTGATAAATGGAGTTTAATTTCGATCCTATTTTGTCACTTCAATTGATTATGAAGAATAGATCTAATGCCCCCTGAAACTAAACCTTTGCTTTAAAGAGTGTTATAACAAATCAATTTATACCGACCGAGTTAGTTATGGCTTAGTGAGTTAATGAAAGCTTTTGATCGTGTTGCGCATGCATTTGTCGTTCAATCTGCATATCCGTTTAGCGTTCGGTTCTTTAATACCAGGAAGTTATTGCTGGCGCAAAAAATAAATGATAGTAAACACACCACGTGTTTATCGGTGACACACAAAAAGCTTTCTGTTTTTTTTTTGATACCGGTAAAAGTATGATTCAATAACAACGACAATGACAGTTCAATCTTTTTTACCGAACGGCTGCATTTTCAGCGTGAAAAACTTAACAAAAAATAACTTGTTCTCGGTCCGCTGATCGTTCGAAGATATTTTTGGAATAAAATCTTCCAAACAACGTTGACAAAAACATTTTTATCAATTTTTCAACTCCTACTTTCTACCATTCTTCCTGCCGTTGGTAAATAATTGTATTTTTAGTAACTGGTAACAAGGTTTGCGCACATCTTATCGGAATTTTCAAGCTCTAAGCATAGGCTTGGAAACATGTATGCCGGAGGAGAGATTTTTATTTCACTTTTTGCTATAGTATAAAGTGAAATAACAAGCGAGCAGATGGACGGACAGAGGCAGATATGAACAGAAATCTTCCAATGCGTAGGTCTCTATGCTAGAAGTACCAGAGGTCAATACTGAAAAATCCCTTATAGTTTGGAACTCGCTATGGCCGGAGAAAGAGGACAATAGTTTTGATTTTCGATATTTATTTTCACCTGAATGAGAAAGTTTTAACAGCAGGCTTTTGCACAGAAGGATATGATTAAATGGGCACACATATTATGTGACGCTTACGTATATTTACAAATTTATTGGTTTAGCAGGCAGTTTATATACTTATCAACATATAATTAACTCGATAGGCGTCGATTATTGACTTGTTGTTATAACGAGTAAAGAATTTATGGCTGTCGATAAGGAATTTATTCTTTTGATTTTACGCTTTCAATGCCTCTTTCTTTTATCCCCAAATATTTTCTTTAATAATAACCTAACACACATTGTCTATCGTTCGAAGATGGATAGATACGATTTCAATTTCCTTCTTAGTATTTTTTAGTTATCTAAGAAGATTTCGAAGAATTAATGGATGTGAAAAGCAAACGCAAATTATTAGCTTTGGTCGAGAATAGGCGACAAACATCCATTCTTTGATAGAAGCTATAAATTTTCTTCTAAAATAAACTGATTCTCTCTTCTCCCTTTCTAACTCGTTTGACAATTTCTGCGACTTTAACAGTTCATGCCACAGACAGCAGATGAATTTCATAAAATGTTTTTTTTTCATTTTTCCTCTGGCGATTATTTTGTGATAAAACCAGTCTGCCAAGAATAAGGTATCAGTGAGATCCTTCAAACGTGTTTTTGTCTTTTATCAATCCTTTGTCGGTGCTTAAAAAAATGCAAGCGAAGATTACTTGTGTTTGCCTTTGCTTAAAAAAAAAATGATTACATTACGTTGAACCGTTTTAAGATAATCTACGTAAACTACTAAAATTTTAAGCGCGCACAGCCTAATAATTGAAACTCAAAATGCTTGAGATAGTTGTTTAGAGATTTTGAAAAGAAACGCAATGATACAGAAGATAATTGAAATTAAATTCAAAGTGATTAATTCAATTAATTTGATTTGGCGACAAAAATGATTCAGTAAAAAAGAAAATTGAAACGTTCCGACGGCAGATGTTTGATAAGAGACAAAAGACTGTGTATATGAAAAAAAAAAGAAAAAAAAACAACATAAAAGTCCAATATGAAAAGCATTTGGTTTTTTATATATATTTGTGTTTATTTTCTTTATTATTTATTTTTCTTTTATTTTCATTTTCCTTTTTTCCGCTTATTATTAGAAATAAAAGCGCTTTGAAAAAGTTTCTTTTTTTTTTCATTATGGTTTCGAACCCACGCTTACTTTCAAAACCAGTGTTCAGTTTGCTTTCCAAATATATTATAATTTATAATAAAAATCTCATTTTATTTCATATTTTAATAATTATGGTTTTTTGTTAAGCAAATTAGAAAAAATTTATATGAAATAAAGCTAAAATTCACAAAATCACATTAATTTTATTGTCAAACGTTTTATAATGAGTTTTACTGATCAAAAGAAAACAATTCGTTGTGTTTTTATTATTATTATCATTTTTTTTTTTTGTTTGTTTCTTTGCTTTTGTGTTACTCAACGCTCACACAGAAATCCATTAAGATGATGATTAGATATTAAATTGTATGCGCGAAAAAAAAGGTACAATGATAGAAAAATCACAAACAAACCGAAAACCACTTAACTGTTTGTTTGCTGCCTTGAATGGTTTCAAAACTAAATATATGAGAGAGAGAGAGAGAGAGAGAGAAAAAAAAAAGAAGGGACGAAGACGAAAACCAAGAAACATTTGTGATACAAAATTATGCTAATTAGCGGCACCTCATTTCGGTTATAATTATTAAACTTTTAGATACGTATTTATGTATGTACATATATATATATACATACGTATATATGTACATACGGGTTGTTATTGCTTAGTTTGCTTTCTTATATGTGAGCATGTGATTCATAAACGTTTACATCATTCATTATACGTGGAACATAAAAAACAAGAAAAAAATTGAAAAGATTTTTATTGAAAAACGAAGCAAGCATTTAATTAATTAAATCTATTTTCTTTTTCATTTTTTTTCGATTTTATTTTCAAGAAATTTTTTTTTTATATTTTCTCTATAAATTCATTTTTATTTTTAATAAATTTATTTTATATTATTTTCAAAAAATTTATTGCATTTTATTTTTTATTATTTTTTATTTGTTTTTTTATTTTCAAGACATTTATTTTACTTTTTCTAAATTTATTTTACTTTCAACAAATTGATTTTATTTCATTATTCATAAATTCATTTTATTTCTATGACAATAAATATATTCACCTTTTCTTTTTTTGTTTCTTTCATTTACGTTTTTTAAGTACTTTCTTCGCTTTGTAAATATATTTTTTTTATTTAGTTTTTTATTGATTTATTTATTTATTTTTTTTTATTCGTTTTTTTTCTTTCTCTTCTTTCGTATACTTATTGTTTCAATTTTTTGTTGTTTTTTTTTTTTTTTTTGATAAAAACACTTTAACATTTAATTAATTTAATTACCGACGGTCAATAAATGACTTAATAATGTGCTTAACACACATGCACACTATCTTGATTATAAATCCACTTTCAATTCAAAACAAACATTGGCATTGTATTCACTCGGTTTGCGATTGCTGTGTTGCTGCTGCTACTTTTTCTTCTTCTTCTTGTTCTTCTTTTTCTCCTTTTCGTGTTGTTGTGTTGTTGGATTGTGTTATTATTATTATTATTATTATTATTATTCACTCATTCAAACGGTTGTGTTTGCTCTTCGTTCATTTAACTGATAATAATGATGATGACGATGACGACGGCGATGATGATAATGAAGATGTTGACGGACCGAACAAACGACACAGCTTAATACAGCATAACTTGCCATACAATGCACGTTAAAACTTTACGTTAATATATATAGAATCAAGAGAGAGGCAGGGAGGGAGGGAGAGAGAAAGAGAGAGAGAGAGAGAGAGAGAGAGAGAGAAGCAAGCGAGCAAGAAAGAGAGAGAAATTTAAAACAGGAGTGAGTAAGAGCGAACGAAGAGAGAGAGAGAGAGAGAGAGAGAGAGTAGCGAGAGTAGCTAGCGTAGCATCGTCATTAATATAGTTGGGGTGACCAAACACACATCGCGTCCTCCTCCGTATCGTAACAAACACGCACAGTTAAACATATAACGATGAATGTGAAAATATTCGCGCACACATACGCAGGCACATCGCACACTATATCACAAATGAAATAATCACATAATTTCTGTTACAGTAGTAGATCGACCAACGACCATCAATAAACAACAACTAAACGGTTATATTAACTAAAGAGATTGTTTTGCTTGATGTGAGACTGACGGCTGTGCGACTTAACCTGAATGGCTATTTAATAATGTTTTGCGTGTGTATGCCTGTGTGTGTGTGTGTGTGTGTGTGTGTGTGTGTGTGTGTGTGTGTGTGTGTGTGTGTGTGCATGTTATTTGTCCATATAGTAGATTCATATTAATAATAAAAACAAAATACGGTTCCATTCGAGAGCAAATAATAACAGCGACAACGATAACGATAACGACGATAATATTAACCATAAAAAAAGCAACGTGCTAAACATTTGTTTGGTTGTTATATATGCATGTTTGTGTATGTATGTATGTATGCATGTGTGTATGTGTGTGTTCGTTAGTTTGCCTTTCTGTGTATGCGTGTGCGTGTGTAAGTGGTTTGATTTGATTAACGTGTAGCTTTTGAAAAGAATGTTTGATGGCTGCAAAATAATATGCGAAACGAACCTTTGATTATAAACAAACGCACAAACAAATATAAAAAAATTGTTTACTTCACACACTATAAAGTCAGAATGAAAATCGGTTTTTGAATGTTGGGAAAATTGTATTATATTTGTATGAACAGTAAGCTGAACTGCGCCGTACAACTATTTAACGACGACTGAATGTGGCAATTATGTATCTAGATACATTTTACCCACAACACACAATAATACAACTCAGCATAACATATAGCATGCAAACACGTACATGTATAGAACACAGTACAGCAATTGCTTATGTGTATAGATGGATGTTGTTCTTCGTCGTCGTCATCGTCGTCGTCGTCGTTGTTGTCTGCAACAACGTTATCGTTCTCATAGTAAATTTTGTTTTTTTTTTTTATTCTTCATCATCATCATCATCATTATCATCTTTATGGTCATCATTATCTTTATTATTACCGTTTAAATCGTACACAAGTTGCTTTGACTGCTTGCCTGCTTGTTTGCTTGCTTGCTTGCTATGCCATCATACGACTGTTAGAGCTCCAGACTGACTCACTCATACAATTTACACTAAAACCTCCCCAGCTTTATACGTGTATACGCTTATTTTTGCTTCTTCTCGTGCATTTCGTGCCTTTTTTTGCTTTTTTACTCTCAAAAAATTTTTATACAGTTTTGTGTTGATGAAGATGAATGTGTTTTCATGTTTACGTATGTATGCGTTTCCAAGTGTGTTTGTTCGGTTTATTTGATTTGTGTATTGCGCGCGCCTTCCTAAATAAAATGAATTATTATTGTAATTACAATTATGTTGCTTTCGTTATATTACAATTTGTACTTGTTATTGTTGTTATTGCAAGTACAACAACAGCTAGTCATCCATTCTACACTCTGTACACTTAAACATTCCCCCAATTCTTCATTATTCATTGCATGCAATGCAGATAATAAGCATATAGCCGTACCAATAAAAATTGAAATCGAAACTATTACAAATGAAATAACAACGACCACACCGTCGTTATCGTAGTCGATATTGTTGTCGTTGTCGTCGCACTCGTCGATGTAGTCATCATCGCCAACACAATCTTCATCATTATTATCATCATGATCAACTCTATAATGTGTTTATTGCTTGTCATCTATTAAATTGTAATTGAAATTGAAAATTGTTTTTCTTCTTCTTCTACTTCTTCTTCTTGTTATTGTTTTTTTTTTCTTATATAGAGTTTCTTTTATTTTTGATAAACGAACGATTATTAAGAAAATTTATCGCTTCCTAAACAAGTTCCCAACTAATGTTGATAAACATTCTCGACGATGCAAAATATTGTGAATAATAGGAGACATAAACATCTAATATTATATTATATATAGCGGTTTTTGTGCAGGAAAGCGATAACTTAATTTAGTCTCCAATGTTAACACCAATATGAGCAGGAAAGGGATAAACTTACTGGTTATAGATGTTGATCTCCTGGTAGCTGGCTATTTATTTATAACCTTTTTGATATCATTTTCTCAAATAACGGAGTAGTAGCCTCACTTCATTAGTTGCTCATGTGCAAGATTGGATAAACTTTAAGAACCCTGCCAATATTGCCCTTATAACAAACGTTGGCAAATTCAACTCTGCCTTTACTAAAATGCTGTTTCCTAATAAGAAATGTTTGTTGCTTGGCCTGTGAATAGATTTTTAATATTTATTTAAAGAATAACACGAACATTAGGCTTCGAATTAGTTAACTTGTGCCCGTCTATCTTTTATAACATATATCTGTATTTATTAATGATCAGTCCATTAGGAGACTTTCAATTAAACCAGATAAACATTTCGCCTTTGTCGGGCTTAAGTGATCGGTAGCCAAGAATTGTGCTGAAGTAAATACTTACTCGAAACAATTGCACGGAACGTCACATGGAAGATTTGCCTCAAGGTAGTCTTTCGATTGAAAGTTATTTATCCTATCAAAGACTTGATTTCAGATATAGGTATCTTTTATTATGCCGATCGATTCAGAATCAATTCGTAAATCCGTCTAAGCTTGTCTGTCAACTCTCTGATCATCCTAGAGATCGCAATTATTGAGATAGTTTGATAAAATTTGGTAGACCTTTTTTTTTTTAATATGACCAATCACCCAAGAGATGTCCCCTGTTAGTGTAACACAGTGGTTGTCGGAAAGAAGAGAGGTAAGAGAAAGAAATAGGGAGGTGATGGCCAGGGCCTGGTGGGTATGTGCTTTACCGACTGAGCATTCACTCCAAACCAAAAAAAGACTCTGCCACACTTGAAATTTGGATCATCTGCGTTGACAGTCGCGGTTCTTATCGATAGAATAAAAATGATGATTCCATATAGCGCCTAATTTTGAAAAATCGTTCTATAAATACTGTATTAATAGAAGCGGTGTAGACCATTTAATGGTGTGCCGTGGCCCATTATAATGTTTTCACTTATTATATATAAATAGTTTCATGATCATCGATGACATCAGGCCGGCCGGATGGCAGTTCGTGGAAGGACGCCACTCTGGCAGTTTCGATCGCCAGTGTTGATCCCTAAGTTTAGTGTGAACATGACACCATAAAACTATTTCACTCGCCTTCAGCTCACTATAATACCCTGCAATTTATAGATGTATTGCTTGAAGATGATCAATGTCCAAAGCTTGTATCATTACAATCAAGGTTTTGTTTATTGTGAGGCACGGTCACGATTTGTTCTTGCGTCATTATATATATGTGTGTACTGGCATCCCCAGACCTAAACTAATGAATGTGCTTACGTGAGAAAAATGAAGAAGAAGAATAATTGGTTAATATACTAATAAGTTTTAACTCGTATCCAATTATTCTATTAGCCTAGTAATTACGTTTGGCTAACTGATCGTTATCGTTTATTAATCACTCTCTTGTATCTTTTGTCTAAAGAACTTTTCTGAACACTCTTTAGCATATTAAAGATTAAATATTAAACCTATTTGAAGTGCATTTAAATGTGAAAATATATGCTGCAATCAATTTATCTAATTTATCATCAATAAAAAGATGTTTCGCAACTCATTGTTATTAAGAGAATTTGGATTTCTTGCTGCTCCATCAACATGTTGCTAAAGTTTTCCTTTTCTCTTTTATTATATGATATGTCTATTAAACATCACATCACTAGGGCTTATGGTTTTTATTTTTTATATATTTTTATATATATTTATATATATATTTCTTTTTTTTTGCATTTCATTTGTCATTGTGATTGTGTGCCATTGGTGGTAAATGTCATTTGATATAAAATAATTTTTTCGTAACTTTTGCTGATTTTACGTTTAATTTGTTTTATCTATCTACGGATATACGTGAATTTAGAATACATATATATATTTATAATATATATGTACATATACATATATATATAACGTAACTATAGAGAAATATATATATATATATATATATATATATATATATGTATATATATATATAAGTGTACAATGTTGCTTATTCATGTAAAAAAATTTTATCTATCTACGGATATACGTGAATTTAGAATACATATATATATTTATAATATATATGTACATATACATATATATATAACGTAACTATAGAGAAATATATATATATATATATATATATATATATATATATATATATATATATAAGTGTACAATGTTGCTTATTCATGTAAAAAAATTTCATTAGAAATTGTATTCGTTTAATAATCTACGAATGCCACACTTTGCAAGCAGGAATAGCAACAGTGTAACAGTAGAAGCAATGATGATATTGTAGGTTTAGCGGGTTGGTGACGGGTTGATGTTGTTGTTGTGAGGGAGATGCAGAGAAGTGATGTACAACAACAACCACAAATACAACATCCAATCGCGCTTGGTTTTGTTGTTGCTGTTGCTGTTGCTTCTTTCTTTTTTATATACATTTGGGTGAAAATGAGTTAATTTCACGCAGAGCTCATTACATATACAAAATGTATACAAAGCTACATACAAAGGTACAAACACTCATTTACACATATATAAACGCATTCATGCATCTTCATATAATATATATAATGAACTTAAGCAGCAGTTGTGAGTTATTATAGTGCTGGAGGTCGTAGAGTTTGCTGAACATTAATTTTCTACAAACAACAACAACAACAGCAAAAGATATGGCAACATATGTATATATATGTATACATATATATGTGTTGTGCGCGGAGGGTGTATAGCGTAGTTGTTGTCAGTGCGGGTGTATGTATACTTTGTGTTAATGATGACGTTGTTCTATTAATGGACTGTATTTCATTTTTACGCTATATGTATATGATTTTCTTCTTTATTTTTTATTTTTCTTTTAGGTTTAGATAAATAAATGTTGTTAATGCTGCCGTTGTTGTTATACTATACTTGCTGTTGATGTCTGTCGATGATATTCTTTAGTTGGATTTTGATTTATTTTCTTGTTTTTAGAGCAATGAAAATGAAAAGAAATCTGTCTAACTGTCGATGAAATAAGTTCTGTAGCAACGATAATAATGATGATTATAACGCTGTTGTTGATTATATGGCAATGTGATGTTTTAAAGCATTCGTAATGAACAATTTAATAGTGATAGTGATGGTGGTGGTAGCGACAATGATGATAATGATCATGATGATGTTAATACGGTTACTAAGAGTATGAGTAAAAAGTATTAGTATTTATATATATATATGAATAGTAAGCATAATGTTTTTACATCATTTTGTATAGCCTTTCGCTTCGTTTGAAATTAATTTGTAATAATTGCGTTCATTTTATTTATGGCGCTATTTTTCAAGCACAACACAACAATTTTATAGCGTTTTCTGCGCGAGTCGCTCCTTCTAAGTATCATTCATACAATTACTTTATTATTATTATTCTCTCTAAGCTATTAACGGTTAGACAATTGTTTGTATGTAGGTGGGTGCTGTTCGGAGTATATTCACTTTGTGTTTTTTCTTTTCAATCATATTGTGTTGCATTATGCATTGCTAGCGTATATAAGCTATAAGCTGTTGTTGTGTTTCGTTTTCTTAAATTTTTTTTTCTTTCTTATATTGTTTTCATAGTATTTCTAAGGATGATGTTGACTAAGTTGTGTGTGTGTGTGTGTGTGTTATTTAGTTGGTAATAAGCGAAAACTTGATTTTCTTGATAAATTTTTATACATTATTAACCATATGGGAACATTGAATTTCATCGAGTTGTTATTTAACACGTTTTTAACGCCATTTCATTACTGATAGTAATTTAATAAGAAAGTAATCTTTTTAAACTAATTATACACTTCTGCTTAATGAAGCCCTTACTTGACTTTATAGATATGGGAAAGTAAGTGACTTAATCCTTTTAAATTTAACCTAACAAAACATCGCTATCAAGACACTACGTTTAGTCTTTGCTATTTAAAAAATTCACTATCTACAGATTAACTTTATTTAACGCTATTGATTTAACGCTATAAGTTTACTAAACGAATTTGCAATTGGATTGGTTTGGTTAGGTTCGATTTTCAAATACATTCTCTACCTTTCCAACAATATGTGTAACATTTTTTATCAATTCTTATACACTGGCAAGGAACTCTAAGCAAAACAGCAGATAGACCGATTTAAACGCGTCCAATGAGAAACCGGCCTTCATCAATTTGTTGTGATTATTTTTGACAATGGAAAAAATGTGGTTTGTTTTTCCGACGGCAAAAGCAAAGTTTCAAACACCTTACTGAATTTGGCATCACAGGTGGACATGTAGGCAGTAAAATAGATGTATACACAAAAACTTAAAAATAACAAAATATTTTGTGCTTAAAAGTAAGCATTTCTGTAGCAATCAATTCAGGCAATCAGTAGCCGATATAACCAGAATTATTTTTAAGGACAGCTTCGATTTTTCTAGGCATGAAAGAGATTAATTTACGGATGGCATACTTTTTGAATATAATTTATTGTTAGCGAAACCTTTAGACGCTTTAGTTTTTCCTCAAAGGTTCTCAAATGGACTGAGGTAAAGAGATCGACTTGGCCATTCAATGCAGACTCCAGGTTTCTCGATAATCTTGTATACTTAATAGTGGATCAACTTCCACTATAGATTTTTAGGGTGCCACCATTAAATTGAGCTGATCATCGCCTTCAATGCGTCGCAACAAACCTTCTGAACCAACGTTGGCACTTGTTGGCCTTTAGTGCATCTCCATAAATATCGCAAATTTTCATTGTTGTTACCGCTGCATTAAATACCCGATGAAAAGAAAAGGTAATATAATGATGAATATGATCCTCGAAAGGTACAGGGGTCGCAGCTTATTGCAAGTTTGCAAAAAGAAAATAATGCTTTTTAGAAAATTTTGATCTGCTGATCTGAGGCTGCTTTACCGGAAACTATAAAAAATACGTGTTTACCATTAAACGATCGGCACAAAACAAAAAGCAAGACAAAGCCTTCTCAAATTGTTTACGTATGCATTCCCCCTCATGGCTAAGGAAATCCTGCCGATGGTTGAAGTAGCGATGGTTTTGCCCTCAAGTTCTTAAATGAGTGAATATCTACATAATGCAAACTCACTTAATTGTTGATTGACTATTTATTGGTTGAATAATTAAGAATGATTTCTTAAATTTTTTCATACGAAAATTTATATTAAGAATTTGGACGATTTTATCTTTAGAACATAACAGCTACGAATCTTTTTAAATATCGACTACGTTGCGAGCGATAAACAAGCTCCTATTGAAATCTACGGAATCTTGAAAGCAACGGACAGATTGTGTAATAAATCTGCTTCAGTAGTGCCTTCAACTTTTCTCTCCTTACCTTTATGGAACACCAACAATGCAAATTTAATACATTATAAGCTCTGCATGCTCACTTTAACATAAACGTTTTCCTGCTCTTGTGCTTTCCCCGTATATAATTTCAGATGATGTTACCACATTTTTAGAATCACTTGGAGAAGCATTTTTGGTCTAAGAGAAAATCAGTCTTAACTCACAAAAAGCGAAATAAGCCGGCTCAAGAGCCGCGACAAAACAATTGGAAGAAAACTGACACAGAAAACAGAAGGACAAAAAAGACAGCATCACTCCAAGTTTTTATAATTTCCACAGCGAAACTTACTTCTCGCTCACAATAGTTAAAGTAAATATTTCCCCCTGTGCAAATCTTCATTAGTAGCAATCAAAGTGAAGATCGATATTTTTGAGAGGAGCTTTGTATTACTTCATTTTGCTGAAGACATTATCCTTTACTTACCTGTTTTGTGCAGCAACAATGTGATGTGTTTTTGTCAAGAACTTTTTCCTAGAGACATATCTCAGCGCTAATGAAAAAAAAAAATGATTAAAAATCCATTTAAATTAATACAAAGACGATTTTCTTGTAGTCAAAATTTATTTATGGTCACTTAACACATATACAAGCACATTTAAACACTTCAATGATATACTTGAGCTACGCGTATACTGCTGGCTATAACTTTGACTATCTCTTGTAGGCAAACTCTAAACACGAATTCTATATAAAAATTTCAGTGAATATGCAGTAAAACACAATGACGTACCACACTCCACAACCTCGCAAATCTCCAAAATTGAGTAGGAAACACGTTAACTTGCTTTAAAAGTAAAGCAAAAAAAAAAAAAAAAGAATCGCGCGCGTCCATATAAACTTATATAGAGAAGTTACGTGCAAGCAAAGAACGAAAGCCGTACAATAAAACTGTTTTTGTTTGTTTTTCCTTCTTTCTTTTTCTTCTTCTTTTCGTTTTTTTTGTCCGCAAAATGCTGCTGTTGCTGTTATTGAAGATAGTAATGATGGCTAGTTGCGGTTAGCTCGGGTTGGTATATGGGTTCAAAAGGTTTTTGTTTATTTTATTTATTTTCCTTTTCTTTTTTTTTAATTTATAAGGAAATAAAATGATATGCAAACATCACACATCTACACACACACGCACACACAAATACACACTCACATTTATTTATAACTAGGTACATACACCTATTGTTAGTGCTTTTATTAAATGACACTAAGCGACTGAAATTCACAGACAGGAATTCTATGAATTAAAGGCAACATTTTATTACTGCCATCATAATGATGATGACGATTATTTAAGTGTTTTCGTATGTTTATCTCTATAGATATATGTATACATAGAGCCAGAAAATGTTGCTGGCATCTTACAACGAAATGTTGCTACAGCTATAAAATTTCTGGTGAGTTTTCAAAAAGAAAAAAAAAATGAATAAAAAAAAATTAAAAAAAAAAAAAATAAAATGGACAAAAAAAATTGAAAATAAAAAATGTAGCGAAAAAGGTCTACATTTTGTTGCATATATAAATAACTGGATGGTGTGGTGGCAGTGAAAGAGGATTTCCATTGAGAATTTATGCCTCTAGGGTGCTGCATGCAGACAAACACACACACGCTCATATATATATACAGGCATCTGATGTTATAATGTATATAAAGTCGACCTACGGTAGATGGCAGGAAACGAGACACAAAGCATTTAACTGCTTTTGCAACAATGAATGTATTGTACATAATTAATATCTTTTAGTATCGGTTGGTGTTCTTGTTATTGTTGCATTTACTCAATTGAATTTGTATATATGGTTAGTCATTGTTGTTTTTTTCTGCGTTGTTATGTTAACTCCTACTCAGTATCTATAAAATGTGTAAGTATGTGTATAAACATGTGTATGTGTGTGTGCGTTTGAGAGTTGGCAAAGGCAACACAATTACGATTTGATATATGAGCTGTTCATTTATATAAATACAAAAAAAAATAAATAAAAAAAAATACCACATATATATGGGTCTTTCCTCTCATCCCAATTAAGAATTTTAAATAGATTTTCTTTTTGAAGTTTTAATTTAAAGGAAAGATAACAACTTGTTGTGGTTTATTTCCATTATTTTTATATGGAGATACCCATAAATGATTTTATGAGGCCACTTAAGCTAAACATTTATTTAAATATTTTACAAGCGAAAGAAAACTGATGCACAAACTGACATACATGCATGACTAGAGATTCAATGACGCTCTGTGGGGGCATTTAGCAACTTTGAAATTGCATTCGTTAGCTGCTATTAAACACTATTTCCATTTAAATGCTTACATATACATACATGCATATAAGTGATTATTATCTTTAAGCATTGCTTTACTTAGGCACACACATACACACACACCACGAACCCAAATGTCAGCCTAAGTCAGGCAGGAAAGCATACAACGGTTATCTTCGCCTTGTATTTAGTTTCCTTTTAATAATATACTCACATTTTTATTAAGCCAACCAGTCTGCTTGCCTGCCTGCCTCCTGCTTGCTTTGCTTGCTTACTTGCTTGCTTTGCTTGCTTGCTTATTTTCTATATTCATATACAACTTTGCTGCTTAATAATGACAGCAACATTTAACAAACATCAAACTCCAAGATGTGCAAGCGTACAAGTATAAATATGCTTCTCTCTCAACTTTTCTCTTCTCATTTAACAAAACAACAAATCAATTTATTGCTTGTTATTGTTTTTTTTTGTTTTTTATCTACCATTTAAACTGCATTCGAAAACATTAAATTAAGACGAAGCCGCTTTGCTTTCAGCAACATGCTGAAGACATTCTAGTTTGGCAACATACTGCTAAACTTTTTTTTTTGTGTGTTTCTACTAAGCTTTCTACAGAAAATGAATGTCAATTTTCTTCTTGTTTTATGCTTGGTTGGCTGGCTGGCTGATGATAGGGTGTCAAGTGCACTAATACACAATACGTTCGTTGCGTCCGATATGTTCCTATACTATTTTATATTTAATTTGTTCTCTTTATCTCTGCATTTCTATCTCTTTTGTCCTCTCTTTCCCTTTCGCTCTTGCTCTTCTCTCTACCATTTACTTATAAACTTTATCATTCACTGACTCTCTCTCGCCTGTGTTATTACTCAATTTTCTTGAGGATATTGTTGGCTTTGCTACCCCGGTTGTTGCCATAAATATTGTAAATGCTATCAATTAGTGCACATTTGGTGGCTTTAAATATTCAATGGGTTAATATAGATGAAAGGATTTTGCGGTGATGCTTTTGAATATGAGATAGAGAGATATAGGCACTTTATTGACTACAAATGAATGATGACGAAGGCATACTAACTAAGACAATCCGTTCGTAACATTTTATTTATTTGCTTTATGCTTCAGAAGATGTGATAAATTTTGTAAACATTGTCATAAACATTGTCAAAATCGCGAATATTTATATAGAAAGTTGTAGCTTTAAAGAATATCTTCACTTCTTCTTCTTCACCGATCAATCACTTAGTTAGCTTAAAAAAATTGGTGGTAATTAGAGATGACAAAAACCTAAAGACCTAAAGATGAATAAGTCGCAGAAATTTTTAAAATTAGCTTAAATATTTTAACCCTAGAGCTGCCAAATAGGTCATTCTAATTCTTTTTAATTTTCAATCTTCGAAACAACGATTATAAGTAAGCAAGTAATGCTCTAAAATTCTTTGGCGGCTGAAGATACTTTTAAATTTAATCATACCCGTGGGATCACGGGCTTTCTTTGATCGTATAAGAATGTGAGGTTGTTTTGTATATATTGGCTGCCATCTGTTTTTGTGCTCGTCGGCAATATGGAAGACGCTGGAACGACCTGGTGAAAATGCCGACGGCTTTTTCACATGCACATTTGCACTGTGATCTAAATGTTTTTTTAAGATCATCTTCCTCTTCAGTCCAAGAATTGTTCCGATCGATTTATTAATACGACCGCAAGTAACGATCAAATTTTAATTCCAATTTACTTCACGCACACTTTAGCATTTCCTCCAATAGCAAATAAATTAGAAATATATGGGAAACAAATTGGAATTAAAACTTTATCGTTGATTGTGGGCATATTAGTAAATCAATTGAGGCCATTTTTAAATCAAACTTGCAAACTTGAAGGTAGCAAGTTTGCGCGAAATATCTTCACATCATCGAAAGTTATAGACGAAAAAGTGTGTAAAAATATATCGGTTTTTTTTCGAGGTTGTTTTAGTTTGTCAATTATAGCGGGCGTGTATTTAGGATGCTCGCAATCATTTCTTTAACATTGGATTCTTAAGGGAATATTTAAGTCAAATTTTAACTTCTTCTCTTTATTGTTACGACTGTGGAAAGTTGTCAAAAATAGGGGATCGAAGTGGTCCCCTTCGGCACAAATAGTTTTATGCAAAATGTCGATAGTCCGTTCTAGTGTTAAATGTATTAGAAACATTACAATTTAGACAAATTATTAAGTTTAGCCACAAGTTCTGTTCGTTTCGCTTACAAGAAGCTTCAACAGGCGTGTGCGTATTCATTTGGCACATGTTTGGCTCGCTCCCTTTATCACTGAATGCGTGAGCTAGGATTAAAACAAAGATGGTTTATGTTAATATTAAGTGAGATGCGGTTGTGTACCCAGGGCTACTGAGAAAGTTCATCTTACGCTTCTGTATTTTAAATGACTGGATGAAGGTAGAGTTTTTGATAGAGCATGCAAAATAAGTGATTATGACTTTTCTGACAAGCTACGCTTTGTCCGACCATCTTTCATCGGCGACGATATTGTTAGAATATTTGTCGGCATCATCGGCGATGGTGGAAATTCAGCTTGATTCAGCTTAACAAACCATTCCGAAAACTACTATACTGTTTTGTTCTAAGAACGGACAGAAATTTCCGACACACCTTTTATTTGCTTTTAAGCAATTTTTAAAGCTCTTGATAAGCAAAACTAAAGCCGGTATGTCCACACCGACTTAGCCCACATCTTGCTAAGAAATCCATAGACAATTTTACTTGAGGTGGAGGATAAAAACGATCCGTATAAAGCGTATGCATAGTTGCACTATTCGTTAAACAATGCGAAATAAATTTTGATTGCCATTAAAAAGTAAAAAATTTGTTTTTTCCTTTCTAAAATGTTAAGACTAGAATTTTGCTTTTCTTTCTTTCATTGAATGCTTTTTTCTTTCTTTTCTTTTTTTTTTTTTTGAAGCTGATAGTCACTCATGTACATAATTTTTACTCTTAACAAAATCATTACAATCAATTGAATTTTGTTTGTTCGTCCGTTAGCTTTGCATAAGTCGAGCGAACACCCTTTTACTTTACGTTATCTGCTCCATCACGACTGTGTTAGCAAAACCATCACTATTGCTGACTTCATCTCATCATCATCGTCATCATCATCCTCATCATCATCATCGTTATCGTCATCATCATTATCAACACCACCACCATTAACTTGTAAAGTGATGCTGCTCTACTCGCATTCTCTAAGTTTTTCTGTTTTTATAGCTTTGTTTGTAGAAATACTTGTATGCGCTTGTATGCGCTTGTATGCGTATTTGTATGTATGTATTTGGATTATGAACTGTAAATGACTCGATTATGGCTTTTATTATATGACACATCAAGCAAAACTGAATGCTTTACTTTCTTTTATATTCATTTCTGCTGTTGGCAGAACTAAGTATTTATGTGTTGCCAACAACAGTTGTGTGTTTATCTGCCCATTTTCCTTTTTTTTTTGTTTCTAATTTTTTTCTTTTTTCTTCGTGCTAGCCGCTTTACCCCTTTGAGTCTATTCGTCTCTTTGGTTCGTTAAATGCTTTTGTGTAATATGCTTACGCTTGATGCTCCCATTTAGTTACATTTGAATTGTAGTTGTTGTTCTAGTCTTCTCCTTTTTCTGTATAGGTGGATTTTGTTTGATAGTGTTACTCTGTGTGTGTGAGGAAACGTGCGTTTCGTCTACGTGTGCCTAGTTGCCTGCCTGCCTGACTGCCTGTCATGCTCCGTCTGCACTAATGAAAGGCATAGGTCACGTCAATTAAAAGCAATAAGCGTTCATAATTAATTATGATTTTCTTTAGGATATTTTTAAATATATCTCTACACATAATTTACAATTAATAGCCTAACGGCACATGGAGATTATATTTATAATGCTACCAAAAGTTTACTTTTCCGATCATCTATCGATTCACTTTAAAATTTCAAATAAAAATTCAAATAAGTTAAACTCTAAGCAAGCCATCGATTGTTTGTTTACTTTAATTACTTTAATAATCGGATGTAAAACAAAATCGATTCAGAAAAAAAGAAAAACAAAAAAAAGCAATTATTATGAGTTTCAATAACCAGGTGAAGGTCCCTCAACTGACCTCTCTCGAAAGTTAATCGCTTTGTAGTATTATTCGGTGACTTTAAAAAAAGAGAAGCTTTGGAAGAAAGTGTTACTTTTTTGCTCTGCTCACAAAATTTTTCATTTTTCGTCGTCTCATCGTTATCGTACGTCATATCTAAACAGAATCGTATTAAAAGCTGTGTGTTTGTACATGATTCACTCTAGCATTGGAAAAGAAATCGAAAGATTTGATAAAACTGTGTTTGTGAACTGAATATCGTTTTTGTTCGAGGTATGGCTCTTTTGAAATTACATTTTTTCTTCTTCAATTACTCCCCGTCACGTTACAATAGGATGATGGCACTAAGTTTTCGCCTTTACAGTCTTGGTGTACTTATTTACTCCGATCTTTTATGATAGTAGTTTATGATAGTATGAAAGAAAACGTCGATCTTTTCCTAGACACAAAAAAATGTTCGCCCGATTAAACAAAATTTAAACATTAAATTTATCGAACAAATGAATATTAATCACTATGTGAAATGCAAAAATAAATTCTTATTTGTTTCATTCTTATTAGCAAAAAAAGACGCGGTTTTCTAGTAAAAAACAAAGCCGCCTTTCATAAGTGAAATGTATTTTATTTAGGGTGACATCCATTTTTACATCTTTTTTTTACTTCTCCCTACAAAGAAAAGGAGAAGGCGAAGGCGCATCTTATCTTTAGGACTCTCTAGGCAACTTTCATAAGAATGGAAGCGCTTCCTGGACAGACAATAAATCATCGGTTGGAAAAGATGTTAACGTCAATATCTGGTGGATATAGAGGTCCAGGAGTTAGTAACACATTCAGCTTGAGCTTTCCATTTTCCCATTGTGCGTTTGGGCCGAAACTTGTTAGGTTAAAGTATCTCGAAAATTGGTACAATTAGGCTAAAATACAAACGTAAAACAGGTAAACCGACAGACCGGCAGACTGACCGATAATCTCAAACCGATTGCAGGGTGAGTCAGTCAGTCGGATAGACGGATAGACGGATAGACAGACTTAAATCTATTCAGAAGATATTGCTAGATTAGTATAATAAAAGCAACCGACCTTTTCCAACTCCTTCGGGGTATTGCAAACATTTGCACAAACTTAATATATTCTTTGCCACAATTGGTGTAGGGTATAAAACTACGTAAAACACTTCTGCTTAAAGATTTACTTTGACATACGATGTCATAACTTGGGGCCCGTTTTATACCTATGGAGATCTAGTAAACTCAATCCTAATGTGACTGAATGCATTAGTCGATAGTAATTCTGCGATCGAAAGATTTTTCATTCGATAATAAGAAAAATGGATATGTTATCGACAGCTGTAGACTACGTACTTGCTTTTACAGCGAATCTATAAACCGAAGCGATTTACTCGATACCGAGAACCATAAACCGGCCCGACGGACAATGTAGCCAATTGCCACAAACAACATTCTCGGTAAATAGCCGTCGGCAAGCAATATCACCTTTCAGCAAAACATATAAGAAATTACTTTTACATCAAGGTATGGGGGTCTGAAACTTTCACTTCAGCGTAAGAGTATCAAAAATTATTTATATCATTAAAAAATCGGTCGAATAGTTCGTTGTTACTATTAAAATATTAACATGAAAATATTGTTGTTGTTGTGTGAAACAACTAAATACGCGTCCGTCAGTCGGAGTTTAATACAATTGTCTCAATTAATTATCTGTCATAATGTAGAACACATTCATTCGATATTTGCTTACGTGTGTACCGTTACATTATATTTATTGCAGTGCGTTGTTAGATCAATCAAAATGCAAAACACAATCTAAATTCATGATAATTTTGATAATATTTTCTGTATTAAGTTTAGGTAGGCCGATCTCTTTATGTACGTACACATGTGTACGTATGTGTAAGCCTATATATGCGCACTTGCTGTAAACAATATGTTTTCCATATGTTACCGGTACACAACGAAACTATAAAGCAATAAATCAAGCAATCATACAAAATTGAAGTGAACACAAAAACCAAAGAGAAATACCCACAATAGTACACTAATCTAAATAGCATTAAATGGACTGGCAAGCAGAGCAGGCTTGACCGGCAATTACAAATTGATTGAAATTGTTGAACACATACTAAAAAACATAAACCTGAAAACCTAAATTGCAAAAAATTTCATATGCAGAAGATAATTGCGACAAGAATCCACATATGTACATTCATTCAATCAATAACCGAAAAGTACCGGGAATTTTGTTCAATTGCATTTTTTTTATAAACAAACTCTCTCTAGTACTTAGGTCAGAGTATGATCCCTTGTGAAAAAAAAAGATTCATATCAGTTTTCTTAGTAAGATTTCTCAATGCATTGGATTAATCTGAAGCCGATCACTTACCCTAAGTAATGTTTGACCATGCGAGTGAGTCAAGCAACTATATAAAAAAAAAAAAAAATTGAACGCTTATAACATTCTAGTCGGCTGTCAACGTAATCTGCCACTAGGAAATGATCACTTGAACTTGGAGAAGAAAGTTGACGATGTAAGAATGTTTTCCCAGTCGTTTGGCAATCAATTTGCAGGCATGAATGGCTTTTTTGCTTTACGAGTGTTACAGAGAAGCTCACCTTTCTTCAAGAAAAGGAAGCAAAATGTATTCACCATGAGCGCTGGCCTGAAAAAATCTCTGGGATTATCTCTGTGATCGCTTTGATGGCTTGCGCTTGATCACTTCGCTTACGGCCAAAGACCATATAGGGATGATGCAGGCAAATACGCGAGTGATTAATTGAAAAAAAAAAAAATAGCCACAAATGGCACTCGATGAACTTGTATGTCTCACTATCTATGGGAATTTTCTTCTTCAGTGTAAGCAGACTTTTCTGACGGCAATATGCTCCACCAAAATACAATATGATGGCAGCTGTTTAGCTGATCTTTGATGCCTTCCCACATACTTTTGTTGGTACCATTGGAACGATCATGTTTCAGGGAGAAAAACAAGTGAAGTTAACGACAATATAATTATAAAGTTGTTTCAACAATTGAAGCATTTCAGTAAAAGTCTCCGCTGTTTAAAGAACAACAACAACACTTGCTCTTCTTTCGATATACATTCGCTCAAGCTATCACTTAGAATGTAGTAACTTGGGTTCAATTCATCCAATTGTCACGCAGGCTTGAAGGAATTACGCTTCCAATTCATTCAGCCGGCGCTACTGGCATCGGCTATTTTCAAATAGTTTATATTACTTTGCGACGAGCCTGTATCGAATCCGTCCGAAAGCCATTACTCATTACATTAGAATGTCAAAAAGATAAGTTAATTAAAAATCTTGGCATTATTCTTTTACAATTTCCGGTACATTTTTGACATCAACTTTTTATGCATATGCATAAGGCAACTACAACAGGAACAACAACAACAATAGGACCAATAACAGAAACAAGAACAGAAACAATTGCGGCAATAAGCAAAAATTGTAACACAAAATTTTATACAACAAACGTAGAGATAATAACGATTATGTTGATGATGATGATGGTAATCGTAATGATGTTGCTGACGATGGTCTTGATAATAGCATTAAAATTGTCAACAATGATAAATGCTATTGTTGTTGGATGGAAGTTTGCCTTAAATGCATGAATATATTGTACGGTCTCTATTGCATGTCAGCTATCTCTTGTGCTTCCTCCCGTACGCGCCGCCGCCGCCGCCTTTTCCACTCTCTCTCTCTCTCTCTCTTTCTCTCTTTCTATCCCTTAACTTTGATACTGACTGCAAAAAAGTGTATAAAATTGAAAATCATGAAAAATCATTTAACAGACAATCATCCCGTTATACGTCGGTCTTTGTACCCATATGCATACAAGTAAACAAGCAAGCAAAAAAACAAATAAACAAACAAACAAACAATCATATATAAACATATACATACATATATACACTTGACAAGAGACTTATTTAGACATAAGTGAGTATAAACTGTACTAAAAGCTTAAAACATTTAAAAGCTTAATAATGAAAATGACAATAGCAGTGTTGAATGGCATAAGGTAGTAGTGGAAGCGGTACTAGTAAGTGTAGTGGTAGTAGTAATAATAGTAGTAGTAATAACAGCAACGGTATTGTTGTAACAGTAATTTGCAACAATAAAATAGGTCTGCCCAACAACATGGCATATGACTTGCGGCAATTGAAGCTATTATTATATGTAAGGGTACGTGTTCATAAAAGTTCGTTATGCGTATACGAAGAATCTCGGCATGCACATACCTTACAACAGATAGCAGAAATAAATGCAGATATGGTCACATAACATATCACACACACACACATATATATATATATATATATATATATATATATATATATATATATATATGTTCATGCTTAAACCATATGCAAGTAAATTTGCGTGTGTGTGTGCGTGTGTGTATGTATGCTTGCATAAGGGATAATCTCCCCAAAAACAATTACAAACTGACAAAGACATAAGGCCATAGAACTCCACGCTCATAACTGCAATTAACAACAACCCCAAAAATATGTAAAGTCGGTCTATTGTAAATTTAAATACATTTGTGTTTTTTATATATACATATGTATGTATGTGTACGTGATTCGTATTTACATATATATATATATATATATATATATATTTATATATATATATATATATATTTATATATATGCATATGTATACATATATGTATGCATCATATGTTCATGCTACATTTGTTATTTTATGAACGTGATGATTGCGTTTATGGCAACGATATAATAATGCAAAAAAAAAAACATTACAAAATTTCACTTCATTTTCTGTATGTTTGTCCAATTGTCTGTCTCTCGCTCGGTTTGCGTGTATGCAACGTTTCATTTTCATTTTACAATTCAAATCAACAGTAGCGTCGTCTTCCCGGAGGATATAAATTTCATTGTCATTGCAATGCATTTTACAGTAGATATCGAGGATGTTCTGCTTGATTACCGCTCTGTAGAATTCATTTTAATTTTGCAAAAAAAAATTTTTTTTTTTTTTGATTTTGTCTTTCTGTCGTTCTGACCTTTATTCTCTGTTTACTCCCTCAATTACATTACAGCAAATAATATACAAATGACTGATATCGGATAGCACGTGTGTCTCTCTGTGTGTGTGTGTGTGTGTGTATGTGTGTGTGTTTGTGTGTGTGCATATCAAAGCAACAGAAAAAGAAAAAAAAAGGCCTTGCGGGCAATTAACTTCCACATTATTTTCCTGGCTTCACAAGTTTTCTACTCGAAATTATTTCGAAATGAAATTGAAATTTATTTATGAATCACACAGAGTTCCGCAAACTTTTCAATATAAAGTAATAATTAGTGTCGGATCAGTAGAGCAGATGTAGTAATTATTAAAACTCGTTCTTAAAGTTCATAATAAGCAAGATTAGTAATGCGTACGCTATTCAATTACCTGAAAGAAATCATCCCCGTTATAAGTAAACGAGTTTGTTAAAGAAATATGAAAAGGAACAAAAATAAAAACAGGATAAAAGTCGTAAGGAAAGAGAATCCATTTACTCGCCTTAATAAGCATTCACATGAAATATATGTAAGAGAAAGTCATGAATTGGTTTTCTGTTCGTAACGGGAGCAGCACTCCATCGTGGATCAGTAAAGATTATTTTCATAAGACTTTGGGAGCTTAAGAATATTTCTGCCAAGGAATAAATTGATGTCTGTAGCGATCCCATAACTAAAGAATAAAACATACAAAATTTTATCAAGTCATTTGAAACTTAATAAGGAATATGGTGTATGAACCAATCTTCGACTTACTCGCGCTGCTTAAAGAATTTTGAAAGTTAATGACAAACAAATTGGACGCTGAAGAAAAATAAATGGCCAGGGAGTATGGGGACCGAAGGAGGAAAGAGTTTCCAAACACAAGAATGACCATATAGTCGATTAAAACTACAGACGGACAGACATAATAGACAAACAGAAATGCCACGAAGCAACGGAATGAACGATGCAGTTAGACGGATAAACAAGTGAATGGAGTGACAGACAGACAAAAGAACTAAAAGATGTGGACTGGTGAACGAGGAAACAATCCCGCAGTGCTGACGGATAAACTAGCAAAAGGCAAAAAGAAGAAAATGAAAAAGTATTAGATTTAGTTTGGGCTTTATGCTGATCCTATTGATAAAGCGAATTGATTAGAAAAAAGTTTCGAAGAAATTTAAAATGCCAATTATTCAATGCCTGGATTAACAACACATGTGTTAATTTCACCTTTTGATGTCAAAATGTCGAGTTTTACAATAGTAAACGGGTCACATATTCACGATTCATTGGAGCGCTGATAAATACACGGTGTTTTCCGAAAGAACTATGTTCTATTTCATCTGTATCATGCAGAAATGTACCTCACGCAATTTTTTAGAGATCAAGCACTGAGCGAATAAAATGCCATTTGAACGAAGCGTGACATCTCTTCGTAGTTCCAAGGGTAGTGTTTGCTGAATCGTGACGGAAGCTGAACAATGGTTGCGTTATGATATTCAAAGCGTATATGACAGATACACATATTTTTTTTAAACTTTCATTATAAATTTCCTTCTAAAGCCATGTGTTTATTGTCATTGCGAGGAGGGTGTTATTTATATGTAGAAGGCTGTAAATGCTCAGAGCTCTTATTTTATTATTATTTAAAATTGGTATTTGAAGGGTTCTTACTTTTAATACTTATTTTAACGGAAGCGGTACCACTTCCTTTGAATGTGCATTAAAAATTATATAACATATGTACAACACATCACTCAATAAGTTCGTAGGATGATTTAGAAATAGATAAAGAAGGACAGACAAGAACGAGATCGGCAGGGAATATTTGGAATGTTATGAAATTTTGACATATTTTGTTTGAAGATTGATGCTATTCGAAAACCATAGGGATCCGTCAATGGTGGCGACATCCAGATGCCATCCTACTAACTTATTGAATGGTGTGTTATGTATGGGTCGGCATATATTTGCTAGAATATATATAGTAGCGTATTTCTTCACCTTAACTTTAGGGTCGGAAACCTAGACGTGCATGCATTCACTATATACATTTTCATAAATTTTAAATGGCATTACAGACGACAACTGTTTGATCAGTTTTCGTTATGAATAAATTTAAAATTTCTTATTAGAAAGTCAATTAAATGCTTCCATTGAACTAGCATTGAATTATCAATGCTCTTCACTCACTGATCAATGCTAATCGTTATGCGTTAGTAAATATTTAATATATAATACTTGACCCATTTTAGTAAAGACTTCAAGTTTTGTTAATTGTGCTCATGTTATTTATTTTAATTGGAATTTCAAATTGTCTTTCCATAAATTTTCTGAAGCCTATACTTCTGTCACTTTATATATTGCAAAGTTCACTTAATTACTTTTTCCAATGAAATGATTGAAAACTCAACGCATTCCACCTTTAAATGTTTTGTATGCATTAGCAAATTCTTATATTAAATGTCATATTGTTGATTAATTGCTAAAGCACACATGGAGATATACGAGTATATAAATCCAGTCCCATACCCATCAATGAGGGTTTATTAAATTTATGAATATTGTTTGTAACCCACTGACGTAACGATTAAAGAGTTCATTATTTACATCATTGAATTGATGTAAGCAAGTCCATCTGTCTGTCGGGCCGTTTATATGTTGACGACCGTAGAGAGCATTGAGCTGAACTCAAACGATCTTGCTGATCGGACAGGATTGGCTCTTACATTGTTTCACCAAATTCAATAGAATAAAAACCTAGCACTGAAACTAACTTTCCTACCAAAAATTGCTGCATAAGGCGATGTTTCAAGAGAACATTAAGTTACGATTTTCCTAGCACATTACATCGTGGGTGGTAAGAGCCACGAGTAGAGCTTTTCGCGTCGAGAACACTGCACTCTTTTTGTGAGATTCATTAAAAACACAGACAGACAGACAGACAGACAGACAGATAGACAGACAGACGATGATGGTGGGTATTAAAAAATTCGGCGTTAACTGAATGTTACTGTTTTTCGTTTTTTCTTTATTTTTGTTATAAATTATTCTTCACATAACAATTAATTCCAATTAACTAAACATTAACTTTTTTAATTGTCAAAGAAGGAGTGTTTTTATTGTTTCTTTATTCACAATACCTATCTAAGCATGTTTTATGTCGAGGGAGAAACCGTACCCTATAAACAGTTCTTCTGTTGTTATTTTTTCCACAAAAACTGTCAAAGTTGATTGCTCAACAACAGAAATGTGTTAAATGGTAAATGATTCAATGGAAATTGCTTAACTTTGCAAAAAGCAACAAAAACAAAAAAAATACAAAACAATAAAAGAAGAAAATATATGAAAAAACTGTATTTACGTCTGGCAAAGAAAGATGACAAAACACTATGAGCGACTCTTAATAAAAGTCATGCTAAACTGTAAGTAAAACAAGTAGAAAAGCTTTATATATATATATATATATATATATATGCCTTAGGGCTTATCACCCTGCACTATAAATAAGTATTTTTAGTAATAAAAAAATTCTATTTTTTTTTTTTTGTTTTCTTTGTGGCCGTGTGATTTGCTTGTCTGAACCTATTTTCAACATCCATCGTTTTGAATTTTCTATATGTATGGTGAATGTATGTGCTATAGATTATAAGTTAGCTGTTAAAATATTTTGCAAATTAATTTGTTTTATCATTTTCTGAGAATTGTCATGCATTTTCGAGTGTAAATGCAAGGTAGGAAAATGTCAGGAAAAAGTCTGGAAACAGCTGGACAAACGAATAATATAAGGGTTAGGCGGAGGGGAATGAGTGAGAGGATGCATAATGGATTGAATGAAGAGATGGCCAAATGATGGGTAACCGAAAGGAAAGCCGATAAATGGATGAATAGACAAAACAGAAAGACGAAGTGAGAGATGAACGGACAGAGAGGGAAAAAATAAATAGGCGGGTAGACAAGCGCAGAGATGGAAGGGCGAGCCGAAAACTGGAAAGGTGGGCGCAGCGACGGACGGCCAAGAAGAGAGAAATGGATTATCTAACGAAAAGGAGGATGCACTGTGGCAAAGACCGACAAAGAGAATAAGCGGACAAATGTAATGACAGACGAATACAGGAAAGACAAAGGCACGGACGGCAGACGGACGAAAAAACTTGGAGATGTGCTGACGGATGTTATGATGAGCGGTTGTATGACGTAATAATGGAATGGGCGGATGGACATAGAGCAGTAGACGGACAGACAAAAATAGCTAACTAAATATAGTATCTTATTACGGCTTGGATGACGCAAACTTGAAGATAACTACAGTATACCTCTATCTCTCGCCCGGTATTACAAAAGACAACAAATAGCAGCTTTATAGTATTTAAGTTTAACGAGAAATTTTGAGAGTAGGAAAAAGTTTGAAAGAACCAGGCACACTGAAGGAAAACGCACATCTGGTGATGGTTTTCTGACCATCTTTTTAGAAGAAATTGAAATAAATTTTTAGACCATTAGTTCTGGAATGATTAAATTATCGATCAACTCTTGTTGAACTATGTATTCTTGAGCCATTTGCAAAAAAATCTTTTCAAAACATCTGTAAACAAAATAATAATTTCTCTCAGTGCCTTTAGCTTTGCAACATTTTTGCGTTAATCTTAGCGAAGTAAATTCTCCTTAGACTATAAAAGATATGTATAAGTGCAGGGTAACATGTAAAAAGAAAGACTTTGAAATGTGAAAGAAGAAGAAATACATAGGAAAAAAGTCACTACTTAGTTTCATTTAAACTACTTTGCGTGGGTGGGCTTATACAGAAGAAGGCTTAGTTATAAACTGATGTCTTAAATACCAGATATGTATACTTAACCACCATCAAACTAACACACTATGCGAGCAATAGAAAAGACAAATAAAGGCAGAAAAAATTGTAGAGGTACCTCTAAGAGTGATATGATGATGTGTTTCTGTTTGTTATACCATTACAACTTCCAACAAGTCATTAAATATTTCCTCGTAACGTAATATATAGTTGCATAGGTATAGATGTATATTAAGGTGAGCTTATGTATTTATATGAGTATCTGTACGTATATGTATGGTGCATGCGAACAATGCTCTCTCTAGTTATAAAGTCTTATAATTTCGTTTTCTTTTTTTTTTTTTTTTTTTTTTTTTTTTTTAATAATAACAAAGATAAAATACTCTTTTTCTCTATTTAGAGAACGGATAAAATATGAATGAACTTGATTGGCCTGAGTTATTATACGTATAAAGGTATTTTATAAAATTGTAAGCATGTTTGCTTATATGTGCATATGTGCATATTTATGTATTTATAAGCTTAAGTAGATAGTAGACCCTTCTCAAAATCATCGACATTACCCGAAGGTATGTTAGTTTTGTGGATCTGATTGGAATGTCAAAAAAATATGTAACTAATCGAAAACGAACTTGATATTCTAAATATGGAATTAGTGACGAAAGGAATGAATACATAACTACTAGAGAAGGAACTTTGTACTTCAATCTTTTCTTATTATGTTTTACTACATTGAAAGTAAGATAATGAACTTTTTTTTTTTTTGCTTCTGACTAAATGGTCTCTATGCCCATAATATTTCTTGTGATAATTGCTTACTTCGTTGTGTATGAGATCTCGCGAAGTTGCTGGAATAAACTAAAATATGTAAGTCATTGCCGGAGTCTTAAAGTCAACCAGTTTCTCCATAATCCAGTGAATACATATGTCCTTGACATGTCTTTTCGAAGAGGAACTTATTCCGATCGCAGTAACGAATACTTTTACCGCAAATGTGGGCTATTATTATATTCCAGGCTAGTCCAAGTGGCCATTCTTCCAAAGCATGTGGAAAAAAATTTAAATTTGCAATTTAACGTGTCAAGACCTTGAAGTTGGCGAACATGAAAACAAAGGAAAGCCTCAGAAGCAAAGGAAAATATGCAAATCAATGCCTTCACAGGGATTCTCAGACCCGAGTATGGGAGTAGTTCGATTCGATTCTAATCTAATGGCCTTCGTATCTCTTTTTGAAGAGGAGTTTATGCTGATTAATTTAACGAGTGCTTTCGACTCGAGTTCAAGGCTTGTGGTCTAGATAAACTTTAGTCAAGCATCTGCAAAGAAAGATTTCAGAAAAAAACCGTTCAGCTAGATTAAAATGTAATGGACTCACATATGTCTGCTTTATCGGTTTTGCTCATTCTGATCTGATTCTGATTCTGATTAACGAGTGCTTTATACGAAAATATTTTCTCCTCCAATCAAAATTTGAAGCAAGGAAATCAAGTTTCCTATAATAACCTTGCACCCTAGAAGTTAAGCTTTTCTAAACGTCTGACTATTGCCAAAGAAGCAGTCGCTGCGAAAAAATGCCCTTTTTATTTTATTGGCAATGACAAAAAAAGATTAAGCTTCATTTAGCTTACGTTTACGTACTTGAAGGTATTTCAGATTCGTTGTGAAATTAATATTGCTGCGTCTGTCTGTGCGTTTTCGTCTGTCAGTATGTGCTTTCATTATATTAGTTCATATTGTTCTTGCTGCTGACAAAGGTTTACTTTTCATATTCATACGCACACATGAAACTGTTCAAGTATCACCACAATATGCCACAGTTATTCTTTCGCTCACCTCCTTCTGCTTTCGATTCCCTAACTGTTTGTCCGTCCAATTCTCTGTCGTTTGTAAGATAATCGTATATGGTTACCTTTAGCATATGTTTGTTTTAACTTCTCATAGAATTTTATGGTAAAATTTATGAAATTCTTTTGTTTGTTGAATTGACTAAATGATTAAATGACTGACTGGCTGACTGACTGGTTGTTTTTGTGTTTCGTATATATATGTATATATACGAATAGTATATCGTTTAACTTGACGTCTTTTTAAATGAGCTTTAACATATTGCATATATATATATATATATATATATATATATACCTTCCGTGTTCTCTATACTAGACTTAGGGTCTTTTGCATACGCACATTTATATCTTTGTCTGCTAGACTTACTCTTAGGCATACATGTGCAATCATACTCTCATTTATGTGGTATGTTTATGCATGTATGTGTATCCATTAAGTTGTGCGACAGAATCTGTGTGGCATGAAATTAAGTCAATTTACATATTAACATGACAAAATATGACATTCCCTTAAAATTCATAAAGTTAAGTGATTTTTCTCTTTCATTCTTAAATGTATTTTAATATTATTCTTAAGTTATTTTATTTATATATAAAGATTTTAAATAAAATTAATAAAATTATTTGACATAAATGATTGAATGAATGAATGAATGAATGAATATACAGTTAGTTAATAAATTTATAGCATATAAGGCATGTATCCATTAGCTCTCATTATAGGATCTGAAAATTTAATAAATTAAGAATTGATACAGTAAATTAATTTATCATGCTCTAAATCAAGTTTAATTCTCTTACAACTTTATTGTTGCTTCTTCTTCTACTTAAGGTTTTCATATATCAAAAACATATATAAATCTATTCGAACATTTGTAAAACATCATAAATGTATAAAGCAACAATTGTTAAATTTACAAAACCTAGATTGAATTGTAAGCCTACTCAGCGTCATACACACACAAACGCATACTGTAATCTCCATATGTAAATCATTATCAATTGTAACAATGAAAACAATTACTATGCCATTTGCAGTTTGTTATACCACAACGAGTGCAGGGATGTGATAAAAACCAATCTGAAGGTTAGATTATAAAACAATTTACACAAAAAGAGAAGGACCAGGTCATGTCGTAGGCACAAACGAGTGTACATTTATATCTATATATATATATGTGAGCATATATGTGCTCTAGTGCTAAGCATAACCCACGTTTGTTGGTATATCTGAACAGAACTTAAATTACACAATAACAAGGATGACGATTTCAGAAAGTCATTCATATCACATTTATGCATACATCTATTCACTCATATACAAATTTGTATCAATGTACATACGTACGTACATACGTTTGTGTATTTGCGTATATTATAGTTAAAAGAAAAAATTCGTGTCGTTTATCGCCAATAGATGACTTCAGAGTCGTACAAGTTTGATAGCATTAGACCTGCATGTTCACGCTATAGGTTATGAAAAAACAATGTTACGACATTCGTTATTTCAGTCAAAAGTAATTGCGTTTGAAAAAAGACGCTGAGTTCTAAAAAAATCTTCTTATTTTACTTTCTTTATTAAATCAGCTCAAGGGTGTGCTTGTTTCTGTTATGCACATTTCGATATTCTTGATGTACCATGCGCCAACTAGTCGTTGATCAAGTCGATGAACTTCTACAAGAAGTTAAAGAAGTCCCGCAAATTTCATCCCGTGGCGTAGGATCGGAACTAAGCCTTGGTTGAAAATTAACCATTTGCATAACGGTGGGTGTGTAATGGAGCTCGAAGCAACGAAAAATGTGCGCGACTCGATTTTCCTTCCATCTGGAAGATTTCTGAGAGGTAGCGGCCGAGGAAAAGTGAATAACGTATAGTGAACGTGGCAAAGCCCGGATTGACTCCATATAAGATATTGCTTTGTGTTCATTGGGATTGGAAAGATATTGTGCATCGTGAGCTGCTCAAACGAGATCCTGTTCTCTGCTGTCAATAACGAATGCTATTAAAATTCGCAATTGGGTGCTGTGTCCACAAATGGTCACTAGGGAGGATACCGTCTTTCATCGCAACAATGGCAAACCAAACGTATTCTAAATGACTCATCTAAAATTGAGACAACTTGGCTTCAAAGGTTCAAAGTCAAGACCATACCTCGTCCGGCAGCTATCTGTTTACAAAAGTGTCTTAAGAGTGCAGAGCGAGCTGGAGGGGGAAGCTGACAAAATCTCTTGACTATTTTCCAGTTTTTCTTAAATTAAGAAATTCCAGAAATTTTGTTGTTAAGGGTTAAGGGTTCTATCAAAATAATCGGTAAAAGGTTTCGATCAAAAATGCACACGTTTCGTTCGTTTAATAAGAATTACTTAATATATATAAGAGAAATTACTTTCGGATTTTGATGAGAAACGCCAGAAAGTTTTTTCTTTGCCCAATATTAGGATAAGTAACTTTGTTTTATGTGTGTGAATAGACATTGCTTTTACTGCATATGGTCACGTGCACAACAGGGAATAGGACTAAAGTAAATGCATTTGCCTATACAAGGAAAACGGAAGCTTTCGAACTATGTTTTCATCTTATACATATACACATATATAACACACATATATATTTATATACACATATATATATATATATATATATATATATATATTTATACATTATATATATATATATATATATTTATACATATATATATACATATTTATACATATATATATACGGTAGAATCTCTTAGTAACGGTTATTTCCAATTAAAATGTAACTTTTGTTCAAATCATCGATAGAACGCTGATAGTAATTTTTATTCTTTGGCAACTGGTGAGAAGGTTGACCCCTGTAAATACCTTCAAATCTGTTGCTAAAGCCATTATAAGCCAATATTTGCTTTTGCACCTCCGCGCCGGCAAAAAATTTAAACAGCATTTCATTTAAATTCTTTTTTCTTCACTTTTATAATTTATTTTTCAATAACAATGATTAATACCTGTCCGTTCGCCTAAGCTGAAGAATAAAAACTAATTGCAATATCAAAGTAGAAGCTGAAAACAAGGTTGATAAAGTTTTTGTATCGAGCAAATCCCCAAAAATATGCAAATCTTCTTTTTCCAATTTTCGCTGTGTTATAGGCAACTAAAGTGATCCGTTTTGACCTTGAAAATAAAATTTCATAGATTGTAATACAAAGAATGTAAATACAAGAAATAGCGCCCTATAGTCCCCTTTTCTTTAGGTAGAACTCCTTGACATCTTACTACTCACTGAAAGTAGACAAAAAACTTTTTCAGATTTGCTATTAATATAGCGCGGATGCGTGCTATCTTTCACAATATGGTCCTATTTACGAATCCGGAAACTTTTGCAAAGTACGACTAAAAATCAGGCCCCCTTAAAATAAACCGCATGGTTGGCATCTTTGAATATTAAAATCTTACTTGGATGGCATAGTTAAAATTTCAATTTAGAGGCAGCTCTTCATCAAGATCGTAAAAGGCGATCTCGCGTGGAAAGCATTTAAAATAAGGTAGCTGCAAAACTATGTTCGCAAAAGAGTGTTTCTAGGCTATCTAAAATTTCATCTCTCTCCTTCATCTTTTTCCATTTTTTACGTGGGCCAAAACCAAAGAAAAGCCTACAATATATTATTATCCCTTAAATGCCTAGCAACAATCAACAATTTTTTTTCCTCTACACTAAAAAGTATGCTACAAAACTTATTTGTTTTATGCTTGAAAGTAGGCAACAAATTTCAAATACGCTTTAATGATATTATAGAATGTAATATTACGGTATATGTAGCTTTCGTTTTCCTTCTTTGCTTTCTATAAAAGTTTTTTTAATTAAGTTTAAATATGTTATATTCATTGCCATGATATTTTACTGTATATGAAAAGAGACTAAAAGACAATAAATGTGAACTAAATGGCAGGCTGATATTCAAATAGCCTCGGCCGTAACAAGTATTCTTATCTAGTTATGCATAAATGCTATTATAATCAATTAAGTGCATTAAAGCAATGAATTGAGGGAAAATGCTTCAGCTTTTTCTTAATAATTAAATAAACATTAAAAGTCATAATTAAATTTAAAATCATTTAACGAAATCTGCTATGCCATAAGTCTCTTACTTAATAAATGCGAAAATGAAATTTTTAATAATACTTCCACTTAAAAGACTTAAATACAAATGTGCAGATTTACATTGGATTACATTGTTGCTGCACATTATGTAATGCTACTTATGAGTATTGTTGTTCGTCCCAATTTTATTACTTTTTCTATATAACATATCTAATAATTGAGATCTGTACTTTTGCTGACTTTTGATATTAAAAATCATTCAGTCAAAATTGATTTGAGAAAAATAGGGAAAAGGTTGATCTGCTTGCAGTACTGTAGAATCGAAGTCGCTTACGAACGATATTTGTAAATAAATTTAGATCTTTAGTTCTTTGTTAGCTGATTTATATGGTAAAGACTTTCCGACGCAAAGAGTTTGTGAGATATTTCGAATGCTTCCTGTGTCTTTACCTTTCTCGTTTCGACTAATATTTTAATTGCCTTCAAACTTAAAATAACCTCCAGCCCCAAATCCCCAAATTCATTTATAATCCACTACTTATGGTAAGAATATGTTTAATATGTGCAAGACATGATACGACTTGAAGTAGAATCATTTTCGGTCGATTTAAACTTGTCTGTCGGTGCATCCTACGGTTCAGCTGTCTGTCGGATGTCTGTTCACATATTTTTGAGGTTTATTACGCTGATATATTTTGAGCGAAGGCTGAATATATTGAAAGCATTTTCACGATCCCTCGTCGTATTTTGTGAAGACATTCGCTATAGGAAAAAAATTTGACTTTTTTTGAGTTGAATAATTTTTTAAAATAAGCCTAAAAATAATATGCTAACCAGTCCTGATTTTGGGTTTTGGTAGCCTATATCACTTGTTGCGTGGTGCAAGGTATTCTAAGTTTGTATAGATATTTGCAATAAGGAGAAGAACTAGAAACGGACCCAACTTTTATTGTGCCAGTCGATTTAGAATTACTTTCTAAATAGAATTAATCGATGTATCCATTTATCTGACTAATTAACTCACATCCGAATCGACTTAGCCATATCTGTCTGCCGGTCTGACCATTTGTCCTTCTTATATGTAATAACGTTCAATCTAAAGGTTTTTGAAATATTTCAACGAAGCTTGGTAAGCTAACGTGTTTTGTCGTAATTTAACGAATAAACTTTCTGTGCTTGGTTAGGTTCTATTTTCTAGCCTCCTTAAATGTCACAATTTAACTTCAAAAGTAACAAGAAATGAAACCTGAAAAACACGCATCTCTCTGAAAAGAGTCAATACTTACTTATGTTGTCTACATAAAGATTTATTGCATTTCTATATCAAACTTGTGAATACTGAAATGAAACGGACATACTTTCAATTTTGTGATAAATTTTTAATTTTTATTTACTAATTTGTAAAAACTCAATATGTTTTGTCTCAGAACGGAGTAAATTGTACCATTAAAAATTGAAGGATATTAAAAAAAAATATGAGAAAAAAAAGTACAAAATCTTTTGTTGTCATCGATTTATTTTCAACAAATATTTATTAATTTATTGAAATCCTTTTATTTCCATATTACCACATATTGAGATATTTTGAGGTTTAGTATTTCATTACCTTTTGCAGTTATTTCGAATATATTTTAAAAAAACAATTAAGATAATGGCTTATACATATATATCTATATATGTACGATATTCCACTCTGTAGACATACAAAAAAAAAAAAAGGGAAAAAAGGAAAAAAAGAAACATATATATATACATGAGTTAATATAAGGTGCATACAGATATATAACAAAGTCCACATCTCACAGTATACGAAACAGACGAGTAGCCAAGCAAACAATATTGTCATTGTGTTTTATATATTGATATATTCAAATGGGTTGAATTTAATATGATATGCATTTGTCTCTATGCATGCGTGTTTATGTTATGTGCATTTGTATTGTATTTTGTTATTGATAAAATCAATAATAAATAACAAATTTATTGTGAATTTTATAACTTTATCAATTATTCAAAAGTATAAAAATTTTTTCTTTTTTTTTTTCTTTATAAAATATTTGAAATAAATTAGAGAAATGTGAAGTGCATTTTATCAGTAAAAACAGGATTAAAAATGGAATGATTTTTGAATTAATCATTCTCAGAGATGCGATGTATCATATTAAAGTAAATACAAAAAAAAAAGAAGAAAATAAATAGAAAAAAACTAATCATATAAACATCGACGTTTTATATCTCAATAATTACTATTTATGCCAACAGATATAAAATATCTAATCAATACCATTAGATTGATGATAAGATTCATTGTAAGGTGTATCGGAGGCCTTACGTATATTGTGAGTAATGTAAGTTAGAAAAAGTCCGTCCTTAAGCTACTTTTCCTAATAACTCTACAGTGTAAGGTTTGGTAATAGTCGGACCCCTTAGTGCATTTATATAACGCACGCAGAATACAGGATGGAGCAAACTTAGTCGGCATTAGTGTCAGCTTATCTCGAATCGAGATATGTGTAGTTGGCATAAACTTCAACTTTCGCTTTCGAAGAGAAAAATTTAATTGGAAATTTCCGTTCTCGTCCTCTTGTGCGAAACGTTAACTGAGACGGACGTATCTAGTCAAGTCCGAAGGTTAACTAAGGGATCCCGATATATAATATCTTGAAAGAACGACATAGAAGAACTATCATTATTATGAATTCAATAGAATAATATAATAATAATAGTAGTCAAGGGTATCAATTAAGCGGAATAAGAAGGAATGCTAGGAATTAAGTGAATTAATAAAATCATCGAGGCCACCACCTGAATATAATATGGCCGATCGCTTAGAAAAATACAGAATAAATCATCTAACCGACGCATTAATCATTAAACAACTCCGAACTAAACATGTCTTCATTGCCCAGCCTTACATAATCTCTAACAGCTCCGTAACGATCTGACAACGATAAGTCGCAAATTTCAATATGCTCCCGAGATTGAAGAAATATTCTTGGGAGAAACACTTGGTAACGCAATGAGCTTACCCCAGGTATAGAAAATTTGTTCCTTTCAATATATCTTGAATGTAAATTAATATAGTTATTGTAGTCTTACTGTAAAGTCTACTTAAAGGTCTACGAAAACCACAGCGTTTATAACCTCAAAACTATACTATGGAGGATCCCATATTGCCTTAAATTTTTCTTGCCATTTGTGTGAAATGGAAAATTATCTGAAGCGCTCCATAATGGTTTTCCCCTTTTGCTTGTAACCTGTGACTTTAAGAGCTTTGAGAACTTTTACTGTAAATTTTCTAAGGCTAATACTAAGTTTTTACGCGCGAATAGGTCTATAAGTGCAAATCATTTAAGTCGAATGAAAGGGTTCGCCTGAAATTATTTTAATGTAACATAAAAATAAAGCAGAATATTTAGGAAAAAATATTTTTCTATTCTTCGGATCACCAAAGAAGTGCTGCCGAATTTAACAAAAATATGGTTAGGAATTTATAGGGTGTTTGTCAACGCGGATGTTTGTTCGGCGTCACTACCAGTAGGAATTGAAGAACTAAGTCGTGTATAACCTCAGTTTTATGTACTTTGGTATTTTTTTTAAACCTAAGTAATAAAAGTAAATGTTTATCTTTCAAATTTTTTTGGGGTTTTTCGTAGAGTTTTTCCCTAACACACATTTTCCTTATTCATCGACATATTTTCGACACCATTTTTAATTTTTATTTAATTTCATAATAAAGCAAGTATTCTCAAAACAAACAATTCGAAGTGTTTCGACGGCAAAATTCATTATATAAGCGGTTTCTTCTTTCTTTGCTGTGGAAAAAATCATTAGATCCCAAATGAGAATTATACGAAGAGTGATATTTCAAATCAATGTTCGAAGTGTTCAGTATGTATGTCGCTTATTTCAATAGTTCTTTTGCCAGAAATAGTCAACATTTACTTTTAGAGAGAGAGATAGCTAGGGAGAGAGAGAGAGAGAGATGCTTTGCTGTCGTGATTCGTCTTCTGATCTTCGTGAAGGTTTTGAAAACCTTTCCTGTTTGCCTTCTGACTAAAGCAACTCATTCGCTAGTTAGTGTGCCATTGAGCGAAATTGTTACTGTTTTCAAATATTCGTTGTGGTGGAAGCGTATATTAAGATTTTGCGCATGGAAGGAGTTTAAACAGGTCCACCATTTATCACGCCAATCTATCTTATGCTTGCATTAAATCGGCAGGTCGCAATTTTCTCTCAACCCAAGGACGAGTGCTATTGAAAATGATTCGAGCGCCTGAGTTTGAAAACCCATAATGAGAGTAACTGCATTAAGTAAAGTGGTATAGGGTATTTAATGGTGGGCATGTGCCGGCTATAATGTTTTTATTTGTTTGTTCTTTTGTTTTTGCTTTTAAAGTTGAGAATAAATTATTTGAAGTGTTGCCAATGCTTTGTTATTAAAATTTTTATTCTTTATTATAATTTTAAAATACATAAATTTTCTCTTTTTAATAAAATAGCAAATGAAATGTCAATATTTATACACTTTAAATTTATTTGAGCCAATAATTCACAAGAGCATTAGGATAGAGTTGTATGTTTTAGATCTTTATGCTGAATATTAAATTTTCACTTCAATCATAAGATGCTTCATACTGCTTACTGCATTTTACTTACTCCTCCGTATTGCGTTTTCTATATGTGTAATGGATTGTGCAGTGTGTGTGTGCGTGCGTACGTGCGTGCATGTGCATAGATGTGTGAAATTGCTGCTATTAATATACAATACTAATATTGCTACCATTATCTATCTACTGCTGCTGAGATTGCAATTGCCATTGATTTAATACGCATGTGTGGTAATAAAGATGATTACGATAACGAAATAATTACACTGCGGGCAACATTCATATTTATAGTTGATATTAAGCCATTTTCACCTAATAATTACATTATTGTTAGTGAAAATCTATCTAAATATCGTTATTGCATTATAAGGACACTGTAGCCTTTGAATTTTAGCAACATGTTGCTAAACTTTGACTTGTTTTTTTTTTCTTTCTATCACTTTTGTTTATTTTATTTTCTCTCCCTTGTTTTCCTTTTGTTTTCCGTTCATTGCACAAATCGATTAATTCAATCTTCGAGGAAATAATGTACATTTTGGTTTATTATTATAATTAATTTAGTGAGAGAAATAACATCGAAGGTTACAGTTTTCAAGCACTAGCATCAGCCTTATTGAAAATCCTATCGCACTTAAGATATGTTTTTTAAAATTAAATATACTGTAGAATGAATAAATACGTATGTAGCTTTCATCTACGGGTGTATAAGATTAATAGGAACGAATGGCTAAAAAATAATCGTCAATAATGTTGATGTGGCCGGCGGGATAAATCGACTCGACAAGAGAATGAAGTTAATTATTATATAGGTTCTCTTTACAGGCTTTCCGACGAAACGAATGTTGCGAGTTCGGCTATAATGTATCATTTGTGATTGTTTCATCAGCAATATAAATGATATCTTCTTCTTCATCAGCTGTACGTGAGGATTCTTCATATCGATTTGCTATTAAGTTTTCATAGTAATCATGTTTAACAGGAGGAATGAATTTTTGGCTAGTCCATCATGCCTCCCTTTTTTCTCTTGTCGCAGTTCTACCTTCAGGATATAATACGCCATCGCTTTAATGTTCCTAATCGTTTCTTTATACAGTTTATTTTCATTAAGCTTAGCCAACGTAAATATAATTATGAGCTGTTTAATCCGGGCAGAGTTGTTTGGAGAAATCCAAATGATGTCTATCGCTTAATCTCGAAGTCAGACTCTTTAAAGTCTATTCAAGCAACTATGCTTAATACGCGGTTATGGTTGTGCCTTTGTGCTGGTTGCTTATATGCTTTTTTGTTTTTTTTCTTTTTTATTTATTTATATATAAATTATTTTATAATTTTTTTTTCTCCTTACTTCTCGTTATATATTTTACACTAGTTTTTGCTAATAAATAGTATGAGATTTACTTTTACTTTGTGGTCTTCCTGCTACAGGTTTCCCTTTCTTAATAGCATTCAATTCTGAATCTTCATTGTAGTCACATTTGAATTGTATGAGGCTAGGTTTGGACCCCTCAAGCTTTATCCAGCATATTGTAAATCAATTTGCTAGAAATCCTGCAACTGTCACTTTTTTGTTTATGACTGAATTTACTAAACGTTTTGCTAAAAAGAAATCTCGGTGAATCACTTGAGTGCTTTTTTTTAGGTTAAATAGCGCTTTTTTTTACATCCTTACCTTTAATGCCATCCTTAAGAAAATTTCTTGATCAAGTTAACAAGGAAATCTGTAAAATGCTTTCATGGCAGACTCTCTATTTCTCTCTCTGATTCAAAAGAATTTTTTGATTGCACTTCTGACTGCATCCGCATATTATAACCGCAATTATGTTTCTCTATTTCTATATGTCAGAACTTTAGTAGTTTTATGCTCTTGTAAATCTCCGGCTCAATTATGAGAATTACTATATCTTTTCCCACCAATCAATGTGGTTGTCGAAGTATTATTGCTGTTGCAATCAGAGTAATCCGAGGAACATCATAAACCTGAGCCAGGCTTTCTATTTGTAAATCGTACTGAAGAGCCATCAGATGACTCATAGTTTTCCATCTCCACCTTGGTTATAACGGCGTAATATTTATTTCTTTACGACTCTAATACGACGCCACAAGTACTTGAACCTGCGGCAATTAGACAATTGTTTCTGATAGGATCTAAAACTGAACGTCTTACCGTCAACATACCCTCAGCGCTTACTAATGCCTTTGAGTTGCATTATTGAAACGATTTACATTAGGATATGGAGTCATTATTATCGACGAAAGTTGTTATAGACATAAAAACTTGTAGGTATAAAAATGGCTTCAATATTAAATATCTATATATATTTTTTTATATATCTGCATATATAAATAAATATCTATTTAGTTTGCGTTGTTCTCATTTCATTTCCGTTTCAGTAATACACTTAACCTACGTAATTTGTTATCTCCAATACTCGTCAAATAAATTATTTTAAATATTATTTTCATTGTTCCGTCTCTCGAAGAATTGTTATTATTATGCCATTTTACATATAGTTCCGGTAATCTTAAGTTTCGCTTCGTTTATCAACCGGGTCAAACAGGAGAAAAATATTGTCATTATTGTACGGTGACTGGTTCGTTCTATGTATAGTGAGGTATAATGCGTTTTGTTTCTTGCTTTCGAAATGAATAAATATTTGGTTAGGGTCGCTCATATATACGTGTGCGTTTGTCATGTGTGCGTTTGGCACACGTGTTTAACAGTTGGACAGTTCAATTATTTACTTTGTCAAGTTTTTATTTTTTTTTCAATGTTAATTGATTTTTTGACTTTACTCAATAGTAAATGGGTTTACGGGACGTAAAGTGGAGGATTACAGAAAAAATCCCTTAACACATTAAGCAATTTCCGAGTGGTTTGACTCTCTAGCTTTGGTAGTTATGTCAACAACCACTCGATATAAATAATAGACAATCAATACAATGAAATGTTGCTTACTTGACTTTAAGGATCTCTGCAAGGAATTTTGAAGCATTTAAGTTAATCGCCCTATTTTTTTTGTGTGGTCAATAAGATATTTTGAAAACGTACTTAGAAAGAAAGTAAAAAGTGACTATGCATTTAGATATAGATATTTTCAAGCGCAAATCAATTCAAGTCCCTGGCTATTATCTCCAAAAATTGCGCGCTTTGCCGAGAAATAATTTTACAATAAAAAAGCAATGATTTTTTCCTTTTCATACTTCTCGTCGAAGGACGAGAAGTTTATTCATTTTGTGCCACAACGTTTGCAACACTCAGAAGGAACATCCAGAGACCCCACAAAGTATATATATTCTTGATCTGCATCAAATTCTACACCGCTTTCACTATGTCCGCCGGTCCATAAATATTCTCGTGCCCGCAAAGATGAAGCTATCCGCTTCAAATTGGGCAATTCTTGCACAAAGGTTGGTATTGAAAATGGTCAAAGCACACGCGCTCAGTAAAGCGTAAGCCGGCCACGTACCTGTTTCTCTAAGCAGAAATTTGTGGTTTGTTAGTTATTACTCATAAATTGTTAAGGATAGAAAGCTGAAATTTTCTATATTTACTTTATGGAGGACCCTACTATTCATAATCATATTCTTAATCTTATTACTGATTCCTCGCATGAAGGCATGTCTGCCTAAAAATGTGTTCATTCTAAAATAAATATTACGGATCCCAGACGGTGGAAGATTCGCTTTTTCTTAGCAATGCAATCAACTGGGCGTCAAATGAAAGGGCTTGGAGAGTAAATATAGATAGGATAATACACACACAAAAAATTTAGTCGCGGGCGAATACAATATTCTTACGTATTCTACATACGCTCTTCCGCTCTTTCAGTTTTTAAGACAATTTTCTATATTTTGAGGTATTTATGTTTGCTATAGCTGTCTTAGAAAGGATTATCTGATTTTATTATGAAACAAAGCCTTGAGGAAAACGAAATCATTCTTGTCTTAGCGAATTGGAATATTTTCAATTTTAATTTTCTACGGCCTTTCGAACCGAACCAAACTTTAGCTAAATGTGGTACTTAGTTCTTTCAAGCCTGTTCACAAGAAATTCAATTTCTACGCCTCCAAAACCCCTATATTAGCTGAACATAGCTTAATTAGCTTCGGCTCATAGTTATGCTACAAATTCAAAATACGACTCCGGGAATATCATTTTCAATTACTTCGAAAGATAGTTTTAGCAATTGTTTCAAAGACTGAAGAGAATGACTTTGAAGGGACTTTGAAAATAACTAAGAAGCAGAATAGGTTTCATTTAAAATCTCTTTCTTTGATTGCAGCTTTTCGTATCAGTTTTTGGGGACTTTGAAAAGGCCGACATCAAGTGGATGGACAGACGGACAGATGTGTTTCAGGCTTCCGGCCTTGACCCAAAGCCTTAAGTGAGATGAAAAGAATGGAGAAGTTCATGCACGCTCTTCTTTTGATTGCACCTGTAAATAAAAAGTCTGACCTATAGTTAGTTACTTCATTCTATAATCCTAAATTTTGAATCTTTATAACTTTCTAAGTTCCTCTTTATATGTTATGTACATGTTTATATGGTCCGCACGACAGGTCAGGAAAATTTGACATAATTGGAACGATTAGTTGGGATATTTGTGGAATTAGCATCTCACCTCGATATTTGTATTCTTTGCTCTAGTTGTTGTCGAGTAGTTAATCTCTTCCATCTTCGGAATTGGCCAGTTGCTAGCTTGCGAACAAACCCGTCAGCAAATCAACACTAGGCTTTCTATTTTGAGTTTATTGAATTATTGACAATTAACAATTTGTGGTCCCAGAATTTGCATAACCCGAAGTAACCAGTAGTAGTAGTAGTGTAATCGTTCCAGTTTTTTCACTAAGAAGCGAATTTAACATTCACTAGGAATTCTTGATAAGCGAAGGGACTTAAGCCGGCCAAGCCAACTCTGTCCCTCCGCTCTTATTTCTATTGCAGAATTTTGTAAAAAAAATGCTAAACTAAGGTAAAATGTTCTCCGGGCACCATACGCGGATACGGGTACAATTTACATTCCTCTGTAAAGTTCGAAGTTTCTATTCGCATTTTGAAATCAATTCGCCCAGAGAAGTTCGGATGTGAGTACAATTCGTATTCCATTTGCGTAAAAAATTTGAAATTTGTTCGACTAGATTTCGCAGATTAGTTTGAAAAGAATACATTTCGGCCAAAATTTCTTAAAGACAATAAAAAAAAAAAAAAAAAATTGAACATAATACGAGTTAAAATATTCGTTCGATTTTTCCGATTTTCCAGAATGATCCGAGTGACACAAACCCAAGTCACTGAAATATTAGGTTTAATGACATTATTGACCGTAATTGGAAATCTTACTTGCATTCACTTTTGAAGATACGGTCAATTTTTCCGTTAGTTTAGAGTTTCGGACTTAACGACCGTTTTTCTTGTGAATTGAAATCCAATCTCTTAATCAGCTTGTTTTCGGTTAAATACTTAATTTCCCGTGAAACTAAAGACTAATAAATATCCAACAGCCGGCGTTTGTGCCGACGAATGTTTATCCTTCATTATAATCGATCGATTGATAAGACCATAATTAATAATAAATTTAAGGAGCGACAAGTGGATGCAAGATTTGCCCTAAACTTTTTTATGAATTTTTTGTTTTTGTTTTGTTTTTTATTCCTTTGGAGTTCAGGTTTTAATCTGACTTAACCAAGAAGAGATGAAAAGAGAAAAAAAAAAACGAAAAAAAATTTCAAAGTTGTCCGAGCAATTTGTCAAAAACTGAAATTTATGATTTTCTTTTAGTGATTTTATCGTTCCGTCAATATTGTTGTTATCGTTGTTGTTGTTGTTGCTGTTGTTCTACCAAGTCCTTGTTTTGTTATTTTGCATTTCAAATACTGGTTGCGGCGGCAGGCAATAAAAGTTTTGTTTAATTGCTATAAAATGATAATAATTGTGTGTTGAAATATCATTTGGTTTAATTGCAACTGACATATTTCATAGTTTGTGCCGTTAAAATGCATGCGACATGCCACATTGCAGTCGTTGAAAGCAATCAAACTAAATAAGATACACACAAAACCAGACAAGTCAGCAGTAAAAGCAGACGCACTTTGTGGCAATTTAAATGCATAAGTATGTGTAGATCATATATATATATATATATATATATATATATATANATATATATATATATATATATATATATATATATATATATATATGTATATGTATATATATTTATATATGACGAGGTTTGCCGGTGTATATGTAGATGAATATTTTAAAGCTTTTATTGCTCTTCACAAAACAAATAAAAACAAAAAAAAAAGAAAAGAAAACATGATGCAACAGAAGAGTTTTTGAAATAGGGCACCACAAGAGACGAAGAACAGGGAAAAACGGAAAATATAATATATATATGTATAGAGAGAGAGAGAGAGAGAGAGAGAAAGAGAACATATTCACGTACACGTCGCCTATATTTCCTTGTTACAGTTCATTGCTGACGACATTATTATGATGTGACAACATTTAAGGCCGCTGACGAATAACGTTGATGGAGATGTGCAGTTGATGCTGATGATGATGATATGTTGATTTTACTTTGATCTTCAGTTTAAGAGTTGTGCACACTCATACTCATTTATTGTAGGATGCGTATTATTAAATTAAATTTTTTAATTTGTGCAGTTGGTGAAGAAAATGCTTTTAATTATATTCGCTTACTTATATGCTGTGCACCACTACTTCACTAAGCGTACAAATAGTTTTCTGCTCTTGCATTTCAAATGCAAAAATGGAACATTTTTATAAAAGTAGTTTATTTCATTTTCTTCTGTGTTTTTTTTTTTTTTTGTTGTCAAACGTGCAACAAAACACTGTGAGGATTAGCGTTACGCACTTAAAAGAAGATGAAGAAAAAAACTTTATTTGTAAAGATTCGTAGTTTTAAAAAAGCATTTCAAACTGTCACCGCGCCTTTAATCCGTATGCGTTTGTTTAGTTTAGAACACCTACCGGCACTTCTTTAATTGGAATTTGTTTTATGCGGACTTAGACGCATCCTCTTTCGTTTGCTAATGATGCAGCCTGTTTGTTTTGATGTTCACGTTTTTGCTTGCCTATCATACAAATACAAATTAGGTTTTTCTTTGTAACGCCAAAAAATATTTTTTATATGCTCCTAAGTTCGCAAAGTCAACGAAACCATGTAATACCCTCTTATCAGATGGAACAACTTGCCAAACAACAAATCAATTGCTCTAATTATATACTTCACAGCAGGTAGATTAAATATGTTTATTTGTTATGATTAAATGATGTTTTCGAATATTTTATTTTTATTTTTTTTTATTTTTTTATTTGTTGGAAAGAAGAGTATGAAGCGTTCTGCTTTTCAAGCTTAAGGGAGTTATAAAAATACTGGACCCATATTACATAGGCTTTTCCGTACTAATTACTGTGAGCCCATTAGACTATTTCAATGTCGTGCAAACAACAAATTTTATTCACTTTTGCGGGTCATATGTAGAACTTTAACGAGTTGTATCACGAACACCGATGAAGCTCTTAAAAGACAAATTTCTCGGCAACTAACCTAATGGATTGACAATAGTACATAATGCATAGTAGTCTTTGGATCTATTTAAGTTTAATTACGAGTGAACCTGGCAGGGTTTGCACATTAGTCTATTGACTTACTTTTTTAATGCCTAAATTACAAGTTTTAATTAGCTATGCCGTTGTCAAAAATTGTGTGCTTGTATCCATTTCTTATGCCCATCACCGAAGGATGAGAGGTGTATTCACTTTGTCACAACGTTTGCAACGCCCACAAGGAACCATCAGAGACCCCACAAAATTTATATATATTCTTGATCAACACCAAATTCTAAATCGATTTAAGCATGTCCATCTGTATAATGCCTGCCGTAAACCCGAGTGGAGTCGAACTCTCTGTCAAAAAGAAGACCACACATATTGGACGTTTCGCATTTCCTGCTTATTTCGAAGCAAAGGGACGCCATATTATAGTGTAAGCGTAAAATCCTTCGCATATCGTATAGTGAAGACGGGAAAGTCGGATAATCTTGGCACACTCTTCTACGGAGATTAACTACCTTTACTGGTTTATGAGCTTGCTCAGACCTAATGCAAATATCGCTGCAAACCGCTGGCAACAACGTGTATAGAAATGCGCAAAAAGAGTGATATTTAAGTATACTGTTGCTAAACTCATCCAGAAAATATGAAAACTGCAATGAACGGATTATGCTACCACCTACACTGTACTCATTAAGTATTCCTTCTTCTAATTAATTTCTGTTTCCAGCGAAAACTGATTGTCTAGTTGAGCAGCTCCTCCATTCTTGCCATGGCAATCAAAAGAGAGATGGTCGCTTTAAAAAATAAGAACCGAATCACTAACACACAAGGAAGACATGTGTGCGATAATTGATTCGAAAAGTCTTAATCATAATCATTATCGTAGTATAGTGGTCAGTGGTGGGAATTATAAAATAGTGAATACTTTAGTGGATGCTTTGTAGAAAGAAGTTACGAAAAAAAATCAGCAAACCCAGTTTTGCTAAAAAGATAGCCCGAAATACCTTCGACTTCCTCCTTAGCTTTGTAATGCTTATACTTGATCCCTAGGGATTGCATTGTATATTTAACTTGAAAGATTTCCTCTACGAAAAGATTTTTGCTACAAAGCACGATACACATTGAGAAACAAATCTCTGTTCTTCAGTGAATGCGGCTTTGATCACTCTACAGTGAGGTTTTCTCTGGTGTGTGTGCTAAATTTCAAAATTCATTAAAAATATGTGTATGAATGGTAGCTCGTTCAGCTTTACGTCTAACGGATAGGAAGCATCTTATGTGTAAGCGTACCTTTACCCCTTGCTAAGGGCTAAGTCTTATTCCACACACTTGCTTGATTGGTCATGCATCTGGTTGCGCTGTTAATGACTTAACGCATATCAATTAGATGACACCCTAAAGTTGCTGCTGTCGAGAACCCGATTGTTACATAAATATATTTTCAATTTATTCACTTTACTCACTCGCGGATCTGAATGACATTGATTACGTTTTATTAATGAAAGCATTTAAAGCAAAGCTGCTTTTCAACATTGCCATAACAACAACAACGACAACAACAACCGCAGATAGAAAGTGCACATCTCCATTATCATCGTTTTAATTGAAACACATGCAGGCGTTATAAAAGTGAGGCATATTAAGAAAGCATTAATATTCAACATGCAACGCGTTTGCACGTATAATAAAGTAGCAGTTGTTACGGTTTGAAGCAAAAAAAGTAAAACAACAACAACAAAAATGCAACCTTTAATCACGCATCTTGAGAATATAAAAAAAGAACAAAAAAAATGCTATTAAATTAAACTGTCGTGTTGATGTCTCTATCCACTCCCGCCCACACAACTGCACAATTATCTCTTTTTTGTTTAACCCCTTTTTTTTTTATCAAATCAAGTTTTTAAGCAGTCATCGTTATTTTGATCCTCTTGCCGTCACTTCGATAATTTTCAAAAAAAAGTATTTTCTCTGCCTTCCGAGGTACGCCATAAGAAGTCTTTCTTTCATTCTCTATTTTCCAACCTTTCCTCTGTGTATTCTATATTTTTTCCGTATCAAAGAGTTCGTGCTTGATTTGTCTTTTTTTTTTTGCTTGCTTCGGTAAAGGCGGCTTAAAAGTTCCAATATTCGAGAGCCAATCAACTGTGTCTGTCCGTCTGTCCACTTATTCGTGCTTACATTTGTTATCTGCCCTTAAGAAGCTCACAGTCGTACAAATGTAGATAACACCTTCACAGCTATACTTTCTTAGTTCTCGAGCACAAATCAATTTTCTCACCTTCAGTTCGTCAGTATGTGCTTTGCAACTCGTTGCAGCTGATCTAAGACAAATCTTGGCTGCGGTCATGTAAACATTCGGTACACATTCGGTATACTCATAACATGCAGAGGAATAAGGCCAAAACCCACAAATTTCTCACTGTGACCATCTAAACAGAATCGTATTACTTTACCGCAAAAATGAATGGATCCAGAAATGATTTCTAGACCCGTTTATAAAGTGGATGTAAAAACAGGCTGAATTTAAAAAATTTATCCTTTAGTCAACAGACTTTCTTCGGAAAAATTTTATATATATGTCTGGTGGGTATCAAAGATTCGTCCTACGACAAGAAGATAGCTTTCTTTGTTGTTTTACTTTTAATCTTTTAATCTGTCACTCATCAAATCGTTTAGCTTCATTAATTGTATTCTATTTTAATTAATAAGCGACAACAAGCTATAAAAAAGAAAAAAATAAAAATAAATAACAAAAAAAACATAGTGCTTATAACTATATCTGAAACGATTTTATTGCTATAAACGAAAACGACTTTAGGTGCAAATGTCAACGAAACTTGATTATAATCAATCATAAAATTCTCAATGTCGAAACTTATTGTGGGTTTCTTTCGAATATTATTTGAGACAATTTGTTTCGATTTTTCCTTATTCATAAGTGAAACGCAATGAGTTGGGACAATGGACAACTGGCTGTAGTCGAGTGTGGAATGAAACTATTTACTTGGGATCTAGATGAAAAGTGTTCGAACGCTTTCATGATTTTAAAGAGTGTATAAGATCTTTGGAGACTGGGCAAAACTTTCAAGGGATTTATATGTTCTTCAGCGATTCTGCATTTTTGGACCTAAACCTTTAACGTTAATTCTCTACATCTTAATTGGCGCGCTTGTAGTTAAAATATTTAACTCAATGGTGCCCGAATGGTAGCCAGCGCCACACACTCCTTATCATTTAGAGCACACGTTTACTCTTGACATGACATGACAGCACGGAATCATAGGCAGGAAGCATGTGCTCCTCTTCGGGCAATCCCGAACACAAACAAATTCCCTCGTAGGTCATATTCAGCTGTGAAGACAAAGGAAACTCAATGTGGCGATGAAAGAAGTTCTACGCTGCATATGCTGCCTATTTTGATCAATGTTTAGGTTTTGTAAAAACGACTACGCGGGAGGGAGTTCAAAAAATGATCGCACCTTTTATCGACTTTTTTCTTGACATCTTACAATATTTTTATAAAGCGGAACGACAAAACTTAAGGCGATTGCTATATTGTAACAAAGATTTTTAATTAGTCGACAGTTCTGCTCTTAGTCCAGTTACTACATCTTAGATTCACGAAAATGTTTTCACCTTAATCTTCCTTCCTGTCATGGACCTTTATAGTAGCGCATAGTACGGAGAGGAATGCTTCGGAAGAAAGTAGAAACTTCTTCCCATACACCCCTTGACTTACCAAAACTCAGATCAAATTTGGGGCCTTCTAGTCGTCGACAAACAGGTTACTAATCTGCAACTTTAGTCATTCCATTGGCGCTTCGTCACCTTGCCTGGGCTGTTGTTTGCAGTTCTTCCTTAATGCCCTGGTAAATGTCTGCATATCGATGTGTTCCGCAATTCTCACGTATCATTGGAAAATACACTGAAAATGCATTGAACTCTAGTAGAGCTCTAGACAAAAGATATTCAAAATCAAGAATATATTCGAATTGAAGGACGGAAAAAAGAAAAAAACGAAACGTACGCAATAAATTTAAAGTTTGTCTTCTTAACATTTAAATATTTAATAATATTACAAAATCCTTTCAACTTTACGCTTGGTTGGGTTGAGCTCTTATAGAATTGTTTCTATTTTTTTTTATATATAATTTGTTTAATTTACCTTAAGTCAATCATTGTTGCTGTTGTTGTTGTTCTTTTCGTTAATAATGTTAATTGACTACAGCATGTTTTGGTGACAACATTATAATTAAAATTAAATTTAAATTAATATAAATGTGCGACCATAAAAAGCGAAAAGTAGAGGTGCACATAAAAATTACCAAACGACAAATAAACATTTCCTCAAAGACAAATAATTACAGGCAAAAAGTAAGAAAGCAACATAAACACTCATACATACATATACGCATACACAGACACAGACACACACACACACGCGTGCATACATACACACATACGTACATACATGTATACATACATACATATACACATGCATACATATACACATACATACGTACACGCATAAACATATGCGCAAAGACCGAGATTTCTCTTCGCTCTGCTTAAATTGTCGTATATTTCTTAGTCTTATTTTCAATGCATCTGCTTAATCGGTTGCGACAAAGTGGCCTTTTTTCACTTTACCGCATAAATTATTGTATTATTGTGAATGAATATGCCTGACTATATATATATATATAGTTATATATATTTGCACTTCAGCCACAACAGCTTCACGGAATTTTCTGTAGGCAACGCATCTCTTTGGTCTGTCAGACATTCTTGTCTTGAGGTTGGCATTTGGCGCTTTGACAAATTGTTGCAGCATAAAAAAGCAACAACAGCGATTATAAGAAGAACAAAACTGTATATGCACAATATCAACGGTCTTTTTTTCTATTCTCAAATTGCTGCGTCAACAATACCGCAACGAGACACATCTCTACCATTTATACAAAGATTCGTTAAATTCATTTATCAAAGAATATTAAATAAAATTTTTATACTTTTTTGAATTGTTTATTAAAGCAAAATTTCTACTTTAATTGTTTACAATAATAGATTGAAAAGAAACGAAAAAAAAAAAGAATTGCAAAATTTAATTTCATGGGAAATTAAATTCATATTGTATTGTATGTAATTAAAGACTCGGATGTCATTTCAAAAACACGTTTACCATACGCTTATAACACATAGTATGCATGTACTGCGGCCATGAAATCAAATGATGAAACAAAGAATTTGACACTTTTTTTTTCTTTGCTTGTGCTTTAAACACAAGACACACAATGTTCTTCGCTATTGATGATAGATGGAGGAGGGGAAGGGTTGCATGATTACTGCTACGAATTTTATTTAAGTTCCACATTGCAAAACAATTAAAATGAAAAATAACAAAGATATTAGATTCAATTTGAAATGAATTTCTTCATCCACACTTAGCTAGCACACTAGCTGACGATATTTTTGATATTTGATTACAAGATAAAACGAAAATCCATTCGCTTGTTATTGTATATATATATGTATAAGTCTTACTTTTCTACAATTTAATACAAATCAATATGTGAATGTTTGCGTACTCGCTTTACTTTATTTACTTATAGATTTTCGATATTTGTAGGTGAACCTCTTTCGGTTCTGTTTGGTTGATTTCATTTTCAACGTTGACGGAAGAATTTTATAGTAATTAATTAATTAATAATAATAATTCTTACTTAATAATTTTAGGATTTCGAAAAAAGGATAGAACCAAAATTAATCGTCAACTTTATTAAAGTTCACGCAAAGAACTTTGTGTTCACATTGGAACTGTTTTACTCAGTGAATTGAACCATCTATTGTTTATTTGCTAAATTCCTAGCAGAAGATACTTTAGTAAAAATTTATGCTGTTTGTAAGCAAAGTATGAGTAGTCTAGTAGGTAAGAATCGCCGGCTACTGTTCGTGAGTTCAAAACTCAAGTGAGATAGAGTTTGCTTTGTTCGTAACTCTCAATCGGTAACGGATTGAGTCTACATGAACTAGGCTGCGGTCATCATCTTCCTGCCAGTTTCTCTATCTTCACTTCGTACTGACTGTCACCATATTGCATGAGTAGGCGACATCCCCTCAATGTATAACTCACAGTAAAGAATGAAATAAAAAAATTTCGTTGATTTTAGAATTAAACTTGATAAGGGCTTTAAGGAAAATATAGCGATTTTTTTCGACTTTCATAAACAAAGTATTGAAATGTTTTTCTAAAATGCTTTCACACTGATCACGAAAGTATATGTGTGAATGTATATATATAAGGCCTTGGAACCACAAGCAATTTAGTATTAAGATCTGGTTAGAAAATTGAACGAAGATAGGCTCGCACCTATATCGTATCACACTCACACGTGTATATGTAGACATCTCGTAAACACAATTCTCGTCTACAATTCCAACTTCTACCTATGGGATAATTGTGGTTATGCTATTTTAGTGACTGTTGATAAATACGTTTTACGCTTTAGCTAAACTTCAACTTTACAGGACGTTATTAACGAAAAATGCAAGACTAAGTTTTAAACTAAAAGCTCGACAATGCTGAAAGCATAACGATTAGAAAAAAGAAAATTTGGTAATTGTATCACATCAGTCAATATGTATCCGTTACAAGCAGCTCATTTTTTTTTAGACACACTTACAATAATGACTATTGATCTTTTGTCTCTTGCGAAGGTAGTCGATGAATATTATAGCACATGCTTCTCAAATACGGACGCCGCAAGCTTCTCATCGACTTTTACCTTCTTGGTCTGCACTGTTTTCACCGCTTGCTGGCACTCGACTGATTGCGGGTTTGACTTTAGAGTGTAATGGTGATTCCACGCCAACTATCATTGAATAGAATTAATTTGAGATTTGGTCTGATTTCCACAAGAGTGTTAAGAATAAATTTGGCGTCAAATATTTCTTTTCAGACATAGTTTTGGGCCTATAATTGTAATTTTAACAGATCTAAAGCAGACAGACGGACATAATTACATTGAGTGCAATATACTATGGTTGCTAACTACATTCCATTGCCTTGCAAAGAATTGACGAATCTCTTATTTGTCATATATGATCATTAAGACAGTTAAGTTGCCGTGGCTACGCTGTCTTCTTTAAACCTAAGTTGTGCATACCAATGATTGTAAATGTAATAGCAGATCTATAACAGATAGTTTAGGCTGAATTTTGCACTTTGGCTTTCGGTTGGCTAATTAAGAAATTCTGATTATTGGACGATCGCAAGCGTTGAGTGATTGTAGTGCGGAAAATTTGTTAATAAGCCGTCTCGCTCGTTCAAGCAGTTTGCCTGCGTTTTATCGTGCCCTACCGAAAGCGTCTGAAACAGATCAGCAGCTACTGAACTATTTTTGGGCTTTCGCTTGAAATTAATGTATCACTAACAGAATTTAACTAAGATTTTTCAAAGAACTTCTAATCATATATTCGAGGCAAAGCTGCGACATATAGCGCAACATTGTGAAAAGTTGATTCCCTGTATGTGTATATTAGAACGTACACTATTACACAAGAAGTATAAGGACTGTTTCTAATGTGTATGTGGATCGTAACTCTACGTCTCGGGAAATAGATATTCCGCGTGAGGTGTAACAGTTCCATATACACAGATGGAGCAATTTAGGCATTTAAACAGTTGCGCCATTCCGTAAGACAAAGGCTCGATACTTTGCTAAATTAGTATCTATACCATTCGGCATTGTCGTTCATTTCAATTCATTAGCTCTTAGTATTTGAAACGAACTAACTAACTTGTAATGAAACTTTTAACGAAAAAAAGGTTGTCACCTCCGTCCATTTGTAAACGTTTTCATGGTCAGGTTGGCATTAAAAATACGTTTGATGGATCGAAAGATATGTCTACAGGACAACCTGAACTTGAAATGTCAAAAAGCAACAGAAACAACATAAAAATTTCTATGTACATTCTACGAGCGATCCTACAGTAATTGAGAAGAAAGGCAGCTCCATCGTATCGAAATAAAAATGTGGAAACTGTTTTTTATCACTGGTTGCTTCTTTTGTAAATTCGGTACTTTTCAGCTACTTGGGTTCCTTTATAGACGACCTGATTTTGCCCAATAAAATTGACGAAATAATTTTATAAATGGGCATGAGTTTAGTGTGCATATCCTGAGTAGAATTTACGAACTAAATTTTATTGGCTCCAATAGATGCACAGAAAAAGAATTAGAAGAACAGGAGTGCAGCATTGCAGACTGTCTGCATATCTATATATAATATAATGGCTACAGCAGAAATAATGAAAAAATCAAACCAAACCTATTCGTTTAAATTCTCTAAAAGGAATTCATTTCTCCATGTTTTTATACACTGTCTGCGTAATGTTCTCTGCGTACATGTATTCGTCTTTTTCGCTAAGGAGGAATCCTTTAAAATAATTTAACTTAAATGCCTGAACATACAATATAATGATATCCAGTCTATCTATATACTTAGTGCATATTAAATAAGTGAGTACATGCCTTTATATATATGTGTACATAAAGCAGATACACGTATATGTAAGCGTTCGAATTTTAATTTTTTTTTTTTTCTTTTTTTTTGGTGTCATGCTCCCTTGTCTAACACAACAAATCGCTTACATTCCTTGAGACACATTTTAAGAATTGATGGGATGCACTCAGCTTCGCTCATGTGCGCGTTTGCTTAAAAGCATAACAGATTCACATGCCAATGTACGCATATGCATATGCATATTATATATGTATGCATGTGTGTAGTAAGAACGTAAGTTGACGGATAAGAGTTTATTGTGTGTTGGTTGGGGTTTGCATTTTGGTGGAAAATTGAATTTTGGTTTTTTGTATTTTTAAATTAAAAAGGCAAAGCAAAAGTATGCGGCGACAATAGGTGGGGTAATAATGTTGGTCTTAAAAATAGTTTCAACATATAATAATTTTGATGAATTTGTAGTAAACGTTTGACACATGGTATGGTTGATGGCATTTAAGCTTAATATCTTTAAAGATTTTTATTTTCAACAATTTTTATATGAAAAATATTTTTGACTTGGCGCCAGCTCATCATCACCTGCTATGTTTATATATATATATATATATATGCACACGCCCACATTTTGTTGTTAAATTCTTTAAAAAAAAAAAAAAAACGAAAAAAAATTCATCCAATTTATTATATTTATTGATTAAATACCTAGCAACACAATTTCTCAATTTATCGAACAATTTGGAAAAACATGTTCATTAATGTTTGCTTTTTAAAAAAACTATCCTCACTTCTTAATATATTATCAAGCAATTTGTCTTAAATGAAAATATATTAGACTTGTTATCTCGTATGCGTACTAATCACAAATATATATCGACGATGTATATATCGATTAAAGGCTTTAAGATATGCAAAATTTGTTAATAGTTTCAAGTTAAGTAAAACTTTCAAGCGTTAGAGGAGAGATGACTGATGCTTCCTGTTCATTATGTAGCTTTTGGATGATTTTTTTTGTTGCTTTTTTAACTTGCATGCAAACAAGTTCGTCCCGTTCTTCGTTCAGCTGTTTCTTTAAGTATACACAAGATATATCTCTTTTAAACATGCGCACGTACGTGGGTCGAACTGTCTGTCATTCTAGAAAATGTTATTACATTTGATGGGTCTTATCGAGGACAAAATATTGCATTCGAGGCGTTATTGGCAAAAATTTGTCTCATTTGCAATAGCTTCTACATCAGGGGCGAAAGACGTTCACTTGTTCGAAATAATTTTGAGGTTAAAGACGAAAAGCGAATTGTTGAATAAAATTTTATGACAAACTATGAAAAAAATGAAATGGAAAAAAAATATTGAATTTAAACTATTATCCTTCACTAGCCACATATCTGCTCGGTAGAATATGAATTTAATTCCGAGAGAACAATTGATCTTTTGGCTCTCTCTCTCCATGGAGACAAACGCTCATGTTTCAAATATCATGATAAGAATAAAAACTTCGGTGAAACAAACCATATTTTGTTGGCTACAACAGGCCTTAATCAGAAAGAGGGCTTGTGTGGAAAGGGAGCTTGTTACACTTTTCAACGATTTTTCAATGTGAGACCGAACGATACCGAAAAAACAACTTATGATCTGTTGTTTGCACATTGTAACCGCTTTTCCTTTGATGATCGGCGCAATTGCATCAGTTGTTATTGGTGGAGTTGCTTAGCCTTGGCTACGAGGGGAATTTGAATGCCCCCTTCCCCCCACATAATAAACTTTACTCATATAATCTTTCTATATAGTGACAACGTTATGTGGCATGCCTAACTAATCAGTGACTCCCACCACGTGCTCGAGGGTTTTTGCGCTTCCAGCGGTCCAGCATGTCCTTTTTTATTGTTATTCAGCACCACCTTTCATCGAATTATGCAGGACTTGGCTTTTTTGGGCGCAGATAGCAACTTTTTGAAAGTTCTTTAAAAATTCTTTACTTCTTTGAGTCGCACTAATGCTTATGTTTGTAATTTCACATGCAGTTTCCCCATGTGAAATTTAAATTTGACTTTGACCAACGCGTCCAAAATAAAGCCATCTGTTTGAAAAACCCGGTAACGACATATTTAGCAAAAATCTTTTTCCATTTTATTGCATCGCTTTTCTGAGTCCTTAGAGGTCAAAGAAGAAAGATTGCGTACCTTACTTAGCGATCAAAACCAAGGTTATGGTAAATATTTGCTTACGCTAACTGAACGCATTGCAACACAACATTTTAGAATCTGAACTAAAACAAGGAGATTGCATAGCAAATAATTAAACATTGAGAAACTTGCGAAGGAGATGTGCAAAGAAACTATTGTCCAACGCGATAATGCTTGACCAGATGCTGTTAAACAGTTCGAAAAAAAGTTACAAACTCTTAAATGAAACTCTGTCGCATTGGTTTTCTTCAGAAATGTCTCCGCAATTCCTTTTAACCAGTAATTTTGATCGTCATGAAGAAATCTCGTCGCTCTAGTTTGTTCGAAGAGATTAAGGCGAAGTGGATCGATTTTCGAATCGGTATACAGCCTCAGTGGTTCTACGAGCATGGAATGTATTTCTTGATAAAAAGAGACGGAGAACGGGGGAGATTAATCTAACAAATTCTACCTTAGGAAACCTTAAGATTTTTCGTGAAAGATACACACAGTACAAGTTCCCAAACTATACATAGATAGTACTATTTACAGTACATATAATATATCTTCCAATATATTATTTAAGCTTGACTAACTTATAAGCATTGTTACGTCATAGTTTTAACAAAATACGATATAAAAACAACATAGCAATTAACTTTTATTAAGCTACGCATGTGGAGGGAGTGTGAAAAATAGTTCGACTTAAACTAAATAAAATTTCTCGCTTAAAATTATTTCCATTCCTTCTTTATATCATTTCCACCCGCTACTGTTAACCACTAAATTAATTTAAATTTTTATTTTTATGATTAGTTTCATGTTTTTTCTTATTTTTTTTTTTTGCTTCTTTAATGATTTGTATACACAAACTTTGTATTTAGGTCTTTAAAATGTCAACCATGAAATAGAAAAATTATTAATAAATACAAGAGAACATCATCGCGTATATATAAAAATAAAAGCACACGTACACAAAGTTGAATAGATTTTATAATCATCTTGTTACGTTTAGCTACGCATCATAAAAAAATCTTCACCAAAGCGACGAAACTTATTTCGAAAATAAAAAATAGAAAATTTGTTGTTTTTTTTCTTCTATTTTTTTATATTAAATAAATAATCTTTATATGCGTACTCTGTTGCAAAGAAATAAAGAGAAGAGGAGGGTGGGAGGGAAGTGATGTGATACTTAGAAGAACTCAAGCAACCATGTTGCGTAGATGTGATTGCGTTTGTTTACATACATACATATAAACATGTGTACATTCATATATACATATATATATATATATATATATATAGATATGTACGTAGTCCATCCAAAAAGTTTTTCCTCTACAAATTTACACTGACATGCTTCACTTGGTACGTGATTTCTTCAACAGATGAATAATGTTTGTTTAGATTATTTATGTGTTTTCTTAACTTCTATCATTGCATATAATTTTCTAAGTGGTTTAATGTTGTTTTAACAACAACAATTAATAAAATTAATTTCAAAATAATTTTCTTTTAAATTAAATTGTTTTCTAGGAAAAATTTTTTGTTAGAAACAAATTTACAAAAATTGAAAAATTTGCAATACTTTTCTCATAACAACATCTTACTAAGCAAATAAACAGAAACGTTGTGGAAAAAAAAGCTTCACAGAATGTACGCATATACAATTATTATAATTTAATAGTTTATTTAAACATTTAATGGATTACTTACACGACTTGCACGATGACTTATTAACTCTGTAGAAAGATACCATGGTATCGTCATTTTGAGAATAACCGATTAGATCCATCAGAACAATTTGTGGTAAAGAAATTTTGTCATCCAAAAAGTCGCTCGAAGTGTTTCGTAAATTATTAGGTTTCTCTACAATTGTATGTCATAGGAAACGCTTTCACTTTCGACAATGGAGTAAGACTCGCTACTGCCAAGTTCCGGGTTCAAATCTTAGTGCAATAAACCGTACTTAGTGAATAGCCACATATATAGTCACTTAGACTTATCTTCGCTGACACCTTTAAATACTATCTATATATATATATATCTTAAGCCTGAAAAGGTTGCGCAATGTTTGCTTTAAACATTGCTATGCTTTTTATCGTTGGTCTTCTCTATAAGGTTGTGCTATAAGTCTTTAATCTTAATAGTCCTGCGCGAATCTTGGCTGAATGTTCAGCATTAAAAAGAACGTATGAAATTTCGAGAAAATTTACCGAACCCTTGAAGAAAGGAAATTATTCGATAAGGCTCTGGGAGGAAGGTTTTTCATAAAGGCAACCTTGAAATTTGGTTTATGTTAATCACAATTTATTTTCGTTTTTATATAACTCACAGGATGTTTCTATACGCGTGCGCACGGTAATGATCAGGGGGGGTCATAAATAAAGGACAGAAGAAGAGGGAGTGGTGGTATTTGCGGAAATTCGACCAGGAAGTGATCCGTTGATACAGAGGATAAGATCGGAGCAGATGGTTTATAGTTCAAGGCTCTTTTCTATTGATTAAAATAGCTGAGCTTTGTCTATAAACGTGAAGTCGACATGGAGTACGAGCCCTTATTGCGCACACTTTCCATCTTTGCAGTTTCCCCTGCGATAACCGCAAAAGGGAAGTTCTCTTAAAGAAAGAGTGCCTTTTTTTCCTTAAAGGCAAACTTTTCAGTGGAAAGGGAATATTTTTAGTATTCGTAGGACTCCACACGAAAGCTAAGTATTTTTTTGTAGAGGGAAAAATATGGATTTTCAAATGGCTTTGGGACATGAAATTTTAGAAACAAAGGTTCTAAAGATTAACCACGAAATACTAGAAGGGCAGTTAGTAATGATTTTTTTTAATATTTTAAGATCTTATGGCTGCAAAATTAGGTTAAGATTAAAGTAGAAATAACGACAACGTAAATGTTAAGGCTTTAATGCAAGTGAAAAGCACGCAACACAATGATTGTTTTAATCGTATTATTGGAGTAGATTTAAGCAGCAATTTCGACATCATTAAAGACTTACTAAGCCCCTAAATCCGTCATTGCGCATTTTGTGATTATTAAGGCTTAGTTAATAACCTTGAGAAGACAGAATTGTTAAGCAATAAAAATATATGTACTGAGTTTAGTTATGGAGTGAGGTAAAATGTGCGGTACATTTGCACAATTTCAACGTAATAAAAATCAACAGAATGAAAGTTAAGTAATTATTATGCCTACTTAGAAACTAGATCGATAAGCTAACGCGAGCAACTGGAGGAGAGCAATTAATAGAAAGTAAACAACGCTTGTTTTTTAAAGTTGCTGACATGTAGAGGAGCTGAACACCTGGTTGTTGGTTTTAGTAAACATTTTTAATTACTCCTCCGCTTAGATCCGGTCAGCTCTAACAATGAAAACACTTGTCGCAGGCAAACGATTTTTTAAAACTTTTCAAGACCAATAGTTCGTCTCTAATTTTGACCAGCTAGGAAAAGAAGAGGCAGAACGCTTATCGTATACATGATATTGCTTCGCATTTTAAATTTCGCCGGCTTCCCAAGCGTGTTTGTAACATCGCATTAGCTGTAACAATATGCTATAATATATAATTCAATCATTAATCAATTCATCTAGTCGCAGCCAGTAGGTCGGAGATTGTGACGGATAAACGCAGTTGTCATTGTAATGCTAACTAGCTCGGCAGTGGTGGAGTGTTTCGCTTTTTATCCATCAAACACTCTATGGATGGTTGCACTCAAGAAGTATACGCTCAGACACTGGAGACAGATGAACGATCGTTTTTACCGAACGGATTCACGTTATGCCCTGCCCTGCCTGCGTGGGAAACCTCACAGAGCGACCAATTTTGCGAAAAATTTTGCTTTACAGGTGTTCAGGCTAAATGAAGATTATCGCCAGCTATTAGTTTCGTATTATAATTTGTTTAGATTAAAAAAAAATATTATAGGACTAAAGTAGGATAAGGATTTTTTAGAAAAGATAGCTTAGGTGGTTAATCTAATTGTGCTAATAGAACTAAATATCCTCTTGCTGTTATGTTCTCTATGTATTTTCGCAAACTAACTAACTGATGTTCAAGCGTAAACTAATGGTTAAAAGTTCAATATCCTATAGGCGACGTAGATAGGTTACCTACGTCAGGATTTAACTAACATGTGTTTATACATTTGTCCATGCTTCCTATTACGTACTCTGTAGACATAAATCTAATGTTCTGCAGAAAGTTAGCTATAAATGGCAAACATTTGTTATTTGTTGTATTCGTGGATGTCAAGAAAGTTTAGCGGTTTATATTTATGTTTTTTTTCTTGTAGTTTATTAAAATATGACCCGCCACGTTAAGCAGTTCATTTAATTCGTTTAAGACTGCTCGCTAATAACAGTATTGTCTTGGTCATGCGCTTAGTTATTGTAGTGCGTACTAAATGTTCACTAAAAAAATGTTAAATGTTATTTTGCAACATTTTAAAGACGCGTATGTGTGTTTAGCCTATCAAAGTGCTTGTGAAATCTTACAGGGCCTTAAAGTTGCTGCAATTGTTGTTGTTATTTTTGCTTTTCTTTTAAACGGCTAAACAGAAAGCACAAGCTTTAATGTAGAACGTTTTGCTTGTTGACCCTTAAAAAATAAAACGCACTAATGTTGTATGTTGTGTCGTACTCTGCTACTAATGTACTGACCAGGACACACCATATAAACGAGAACATTGAAAATCCATTATAAATATGTCGTACATGCAAGTGTATGCGTGCAAGGCTTCCGTATGTGCGCACTAAGTAACAAATGAAAGAGCAGCGTGACACCGTTTCTTTTCCTTTTTTTTTCTTTTATTTTTATTTGTTCACTTATTTACTTATTTATTTATTTTTTTTTTTTATTTAAATTTACCATAAACGTTTGAAATATTTGCTAATAACATGACACTTTCGTGCTTGTGGTTAATCTTGGATCCGTATAAAAATAAACGAAGACCAGTGAACAATGATTTTTATTGTTAAGCCTTGTTTTTTGATTTAAATTAAAACACATTTAACGCGTAAACATTATCTTGAGAAAATTGGCCAGAAATTATGTAAAGAAACATTTTAGTTAAATGCGATCGTTCAGAAACTTCGTAGCCAAGCAAGGAAATAATATTAGAAAATTAATTTAATTACGTTTATTGCTCAGTTATTCCATCCTAAACTTAACACATTCGAAAGTCCTTTTACAAAGAGTTTAAATCATCTTTTTGACCTGATTTGTTTCTCTTTTTTTTTAATGTGATCAGTTATTAAGTCGAAGTCCCTTACACGTATAACACGTTGAGGGCCGGAAAGAAATGGCAAAAGAGTGAAAGAGATAGAGTGTAGCCGCACACTAGCAACTGTTTGTCCGCAGTGTAACTAAGGCGACACTATAGCCCAAGGAACTTCGAGTATGGCTTTGGGATACAACTGAGGGAATAAAAATTTTTTGAATTTAGCGAATCGGTGAAAATCAGATTTATTGCCCGTAATGTAGCTTAATTATGAAACGCAAATTAATTCAATTGAATACTAATCAGCTAATGCGGTAGAAAGCATAAATGCTTCATTCGTTAGCTTTGTTTAAGGAAAAAAAAAAATAATAAAAATTTTTTTTTCAAATGTCACATGAATTGATTACATTAGTTAATAAATTAATTTGAAAGACCTCGTTTAGCAATGGCAAACGCCACAGCGTCAAGAGCCAACAAAAATAACACAAAATACATCATAGTTGAATGCCTAGCACAAGTGCTAGTCATGATGCAACAGCAACAACAACTTCGAAGCTTCAGAGTAAACTGCAACAGAGCTATAATAATAAACACAGCGTCATCATCGCCAATAACTTAATGAAGTAAAAATGCTTTTAATTGAATTTTAATTTGATCGTAAAAAATGTCATATAACATATATGATAAATTCATTTTTAAATCGGTTTCCTTTTCCTCTTAACGAACTATTAACAGTTGAAAAATTTATGCTTAGATTAAAAAAAATTGCGGATAGATTCGATTTTATTCGTTTTAGAAATGGGATTATTTTTAAATTGATCGGAGCATTCATACCTATATATGCATATATATATACATATATATATATATATACATATATATATATATATACATATATATATATATATATACATATATATGCACATATATACACATATATGTATATATATATACATATATATTGATTGCCCACTCCCTCAGGATGTGTATGCGGTATACATGTAAAACGACGATGGTCAGAAAGATGTGAGGAGAGAGAGAGAGTGAGGCAGAAAGTGGCCACTCACGTACACACATCCACACACATATAAGCCAAGTTATACCTTCTGATCCCAAATTTCGCAAAGAGAAGCTTTCTGAAAAGAGACGACAGACAACCGTACGTAATTTTGTAAGCTTGTTACAACGAACGCATTATGGGGCCTTTCGGTACGTGTAAATGGCACAAATCGTAACGCAAATCCAATATAATTCCGTAATTGCATAGTGGGTATAAAAGCATATAAAACTGCGGTTCCCTTTGAAATGCAGTTCATTTTGTAAATGTATCTTCTTCTTCTATATATGTATGCATGCGTTTACGTTATAGTAGCAAGAAAAACATACTCACGTACGTGACTCTGGTACTCTTGTACGCGTTTGCACATATAAATTAAAAGTGTGAGCTTTTCGTGCGCATTCACACATTAATTGTTTGCACTTAAAAAATATTCAATTATTCATAAAAATATTTTATTTACTTTTTTCATGTTTATTATTTCTTAATCAGTTATACTTCCCAGGGTATATTAAATCTTTAGTAACATATGGAAATTTAAAATTAATTAAACCACATCTCCCGATACTACGTGTAATGGCGAAGCGATATCAAATTCGGAACAAATTTTCGAAAAATTATTAAACTTTTACCTACAGATGGAACAAGGTGGTCTGTAGTAATGAGAAACCTCGAACAATTTCCTAATTTCAAAAATTGGTCAATCAAATTCAAAAAACTGTCCATACTTTTGAGATATGAAGGGGTAGGCAGACCACTGTATACTTTTTAAAAAATCAATTTTTTGTTGCTAAGAATGGCACAGATGGGCCCAGAGAGAGCGTTCGTATACCAAAATGCAAAATGGACAAGGGTGTAATATCAACCCGTCCGGTAAGAAAGTTTCTATCGTTCACCTGACTCCGTAAGGCTTTCTACGCGTATATTTCTTGAGTGCAACCGTCTGCAGAGGGCTTCGTGTATATGAAGTTAAACTTCTGCATTACCGTCGAACTAGCCAGGTTTACAAGGACACCTGCGCTTATCCGTTACAACCTCCGACTGTCTTGCCTTTTGATTGAATTATATATTAGCCCGTTACATAAAAGTGTTTGACTTTGACTAGATGATTAAAAACGGATGTGGCCAAATTTTAAATAACCCAAAAATATTTCATTTTTCAAATATATGGGTGCGTAAAGTGCAGTATATGGGCATATGAGACTTCAACAGCGTTTTCCTCGAAAAACGACTTTTGAAAACGGCCAGCAACATTTCCCCTTGTTTTCATTAAAATTTTTTACAGAATTTTTTTCTATAGAATCTCAAGTCAAATACGAAGGATTTTCTCGATAAGTTAATTTAAACATTTTTTTATTAATAGAAACGTGCGTTTGTTTATCGACAATTGAACTTTTTCATTCAAATACGTTCGAATCGTACAAAAATGAATAATTAAAACTCTCTACGTATTTTAATAAACATATGAGTGTAGATTAAATATCTTTTCCTTTTTATTATTTAAAGTAGGAGGACTTGCGCTTACCGCAAAGCCTCAGAAAAATTTGTTTTGCAAAATCTAAATCTACTCCTAATAACCTGTTTGAGTAATTATTATTATTATTCTGCTAATTCTCCTTCTATCAAAAAAATATCATCAAAGAATTCCTTTTTAAAGCTATTGCATTGGTTTATCCCCCTTAACTAGTTAACTGTGTCGGAGCAGTTTTCCAATAGCGTCTTTAGTAGACCAAAGCACGTCAGGGCACCTCAACTTGTGATCTGTAGGTTGAACATAAAAAAATAAAATGGTCAGCCCCACAGGGAAGTTTAAGCTGATTCAGAAAGTGATTCCGAATTGTTTGGTATAATAAAAAAAGGATTTACCTTAAGTCCTTCGCGATCCTGCACTTCTATTTTGTGATTGGAGCTCTATTGTTTTCGTTTTTGGTTTCTGTAAACACCGGAGGAAGGAATTGAATGTGTACCTAAATTAACTTTGAAGCGAGTCGAGAGCAAAACTTCTTGCTTAAAGAAAAAGGTACTCAATATTCTTTGAGGTTAAAAAAACCCAAATGTTCGAAAATATATTTTCTACTATACTTCCTTCTACTTTACTACTAGTGAAATAAGTTGTTCGATGGTGGATTCGCAAAGAACAAAATACTATTTCCACTTTAAAATGGTTTGAATAAATTCTATCTATTAGTAGTCTTAGAACTACGGCCTCTTATGTTCTTTGCGATTCCTTAGGAAATGACTTCTGTTTCACTTTTCCTTTTTTTTAATGGAATAGCTTAATGAATAAATTTTCACAAAGTCCTATTTACCAAAGAATTTACCAGAAATCAAGGCGTAGACCTACTTTATCACAATTTTAATTCGTGTATAGTATATGCTGATCGATAGTTTGACTGCAACACCAGTTTTATTGCTATCCGGTTTATTATTAATTTATAAAATACGAAAATAAATGAAATTGAATTGAAATAAAAAAGAAAAAAAAAACCACAATAACGTCGAGCTAATTATTGTAATGTTCTGCATTTTATTGTATAAAAAATTAATGGGAAAATGTAATTAAAAAATATTAAATACACTGGCAATATTTCCTTCAGGGCTCGTATATGATTTTATTACTCTTACATCTTTGTGAAACGTTGAGCAATCGCGCTTTTTTAAAGCAATAAATAGCTTACGAGTAGATGAGTGATTACATTCATTTCAACCCAAATATTGAGGGATGTATTCGAAACCGTTGCGAGTATTTGTGTAAGGCGCAACTTGAGTAAGTTTATACACTTTTTTTTATTGTTACACCCTACATCATATACGCTACAAGGATATGTTAAGTTTGGGCGGATGCATGCAATATCCAGAAGGACTGCAGATAAACACATTTTTTATTATACCGATCGATTAAAAAAATAATTTTCTATCTAAGTTTGCCTGTCCGCTCGCCCGTCTGGTTTCCGTGTATTCAACTTTGGTTTGGTGCACCGACATGTTCTGGCTCAAGGACGAACGTTGTTCGAGTCGCGTTATTTCTCCGAGCACTTCCCTTCGTATTTTGAAAAGTTATTATATGGGTTGTCGTTGTAGGCGTGTACGATGGTGCAGGGTCTTTATGGTGGGCCGTGGGCAATACAATGTCTTTACTTGCCTTTTTTCATAATGGCGAAATTGGGAGTACATATCATTTGTCTTCTATAGCATTAAGGAGCTTACAAAAGAAAGTGCATATTATCCTAGAGCACCACCTTCTCAATGACTTTACTCCAGCAATTGTCCCGTACTTCGTTTCATGGCAAATTTTTAAATTACCCCAAATCAATGTAGATGCTCTTGTTTTTCAGTTCTATGGAAAATAAAGGGCCGTAAATGTTGAAATTTGTATTAATATTGTATGTTAAAATAACACAAGAAAAAAAAAGCAGCTAAATGAAGGGCCTAGGACAAGCGGTCATTAACTATTTTACTTAAAGGATTCTAACGTCTAAAAGTGCAGAACTTTCCTATTTCTCTCATTGCTGGGGCAAATTGTAATATACTAGAAGTTTTAAGCCTCCGGGAAAATCTTTTCGCAAGTCTACAGTACTTGATTACTATTAAGTGTTTAGGAAAATTTTAATCTTTTTTTCACTTGAAAAAGGCTTTTATTGAAAAAATTGGATACAATGTACGTTTCCGTACGTTAAAAGTAGGTTCCAGCATTTTCTGCAACATCTTGCAATATTTTTGGCAACACAGCGATATCATGTCGAAAGAACTTATATTAGTTTGGCAACGATCCAGTCATCGACCCATTTTCTCACTTCTTCAGCTTTGCGGACTCGCGTATCATCCAAGCTATGCCGAATCGATCGGAATATGTAATATTCAGAAGGCGTCATGTGAGTGCGCTGGGTGTAGCAGAATTTCCTATTAGAGCTGTAACAGTGGAACCTTCATAACTCTTTCAACAAGCGGCCATAAAATGGATAAGATGGTGCCGCGTAAACTTCTGGACGTGTTTGCTGGGCTTCGGCAGATTTCTTCAAAGCAAACAACAAAAGTAATGAAGGTAGAAAACGTAATATTGAGCGCTCCATACCATTAGCGTCGGCATACACTGAATAAATCAGTAATATTAAATGGAAAACTATTATTTTATGCAGAGGAAGGTCAAACCCATCGAATTCAGCCTAATATATGTTTATTTGACTGAGCTTCTATACAAAATCTTTCCGTGATCGTTTTCTTATTAAACAAACAAAATGGTTGTTGCCTAATAGATGACAACAAAATCAGTTTGCTTCTGTTTATTTTGTTTGTATCACATACATAAAGCGCGAAATTGATGGCTTCATTAAGGGCTTCTGGCACGACAAATCATAACTTATTGTTAAAAAAGCTTGGGTTTTAATTTTGTGAATACAAATTCGATGGGGCATTAAATGTGCAATTAACACTGAATGAATTCACAATCCCCATTTCAACTTTATTAACAACAACTAACAACTTGTCGCAAGCAGCTGCGTTGCTCCAAGAAAATGTTAGTATTTGTCAGCCAAATACCGCTTCGACACTTTATGGAAATAATAGCAAATCAATGATAACAATAATGCGTTTGCCTTCAGAAATCGATGTAGTTGTTCATTGATTAACAACCATATGAACTATATATTTACGGTTACCGAATGTTTCGCAAACGTTTATTGCCAAATAATGGTTTAGCTGCTTTAGAAGGTAATCCAATTAACATTTTCAATTCTGTATTTCCGTAAAACCATTTTCGGTGTTAGAAGTTTTAAATATATCATTATACCTATACATAATGGATTATGAGACAATTATTGGAACTGGAACATTAAGCATCAGTCAAAGATAAGTTATACAGAACGATAAAAAAGAAAAAAAATTAAAACAGCATTTTTTGATTTTATAGTGCACTCGGATGGCAGCCAGATCACTTAGAAGACGTTATATCATTTCTTTGGAAACAAATCAGTGTCCATGGCATTTCGTCTGCCACCCCGGCAAAATGCATTTATTTCATGTTGGATCATCAATTAACATAGTCTGGTGTTTATGAAGTAACAGCTGCCTCGCCCTATATACATATACAAAATGGTGTCGAAGATGAAGGTAACGCCACCGATGAAGAATAAAATGACGATGAAATTTTTCAAAATGCTGAAGAGGAACAAATAACGGAATGTTGGTTAATACCAGAGGACGTTAACACAGCAGATACCATATTTCAGGCAATGACTGAATGCCAAGCATGACATCGAATTCCCACACCGGTATACTACTAGATTTGGCTAAGTATTCAAGAGATCTAAATTCTCACATTAACATAATCGCATACAAACTAATCGAATCTCTGTTCTTTCTCTATTCTCAGCATACACAGTATGCGGACTGCAGTTTTAGAGAACTTTTTTAATGGAGTTTACTTAATGCCGACGATGTTTACTTTCAGATCACTCTTGCGGTAATCCACCTCCAACAAGGGTCCCCTACCTGCTGCCTCCAAAATGGTGCCTGTTCCCGAAACCTTGATGAGTCCTGATATCTGGCCAACTGCGGTCGTTCAAAGAATTTAAATATAACAAAAACAAATATTTAGTTGAAGTTTTTATAAAACAAAAAAAAGAACACATAAATCATGTGTAAATGTATTTTATTGCTGTCCTTTTTTATATGGATATTATTAAAGTATTTGAAATTATTACGCAAAACATAATAATGATAATGATAATGCCTTACTTATGCGTCTTTTGTTCGCTGTACGTAAATAAAATTCTTATATTCGATAAATTCCTATTTAATAAAAATATACATGAAAATTATGAATATGAGAAAGTTTACAAGAATTAATTAAGTTAAATATAATTTAAATATATTTTATTGGCTAAATATTCGTAACTAAATTAAGTTAAAACTTGGCGCATTTAAACACAATCTTAGGAGTCTTTTTAGTTTAACATGTCGTTACCATTAAGATCAATTAAAACTGAACATATGCAGCGTACATTAGTATGATTAAATAAACGAAAATCTTATTACAATAGCGTCTGTACTCTTTTAATAATACCCACATTCTACTAACATAATAAACTGCGGCGTCTCCAGATACTATTTTCCGTCATAAAATAAATTGTGTAAGCACTTCTAGTGTCCCTGAAAAACTGCTTCTCAAAGCGTATTAAAATTTCTTAAGTACGCAAAGTCGGTGTCATCCATGAATAGCCGCAATAATAAATCACGATTTGTATAAAAATAACATTTAAAATTTTGGTTATGATACTTGTCCCTCTTTCTAATGAAATTCTTAAATCAATGAGTTTTTCTTTATTCATGTTGCGGCTTTTTTGCAAATTCCAACAACAGACGTTAGGGAAATTAATGAATATTAAAGAATTTATCCTCTGAGGGACGAAAAAATAAGAGAATTGACACAACTTCTTGCCTTGATGAAATGTGTAATAAATATCTGAGGAACGTTTCATGTGGCTCTACGCCATTCAAGCGTTTGTAAATTGAATCCCTCTTCTAAATTAGGTCTTACTTCTTTGTCCTTACATAGCTGCAGTCTATTTTATATACGGCCAAGCGTCCATGGCTTAATTTAAAGAAATATGAATGTTGTTTTTCATCTTTCTGGCATCTGCCCACCAATGCACTTACGCGTAGTGCATAAACAATAGTTCACGGAGACCCATTGTACAAAGACAATTGAACAGTAAGAAGTTTTCTTCTTATAAAAATTGTTCCAAGATAAAATTGTCGAATAAGACAAATGATTCTCCTATTTAAATCATTATCAAATAGCATAAGCAAAAGTTTGCACTTTTAAGCAAAAGTTTGCACTTTTAAGCAAAATTAGGAAGAGCAAATATAAATAAGAACGAAGAGCACAATTTTCACCCTCTTGCCGCAAAGAGATATAGAATATGTGAAGAGAATGTTTTTCTGAATAAACAGAGTTACCAACTTTACGCATTTTTTTAGATATTGCCATCAACTCGACCAGAACGTACGGCCGAATTTTGCACTCATCCCACACAGTAAAAAAATTTACTACAGTTCTATAGAAATCATCATAATTTCCATCAAAAGCCGAAACTATCTGCTGTCCAGAATCTGTAATCTATCCAGTTAGTAAATTATTTTCTAGTAAGTAACACATTTTGTATATAGATCGTACTCTTACAATACTTTTATTTATAAAATTAATTCTTATCATTTTATAGTTATTTACAATTTATTAAAGGTATATGTATACATACATTTAGTCATTTATACAGTGAAGAAGTTTGCGTGAACAGTATTCATCATTGAATTGTTAATTCAACGACAACTACTTGATGTATGTAATGTATGTAATGTAAGAATAGTCGCAGCCAATTGCATTTAGTGACACTTGACATTAAAAGGCGTAGACACGTATAAGGACTTTTTTTAAACTATATATTTATTTTTGGAGTAAGGAGACTAGTCATCCAACACAAAGGGAAAACACCAGATTTCAAGGACCAATTAAAAATCATTGAAATAACACCACGTAGCTCAATAGAGTACGTTTTAACTATGCATGACAGAATTCCATCAGGTCCAGGCCTTAGACCATAATTTTCTGAAATGACCAAGTTAGGAATCAAAACCGAGGTAGATATCGGATACGCATAGTTCGTAGATGTCTTTGGTGATTTAACGGGGGTACACTGCCTTGTCGGTTTAACCTCACGGTGCCCGATGCACCAGCGTTAATTTTGCGTAACCGGCGCCCTCCAGAGAGTTAGACAATCCCTATAAGCTAGAGGCTTAAGCTACACTGGAGAATTTAGATATGTTTATTGTGTATGACTCAGTAAACCCACTCTGGTAAATGTTGAAACCTATCATTACCTCCAATTAATCGCACTACCACCACGATATCCCCCGAAAGGCCGTACCCAGCAATCAGGACTCACACATTGGTTAACTGCTGCGTTCACAGTGGGGACTGGACACGCGCTTCCACCGCGGTTTCCACATGTATGTAAGTATCGAATTCAATCCTCATACACTGTGATATTTTTAATTTCTTTATCATTTTTACCCGTTGAAGTCGCTGATCAAAATTTTTGCAAACACCTAATATAATAACGAAATTGTTATCTTCTCGTATGGAATTTTTCAGTTATTGTCGATAAATATAAAAAAAATATAATAGCTGGTAGTTTTCCATTAAATTTAAAATTCATAAACGATTATTTTTTATTACTTATTTACTTTCATTAAAATCACATTTAATTTCTTTTAATACTGTAATAATTGGATGCTCTCTTCAATAAAAATTTATTAATTTTTTTTTTTTTTCAGGTATTTTTAACAATATTCAATACTAGAGCAACAATATATTTCAAAACATGAATGTATCACTTTATTGGCGCTCAAAACTTGAACGAAATCGCGTAAGTGATGTTTTTCAGCGTACGCTGAAATTGGAAAACAGTTATAACATATATTTTGTAAGAGCTTCATTCACCATTACTCCTTGTTCAAAGCCATGTGGGTATGTAACTCAGTTTATTATAATTTGTGTTTCATACAAAATGCGCACGAAGATTACAGCCATTACTTAGCTTTAGAACTAAGAAAAGGAAGACAAAATCACAAAACTGCAAAGTTTTCGTGTTCCTGTTGCTGGTTGATACTTTAGTTTAATTCCATATTCATGCGCTAATATAATGTTACAGGAATTCCAAATCTAGTTTCATTCCAACTATCGGAACTATTTAGCAGAAAATAAATTTCCGTAAGAAGGAAAAACCAAGCGCAAATTCGTGGCGAGTGATTCAGTTGCGGGCCAACAAAAGAGATTAGGGGAAAAGGCATCAATTATGGTAAGTTGCTTATATAAGCAGAATATCTGAGCAGAATGAGTCGAAAAGAAAGTTTAAGTTAAGAATGCTGTCAAACTAAGTAAACTGTAAATAATCCTTCCCTCAAAGAAATTGATTGTAAATAAAACCGCGATCTAGTGATACGAACCGTAACAAGAAAAGCATTTCGTAACACTACATTATTTCATTCATGTCTTTACTGTTTTATATATACTAAGTGATAACGGGGATGCATTAGATTTTTCCATTCACTTCTAATATCTAGACATGTGTATAAGACATGTCTTAAAGTATCATATTCTCCGATCTCAGATTGAACTTGATCCCAAAATAGGTGCAATAGCTATGGGCATATAACGATTAGTCGAAGAACACATTCCAGAAAGATTTTATGAGAGCACCTGATATGTAGAAGCTTTATCTCAGACGAATTAATTTGATAAGCGATAACCACAACTAATGAGGTACTAACATAGGAAGAAGATGTAAGCCATTTTCTCGATTTTTGGCAGGCGCCGAGGTCTATTTAACGCCCCTTTTTTATTTCCCCTCGAAACTGCGGGTAACCGTAGCCACAATTACAGTCTCCGAAGGGAGTCACTCAACAAGCAGGCAAGAAGGCTTTCATCCCAATATTGTGATGAGAAGTTCATCGTGATACCAGGGGGAATCGAGTTTTGGGCAACCTGACCCAGTGGGCAGTCCGCTTTGGGTGATTTCGTACCATACACGGGCGAAGCCGTCTCTTACCTTTGGACAAGACACATGTCCCGGAAGGTTATCTAGCACACTATCTTCTCTCAAGGAGGTAAATGCTTTGATGAACGTCATCACACAACAAACACCCAACTATGGCCCAGCTCTCTTAAACCTCATACACAATCAGAACCAGAGCAGTTATAACATACATCAGAGCAAGTTTGATGACCGCTATAAAAAAGAGCCATCTTCCGATATTCCCATCAGGCATTCAAAACGCGCCGCCAGGTTAAATTAGTCGGAGAACATTGGAAAAAACTTACCAATTACCAAATTTTTTATATTCAAATTAATTAACTATAGCGCTGGTAAGCTCAAGACAATTCCGGTCCACAATTATATTATTTTTTTAATAAAGGTACAACGTAAGAGTCGGAACAATTTCACAAGAAGAAATAGAAGCGACGAGATAATGAAAATAAGTTAATATTAGAATAACTTCTTAGCCAAGCTCGGAAAATGAAGGTGAGTTATATGAAAATAAATTAAAATAATTTTCTTGTAATGCAACGTAAGATACCAATTGCTTCTAATCTGCGTTTGAATAAGATTTACCACAAGGCTATTATAACTTTCTTCTATTCTAAACTCGAAAATTTGCTTAGAACTGTTAACATCTACTCAAGCCTTAGAGGTAATATGGCAGTGTAATTGTTAACGAGTTTGCAGCGGATGCAACAGATAAAAATTCATTTCGTACGCTTGTAAAGGTTCCAGCTTATTCTAGTTTCTTTTGTCATTTTAATTATAATTTTTCGTTTCAAGTGGAATCTCCATACGTACGGCTGCTCTGATAAAGGATTAGTTAAATTAAAAGTAAAAAGAAGGGAAAACAAAATTGATCCCCATCTTAACTCAGCATACCAAAAAAAAAAATATTGATTCTGCCTTCAGAAATAAAAGATGTGGACGTTTTACTCGACTTTTGGATTATGTGCGTTGCTCAGATACTAATCTTTCTCTCTAGCCGTATTACAAGCAATTGGCATATGGAACGTTGTTGGACAATTATTGGGAATAACATTTATGCATAATTCCCTATATACCTACAAGCACTACATTTGAAGTGTCCATATACTAAGACGTTCTATTCCTCCAAACGCCAGCAAAAGTATTTCCTCACAGTCCAACCGTAATTTTCTGCCTCTTCAAGATGTATCAGTGAATGCTTTTATAAAGGTGTTTAGAAGAATGCAAGTCTGCAAATAGTACGTATGTATTCTGTTCGAAGAACTCTTAAGAATTCACTCAACTTACCCAAGTAGTTCCGTGCTATCATTTTGGGCTGAAGAAATGGACAACAGGTGACTGCTAAGCAGTTCCTGTTAAATCTGTAAGATAGAAATGTCTAAAGGGTATTATTGTTGCCAAAGCGTCGCGTCGCTCATATCATTGTCTCTGCTTGACGTCTACTTCAAAGCGAAGAACGATATGTAAATTATTTGTTTCTTTACAAACTTTTCTCTGCATCAAGTCCATAATTATTTAAAAGAAATTCATTTACATGCTACGGCACCAGAGAGCAATATTCTTATGACACTCAATGAATTTATGGCGTACTGGAAAATTGCCGGTTTTGATAAATGTGGCAACTTCCAGATTTTTTCCGTATGACGCATCCAGTGTGGATTGCAAAATAACAGGGCGCATTTTGATCATCTAAGAAACATTGATGAATTTATGAAATAAAAGGTAAAGTTGATAAAAAAATTTGACACGTCAAAAAGTTTCCAAAACATCGTACCCTTGTTAAAGAATAACAGCTTTGAGTTGCAAAAAATCAATATCAGAGTTAACGTAACGTTAACAGCTAATGTTATGTAAATTCTATGGAACCTAAGGCAAACCCCTAGCGAATTTTCAATCTATCATTTTTTGACCAATATCTCATTTCTAGATGGCGCTATGTAGTTTAAATGATTCTCAGCCATCTAGCGTGGAATTTGATTTAAAATATTTGATGCTTATTGTGGATGTACGGAAATTTACAACGCTGGCATAAGCGTTTTAAATATGTGTGGTGGCCGCGTTTAAGTGAATCTCCATAATAAATTTTCAATTATTGTAAAGGACGCATCCCTTGGGAAAAAGGGTTTACCGTCTAACTGTTCGGGTTCCAATGAACAGAGGACTTCCATTTCACAATTTCTAACATACACATGCAAGAAACCTACTTAAGAACTCTTTTGTGTCATTGACGCTTTTTAATTATTGATTGAAAGGACTTTTTTTAGCCTCTTCTAAAGGACTTATTTTAGCCGTGTTTGAGTTCATACAAAAATGGAAAAAATTGACGATGCCTACCCAATATTATAGTGTATCAAATTTAAATTTTTTTTCATTATTTTTATAAGGCGCAGAAACAAGCTGCAAAAACTCCTAGCGGTACATATATTCTTGGCCAGTTTCAAATTTGGAATGCACCTAGACATGTCCTTCTTTTCTTTTTTCCATCTGTCGGTCTGCCCAACTGTGTAGTAACTGTGGCAAATAAATTGCCGTTAGTGAAAATGAAGACATCGCTCACAGATTTTAACAGGACATACCTAGAAGGTTCACACGCCTACACGACAAAAACTTTTGTTTTGAAAATAGAAAAAGTCAGCCGCACGCACCCTGTATGAAAATTTAGTTTTTTAAAGTTTTTGTTGTCTTTTTTAAAATAACGTTAATGGATCGAATATATTATTTTCTTAGTTGTTATTTTTTAAGACCTATTTTACGATCTCAGTGCCCAGTGGCGTTCTTGACTTTTTAGATTTCCCAAAGTTTAAATAATTGCTCATATGACGTCTTTCAAATATACATTTATTACATATACATATATATTCGTGATGAGGGTGGTTTTTGTATTTTGTATTTTGCTTCTATACAGTTATCTTTTAACAATTAATTGTTTTATTCGGTTATTGTGAAACATGAAACCATTACAAAAAATTGTGTGCTTCCACACGTATTATATAATTAAATCATAATTGATTGCATAAAATTTTATTTCACAATTTCATTAAACGAATTCTGTGAGTGGTGATATTTATAAGCTTAAGATAATTGTTGTTAATGTAACTCATCTCTCAAGTTCTTTTTTGTTTTGTTTTTTGTGGATTTTTGTTTTTTTTTTGTTTTTTGCTTTACTTAACGTTTAAAGAATTTGACTAGTTTGTGTGTGTATGTATTTCTTTTTTTTTTTGCTTTTTCATACAATTTTTAAGAATTTCTTATCTCTTTTTGTTTTGTTTTTGTTTGTTTTCTTTACAAATATTTAAATCCAATTGTTGATGCAAAGCCACAGTGTTAGTAAAAATATATAACAACATTTTTTTAGTTAAGATATCTAAATAGAAAATATTATTAATATATAGAAAAAGAAAATGGAAAAAAAGTTTTAATATATAAACAAAATAAAGTAAACTTTTTTAACTTATTTTGTGATATTTCGGTTTTGAGTATTTTCAAGTGTATAATAGTTTATAGTTTATGTAAAATTAGTTAAAAGTAATAGAAATAATTTTCTCTTTGCTTCAAAAAATTTGTTTCTTAAATATATACAAATTGCTGTTGTTGTTTTTTTCTTTTGCATTTTTTTTTTTGGGATTATTGGTTTCCATTTTTAAATCTGGTCCTGTGTTTGTAAAAATTTTCTAAAAATTTATACATTCAATGAAAAATTTGCTTTTACATGTAAAACATTTAATAAATAAATGCTTTGAATATTTTTGAGACATTTTTTCGCATTTAAACAACTTGCGCGTTTATATATATTAATTAACCAGAAACTCAATATTTTTCGTTTTCTTTTCGCTTTATTCACTTTATTTTTCATTTGCGATGTTCTCTTTTTTCCTTGTGGTAATTAGAGGATTAAACTTTACTTTCAGGTCCATCGGCTACACTTTTGAATGCTAAACGTATTCTTGTTAAATAATGCGATGCTATGTGACCGTAACTTTTATTATACCATTCGGGCGTTTTACCTCTGTATGGAATGAAGATGGAATTTTTAATTTAATTTAATAATTTAAAAATTTTCATTAGTTTTTTGCATTCTTACTTAACATCAACTCGGGCCAAATGCATAACCCTTGAACGACCACTGCCGGATGGTTCAATGAGATAACGTGAGGCCAAAACTACACCACGTACAGCATTAAACATCGGCCTGGCCTTCGGATGATCTATAGAAGTTTCGACAATAACGCACGCTCCACGCGGTAAATCTGAACGCCATGATCTGGGAAAGTAATATTTTTAATTGTGTAGTAGATCTTGTTGCCATTCAGTGGTAGATTTCCGTCTCTCTCTCTTTCTTCTTACCTTAATACACAATAATCCGTTATTTGTTGTCCATCTAGAGCATACTGGAATATTTCGGTGCAATCGTCCAATTTCTTAATAATTAAACTTTGCAAGAGCTGAGGATCCCAAGAGGCGCGCTGTTTGATTATATACTCTAAAACTTCTTTAGGCGGTCCCTCCATTTCGGTGATGCAACGCCACAAACGCAAAGGATGACCATCGCCAACTTTCTTATAAGCGATTTCCACATTTGCATCTGTTAAGGAATTAATTGTCATCCAACCTCGCGATCTGCAAGTAATAGAAAACAAAAAAAATGATTATCAAAATCGAATGAAATGTAAATGCTTGAAAGACTTACTTTTCTCTGCCCTCCTTAATGGTAGCGCTTGTACTCTCATACAAATAGCCCCGCCAATTATGAAATTGCATACCCTCACCTAGGGCTTCCAACGGCAGTGGTTTCGACTCTTCCATATAACCGAATTTACATTTGCTGAGTTTCTCCTTAGATGCCGTATAGATTTGCTTGTAATTTTCTATCATGAAAGCCAAGCATTCATGCGAGGCTTTTGCCTCAAATAGTTCTTTGGCATCCGGTACACCAGATCCTTTGCCTTTGCGACGTGGCGAAGCTGTTACAGAACTACTGCCAGTTGATATATTATTGTGAAAAAGTGATGGAGCCAAACACACAGCCAGATTGTTGGCAGTCATTTGATTGTACTGAGCATTGGCGGCAACTAAGGTTAAAAATTCTAATAGCGCGTAGAGAATTTCCCGATTTTCATCGGGTAACAATAGGACGGCACATTGAACAGCATCTAAACGTACTTCATTGGGTAAATCTGGAAATAAATGAATACATCCGTATAAGAATTTAAGCAAGCTATGGACATTGGAAGTTTACAATGCTTTTAAACTAAGCCTCGCTTATATGGTCGATATAATATAGTAGTCAATATGTATGTATGAAGTATTTTCATGCGCCTCTGTACACGGGATGCCGTCACTTTTCATTTAATTCATCCTAAACTCCCAGTTCTCCTTACCAAATCTGGCCCACTAAGTATATTATCCCACAATCATAGCTTTTGTACAAAAAAAAGGTGAGGTTTTTGTCAATCGGTACTGAATGACAGCCAAGCGCAACTTCATGCCATTCTCAAATTAACTCGGAATGAAATGCTTTATAAAAGTTTTTCTAAAGGATTAGGGGCAGGATAGACTTCTGTAAATTGTTTACTTACGTTGAAAGATGGTAGCAAAAGTTTCCGACATTTTGGTAGTCAACAACGATTCGGGTAAATCACGAAAGTATTGCTTCAACATATCGGCTACATCATACGCCTGTTGGGTATCATAGACGTCCATGCACTCCGTTGTAGATTCTGAGTATTCAATAAGTTCCTTTAATTTTAATATGCGTGATTTCACTCCACTTTTACGAAAGAGGCCAATTTGATCTAAAGCATTCAATTGCAGCCAACGCAATGCTGCCCTTACGGCTGTCGGTAAAGTTTGTCCAGTGCGTTGCAGTATAAGCAACAGTGGTACGCCAAATACCTTTTTGTCTTTATAATCTGGCATTTTTATTTTTTTGATGAATTTCGGTAATTCCCAATTCCAACCAGAACGATGTGTAGGGCAATAGCGTTCCATGTAACCGGTGAGTATGACTAGAGCCAGTTTTCTTAACATTTGTAACTGACCGGCGGACATCGCAGCGAAGGGTACTCCGTACTCATTTATATGAGGATCATTTTTTTGGGAGAAACATTTTCGGAATATCATATTGGGACGTTCGGTCATTTGAAAACTATGCCATCTCACTACCGGAGTTTTTTTCACATTTTCGCTTTCTTCTTGAGGAGGCTTAGCTTCTTTTCTGCTCGTTGAGCGTGAACGAAAGCTAGCCGATCTTGAACTTTCTTTTCTCTTTCCATCTCTACCTAAATTTAAAGAGCCTCCCCGAGACAATTTCTTCATTTTTACTTCCGTGGTATTGGAATTGGCATCTTTTATCAAAAGTTTTCTACCCTGATGGCATTCGGAATCTGAATGAGCTCCAATATCGTCTACTTTGCCGCTTCTCTGCAGAAATCTACGTGTTTTGGAGGGAGTTTTACGTATAGTACACTTATTTACAGTTGAAGAGGACTCCTGGCTATCACTATAGTACGAAGACGAATCATCCGATTTTCCCTCTTTGAGATGTGGCATAGTGTTTGTGAAAAAATGCAAAGGGCTTGCTCGCATAGATCTCGGAGTTGAAGGTACCTTTTTTGGACTTACACGGTTCGGACTTAAATAATGGTCATTTTGTGATGGAACTTTCAAGTCATTGCCAAAAAATGGTGGTTTGTGAAACGTATGCTCAGGACTTACTGCTGATGGGGAGGGAGGAGTTGAATATATAGCTTCTGGTTTTCTATTGCCACCACGTTGGCCAAATTGAGAGAGCTCCAAAGCTTGGGGACCGCTTAGTACAATGCCCTGACGTTTTCGACGTCTCGATTTTATGGACTCAACTCTCCTTAGAAACGCCTTGGCCCCATCTTTTAGACGTTCGCTCCCAGTTCTGCGTAAAGGACTGGCATTCGCATCTAACGATATATCTGTTAATTCGTCAGCATAAGCACCGGGTACGGCCAAAGACAAAGCCGCACCTGACAGGTCATAAGCGTCATCTTCGAAGCGTTCGGGACTTGACTCTTTGGATGAGCTTTCAGTTTTCTCAGCGGTTAACTTTGTGACTGGCGGGATCTCAAGACCCATTTCACCGATCCGCGACCACCGTCGTATATGAGGCTGGAATGTCCAATTTTCACTTAAAGCAAAATTTTCATCGTCTGAATCTTCTTTCTGCATTTAAAAAACGAAAGCGAGAGAGGGAGAAAGAGGGAGAATGAGATAATGAATGGCGGTGTTTCAAAATTTATGATTATTTTAAAGACATTTTCTGAATCATGTACCTGTGGCGTCTGAGCCTTGTGTGATTGATCAATGCGCATATTCGCGCAGCGATTTAACACGCACAAGCGCCTATAGAGTGACTGCAATTGATCATTTTCAAGATTAGTATGATCTTTGGCTACATTGGTTAAATCAATAGGAAATTGATGATCTGTAAAAAAACAAAGATATGAAATATAGTGAAATTTCCAGCTTTATTAAGTTTTTTATATTAGTATGTGTCTCGCTCGTATTTCTCCATAGTTGGTTGAATTTCCATTACTTAGGAAACTTGGGAATATTGGTTCTGGTTCAATGTTCACAACATGTTCTTTACAAGAAGTTATTATTGTTATAATAACTTTCGAACGTTGAAAACTTTATTATGAACAGTTCTTCCTAGGGGATATAAAGTCTGTTTGACACCAAATCAATTGTATATTCAGAATCTTTTTGGAGATAAAGGTCATGTAGTTGCCTTACTCACTTGCTGCACAAGTAATATTAGGAAGTTAAACCAAAAAAAAGGTTTCTCTCTGAGTCACGCAGTGTCCTCACCCGTTTGCAACGGCATGCAAGTTGTATCAAGAGCACACACAATACATACTATGGCGTTGTCTAAAATATAAATATAAAGTTTTTGTAATAACCATGTCACATCGATCCGTTATTCAGACTACCCGGACTTATGCCCTCATAATGGCTCATACGAAAAATGCGCCTTTATATAGCAACAAGGTTTAAATTTTCCTGCATTATGGCAAAAGTGGTAGTGCAGAACATTTAATGGTAAATCTAAAGTCTACTTTTGTTAGTATGATATCGAACTGTAAACAATAGAATGAGTCAGGCGGCAAATAGGCTAACTCCAAGCGGAGAAAAACAAATAGCTAAAAAAGTCCGTCACAGCACATCTGCTTTAGTGCTTTAGTGAAAACAACATTATTTTCCCTTTAGGAAAAACTGGTTCATCAAAAGTCAAATTGAGGGAATTGCTGCACGAATTGCTGGAGCCATACGTAACTGATTTGTCTATTTAGAATATCACTTGCTCTCACGTTTTTAAAGAAACATAACTTGACACTTCGTCAAGGAAAACAGACGAGATAAATTAGAGCAGGTGCTCGTAAGTACATTGGGTGGATAGCAAAAACTAGCCCTGTAACAGGATTAATGGCTATAAGAGATTTGCCAAATTTAAGTGGACACATGCTCAAGGACAAAGTCGTTGCTATGAAATATCAACCTTGCTTGCAAGCATTTCTGCTTTGACCTTTCGCATCAAACACTTTCGGCTTTTTTCGTGATATCTGGTGCTCAGTAGTATTGAGTTAATTATAAAATCCTTTTTGATTTAAGAAAAAATTTTTATACCTTTTGTTTTTAACATCACCAGACAAGAAGCATTTTATATCCCCATTACTGTTAGGATATAATGAAAAGTTTTTCTCTTTATTTTAACGCAAAATTGGAAAGGAGATCACTCTCAGCACTAATTATAATAAATTCGTAAGCATTTTATGCAATTAAAATAATTTCTTTTTATATATATATATATATGTATATATATGTAAATCACATATGAACACTATTCCTGCAATTTACGAGAACGTTGTTTAGCGATGTAAGGAGAACTTACAACTAAATGTAGAATATTAACAAAGTTCAACCAAAAACCAGATAAAACCACGCACATATTCAAACATTACCAGGCCTAGGTATACAAGTTGAGACCAGTAAACATATAGATTAAAAAGAAAAAAATATATGTATAAAACAAAAAAAAAAAAAAAAGCAGAAAAAAAAAGAATCAAAAAAATTAAACTAAAGCAAACTAAGGAAATTTTTAATTGTCAGACTGAAAATATTGACAATTGGGAAAGAAACTACAAAAAAGAAGGAAAAAAAAAACCAATTGGAAACGTCTACCAATACCAACCAAGCCTATGAGTTATGCATGTAGGAAATCAAGTTATTTTTGCCGGTTCTTAATGTTGGCACTCACGCATACCGAAACGCATTCAAAAAAAAACCAACAATCGAATCCATGACTTACTCTTATGTTATAATCTATTCACGTATGTATGTGTTTATGTACCGATATTTGTGTATGTATGTATTTAACTTATACATTTATACACACACATATATATACACATATATATATATATATATATATATATATACATATTTACATAAATTTGGTTCTCTTTGGTTATTTGTTTTCATCTTACTTTGTAATATACGAGTACGTCTGACTGTCTGATTGACGCCTAATCATTTTGTCGCCAATTTTTAAGTGCAATGTTATCATTAGAACCAATGATCACTGTTTTATACGCATAGGTACGTGTATATACATATATATATATATATATACCATGTTCGTATATGTGTGGTAGTAAACACTTACGCATTATGTTGTTACATTTTAATTGAAATTTTTAGTAATAGTCGTTGCAGTTTTTTGTTTATATTATGTTGGATTAAAAAAAAAAAAAAAATGACTAAACAAGAGATTGTTGAACTTTTCTGAATTACAAAACTACAAACCAACTAACTAATATATGATACAATCGATCTCTTTTGTCTTGTTCGTTGAGGTTAAAAAGTTGATTCCCAGCAATCGGATTGCAGCTACTACTACTTGTTTGAGTGTAGAGAGAAGGCAGAGAGCATTTTGAGTTGTCGTCAATTTTTGATTAGATTTTTATTTATTGTGCTCTTGAAAAACTATGGCTTGAAGGAAACACACACATCGTCGTTTACGAAAAGCAGAAGTAAGAATAAATATTTCTAATAATTGTCACCAAAATAAATAACTTTCAAGTCCGTTCAAATGCTGATATGGTAAACAAATCTCATTTTATACAGTATAGAAGTTTCGGGAAACAAACATTGTGTTAAAAAAAAAAAAAAAATTATTGGTTCATAATTATCCTTCAATGCAGATATATGGCAGGGGAGAGCACGAATTAGAAATGAGTGAGCACTTTTTCTTAATTAAATAAATAATAAATAAATTTCTTTTCTTGATTAGGACCAGATTTCCTCTCTAGGCGAACTGAGCACATTTTTTTAAACATCCAACGTCAAATTGCAAATGCTTTTGGAATATGGTTTTGTACAAAGCGAGTGCAATTTGCTATCAATAATAGTTTTTTGTTTGTTTTGCATATTTTTAGGCGCTTAACTCTTCAACTTAGGATTACTGACTAAACAGTACTTGGGCTAGAAACAACCCTAATGTGTAGTGTTGTTTAAAGGGTGGGATCACTGGAACAACTTAAAGGAAAGGTGTCTTTAGCAAATTTTGGACATGAAATGAGAGTTAGTAGGCTAATAATGTCCGAAGATTAATGGCACCTGTCAATCTGAAGGGTTTTTGATTTTAAAAAGTCTGCATAAGGAAGTCCATATTTGCAGACAATATGCATTGGGAGAATGCAGTAAATACATATGTGTTCAAAAAGTAAGATCAATTTAATTTTTATTATTCCAAACCTATTTCATCGCCTTGAAAATAATCCGCAAACTCAAATAATATTCCTTGTTAACAATTTGCCCCGGTGGAAGGAATTTACAGTGCGCAACACCACCATTATCGAAGAAAGTTTTTAATATCATTTTAGGAATGGTCTTCGTCTACTTCTTGCGTAGATGCAAGTCTCGTCTTATTTCATTTCGCAAAAAAAAAATTAAATGCAGCTTCTTTGCTTAACAAGATCATGTTTCTGACGTAAAATTTTAAATAACAATAACATTTTAATTAATAAATAAAAATTTAACTTAACTTTTGGTCTTAGTTTTTGCTCACAGTATTAAGTCTAGTTTTTGTCTGGGCCACAAGCACTTTTGCTATTTTGATGAAAACATGATGTTGCACATCGACACGACAGGAGATAGTAGAATCACAAACATAAAAGCACTTAAATCCTATTTATATCAGGCTTCCATTCACTTATTGTTTCTTCAATGCCAGCAGTCTTTAACATTAACTAGAAGTTATTTATTTATTATGTGCGTAAAATATGGATCTTCACATTAGAAGAGACTCCGAACTTTACAATGTAAAGTCGCATTAAAACGTGCACAGCAAGAAAAGCAAACCGAAGCAACAGCAACGAGGAAGAGCAGTAAGACATTCTTTCATTTTAGAAATTGTGATGGCGTCATACGATGAAGATTCGTAGGAGTCATTAAAAGGTCTACACGCAATTCAAAGTGGTTGATTCACCTCTAAATTGGTACAAGTTTGAGGCGAATAATTACAGGTTACTCTTTCTGGAATATGCATATGCATCTTATTCGATAAAAATGGCGAATAACCCACCGGATAATAATACTAAAATAAAGAGACAACCAAGACAACTCTCACAAGGTGAAAAGGGAACGGCCGGGTTCCATCCGAAGCCACGCAAAGAAAATTTTAAAAAACATTTGATTCAAGTAACTGCAGAGATCGGGGACTATATACTATACCACAATGCAATTCACTAAAGTAGGCCTAACAAGTAAACAGTTTCATTAACGCAGCCTTGAACCTGCAAATTAAAGATCAATTTAGGATCGAATATCACCCGCAAACCAGTAAATTATGAGCTTTGCAAAGTTTTTCTGAGAGAAAATATTCTTCTTTTATAAGGCTTGAAAGAGATCAAAGAATGGAGCAGAGATTCCCTTGGCTCTATTTGATTAAACGTAGATGTTAATGTTCCTCAAAAGTGGGTTTAAAGAGAGGTAGGGAGAGGGGAGAGAGGGACGAAGAGAAAGAGAGAGAGAGAGAGAGAGAGAAAGAGAGAGAGAGAGAAAGAGAGAGAGAGAGAGAAAGAGCGTGTGAGAGAGAAATAGAGAGAGAGATAGGTGTCACATATGCGGACAAGTCTACCGTCAATGATCTTGTCGTTCAGTAATATCCAATATCCGGGTCACAACTAGGCTTTTATTGGAAGATATTGAAAAAAGTGTGATTATAGGAAATCTGAAAACTAATTGAAATTGTTTCGACGATATTGTGTGTGAAAATAAAGTTCATATGAAGCGATTTTATTTAAATACTGTTCAGTGTACGTATGGTATAAAACATACCAACGCATCAAAAATTGTCGCTTTGAAATAATTTCCCCCATGCATTCATTTTATTACACTTTAATGGACGTGATATCGAGGCTCATCACTATTTAACAAAACAATTAATTTTAAATGCAAATTCTTAGTGAACAGAATTCGAGATCACCGTTGTATGTTTGTGAGTAGCCAAAGCAATCAAAGCACAAAACTTTGATAAAAAAAACAGAGGACGATTACACAATCGAGCTCAAGGACCGTACAATAAGTGTGTGCACGTTCTCAGGTTTCTAAGAATATCTCTTTTCAGACAAACGTAATAAGAGCATAAGGTGTGGACCGCATGGCATGTGCACAAACAAGCGCGTGTTTCATTGCACAAAAAAAAAAGGAAAAGAAAAGAAAAGACGAAAGAAAAGAAGTTGAAAGAACTCCGTTTCATTTTAAAGGGTAGAAAATTTAACAAAAAAAAAAAAAATAAATAAATAAATAAATAAAAGATATAAAAGGAAACATCGAATATAAGACTGGAAGTGTTAAAGATATTAAATGTGATAAACAACAGACAAAAAGGGTTAAAGGGCACAACAAACGATATGTGCAAAGCTGAATGATAAAAAATTCAAAAACAAAAGGAAGAATTTTTAGCAAAAAATGGGTGATGGCTACCGTGAAAGACAAAACATGTTATATTTAAAAAAAAAAAAACAAACAAAATAAATAAATTTCCTTTGCTCATAATCATCTGTTGTGTGCTGGCTTCACTATGTATTGATGCTTGAGCAGTTAAAATATTGATTAAAAATTGCAATATATTTTCTGTTCTTTTCTTTTCTTTTCTTTTCTTTTCTTTTCTTTTTTTAATAAACATTTTTGAAAACATTAAAATGTTCTTAATTTCAAATCCTTTGATATATAATCAAAGCGGGAAAAATTGGAATTAAATTGAAAAGCAAGCACAAAAAAGATAAAGGTTCTTTGCTCTTGCTCTTGCAGAGACGCGTGCGCATAAGCCATAATTTATTTGAATAGATATTAAAAGTAAAGCTGCTGCTGCTGCTGCTGCTACTGCCCCATACGACTTATAAATACACATACACTTGCCAAAGATTTTGGTAATGATCTTATGATCATAACTTTTAACTTAAGTCAAATTCAGCGTTTACATGCATTCAAAATGAAATTAAAAGTCTTTCGCGGACTATGACTTTGGCTTTGACTTTATGAAAGATAAATTTTGTTTCATTGTTGTTGCTGCTGCTGTTGCTGCTATTGCTGTTGTTGTTGTCGGTCTGTGCCGTTTGATTACACTGCAAACGATAAGTTTACGTGACGCTTTGTCTCGCTCTCTCTCTTTCTGGCATGTTTTTTTTTTTTCGTTTTCTTTTTCGTTTTCTTTTTCCTTTAGCTGGAACACTTCAAATATGTCTTTAAGGCATATTGGCTGATGATCGTTAGTTTAGTTTGTCTGTCCGCCCGCTCGGTATAGCAAAGTTGCGCCTAGCCTTTACGAAGAAGGTTGGCTTTGTGTTGTATTCACTTGACTGACCTTGAAATATGTTTGCATTAAAACATAAATTTCCTGATTGTGTTATGGCCGTTGTTCGGGTTGTTTCTTTCTCTTGTTATTATTGTTGTTGCAGTTGTTGCAGTGCATATAATAAAATGAATTTTTTTTGTTTTTTTTTGTTTAGCACTTTCATTGAAAGATCGAGATGGTATATTAAGTTTTTCAGTGCGATTATTTGCATAAATAACGGACGCTATTAAAACCGATTGACACAAGAAAAATTATTAAAGAAATCTACTTTTCTAGATGGGATGAGTATCAATGTCTTGAATTTTGAACAGCGTTTTTCAATTCTTTCACTACGCATTACAAAAAAAAGTTGCAGTAACGATTTAATTAAATATTTGTAAAATGCCCGATTAAATGCTACTTAAGAAAATCTTCGATTTTCGATAACACATAGGGTGGGTTGATATAACATCCTATGTAAGTGTGAACGGCAATAAAGCTTACAGGCTAATATGCCGCCTCGTTTAACTTATTATTATGATACAACCGACTTTCCACAAAAGCACATGTAACATATATACTCAGACAAGGAGTGCAAGACGTGGCATAGGATAAACGAAGAGAGGCGAACATTATGTAAGAAGTTTGCTTCACCTATTCGCGTATGAATAGCAAATTTTCAAGGAATTAAATGCCGGTGTCTGAAGTCGAGAGAAACTTAACGCCGCATGTACACTGTGCCACACATAAGGGGGGTTTTACGGCACTGAACTATCTTAGACATGATTGGACAGAGGCATGTTCTCAGATACGGCTCAATTTTATGTGCTAGCTCAAAGTCAAGTTATTCGAACAAGCCCTCCGATCTGGTTAAGGACGATGGAGCACCTAACAAATGTGGGTTTTTCTAAACTAACTACCAGATTGCTGTCCAACTCCACACTAAGGTGGATAACTATTTTACTAACGATTTGAGCGTAACTTTCGCTCGTTTGACAATGCGGCCGATGCCCAAACAGATAAATTCCCATTCATCGAGAACATATATGCTTTATAGAGTTTCCAATGCACCTTTCGAATGACTATAAAAAGAATAGCTTTTGAAGAAATGGAGCTCTTTTCATATCAAATGGCTTTTGTTATGTCGACACTTTTATAAGTTGGCATTGCTATCGGCTGCCGTGAATGATGTAATAAAGAAATTATTAGAAAAAGAAGAAAATGACTTAGTTTTATACGATAGGCTCTCATAAGGCGGCACAGGTCACGATATCGTAAATGTTAGTTCAGTTTCTGTACATTCTGTTGCCTCGGAAAGCTTCGAAAAGAAAGAGCGACAATAGATTTCTTTTACCTGATATACAAAGTTGAGTTTATTTATTGGCCTTTCAAATAAAATTCAAAAATTTTAATATCACTTGACATTAATTATTGTAGGGTGTTTTAAGCTACAACTTTCCTTTTAAGTAAAATTTAGAATGTTTTCTCATACGTAGTTTATCTACGTTGTTCTTCTGTTCCTCTTCGAGGGCTCATTTTGCCAAACCCTAAAAGTGGGTGTGCTTGTATGTACGCACATGCATACCTGTTTGATATTTATGTGAAATATATATCTTTCGTTTCGTAGGTTTGATTGTATATTTTCTTAATTTGTATTTTAATTTTTTTGTTTTTCTTGTTTTCTTTTTTCTTTGAAATGTTCTTTAAGGATTTACTGTAAGAGAGTCCAAGAAGTGATTAATGCTCCGTTTAATGAGATTCTTGTAAAAGTTATATCAATGTATACTTAAGCATATACACATATACATGATATTCTCTGTCTCTTAAAGTATAATCTGTTCATTCTTTTTTTTTTCACCTTAATATGTGTGTGTGCGCCCATGTTTTTCTTTTTGTTGCATGTTGTTCTCTGTGGCTGATTACCTTTTTTCTTTTTCTGTAATTTTGTTAATTTTGTTTAAGAACTTGCCGTAGGTGTCGTTGTTGTGCCTCTTCTTCTCGTTTTTTTTTGTTTTTTTGATTTCGTGCTTGCTGACCGTGAATATATTTTGGTACGTTTACAATGTATCATTTACTTTGGTCTGTTAAGGAACAAAAAAAAAGGAGTTCAGAGCAAGAAGCAAGAAGGAGTTACGCATATAATCATCTGTTAATTTGCTAAAAACCATTTCTCCGTTTTTTCCTTTTTAAAGCTCTTTTGTTGAATTGAAGTTTCATTGTTCTTTTTATGTGCAATGTACAAGTATCGGTTATATGCGTGAAATTGCCGTTAAATTGCATCCGAATTAAGAATATATTGCAATGGAAAGGAGTGGACTTACATCCATTTACCGATGGAGTTTATTTATCATTTAGGATTGGAACAAAACTTAAAAAATTGGAGAGAGAAAGTGGCATTGTGATCGATAAGCATTGCTTACCGTTATTATTGTTATTAAAAAGGAAGAGCTTCACTTTCGTTTTAGAATCGAAAGGAAAACTTTTTTTATTCAAAAATTCATTCATTCAGTGATTGTTTAATATGCAAAGCAATGAGAAATCCTTCATGTCTGTCAGCTTGGTATTAAAAATGGATCAAATTGGTCAGAGGATACGGTCATAGTACAACATCACCTGAGATCGCCTCTGTTTAGAGAACTAACAAGTAAGAAAATTATGTTCGCTTCTGACCGAATTTTTCATATCCATCATATCCATATTATCGTAAAAAAGACAAAGAGAATTAAATTTTCATGTCCTACAATATGGAGGGGTGGGCGTTACAGGCGTGTCTTTTGAAAGGGTAGATCACTTCCGAATTATTTTGCGAATTTGTAGGCGATACCTTCATTCTCGCTAACAGGCGAATATTTATCACTACACATTGTGCAAACGGATAGAGCGATAGACGGACATTTTTAGGTGCATTCCAGATTTGAGACTGCGCAAGAATTAATATAATTTATGGGATGTTTGGATCTTGTTTCTGCGTCTTATAAAGATATTGAAAAAAAAAAGAAATATTGATACGGTATAATATTGGGTAGGCGTGCTATTACAGCATCGTCCAAATATTTGTACATTTATGTGCTGTAGAATACGGCAGACGTGGACATCACGACATGGTGGATTTATTTTTCCTTTATAATTTCAACGGCATGGAAATCAAATAAAGAAACTTGGAAAGCACATATAGATACAAGATATAACAGACACGCGGTATAAATTTCCAAAAATAAAAAAAAAATTAGCCACGCCCAAGCAATATTATAGAGTATGGAAATTTAGTTTTTATTCTCTTTTATAGCCTTTCCTAACAGATTTGGTATAAAAAATTCAAATTCGTTCAAATATAATTTTCGTTCTTGGCACTGCATCTGCTGTTCGGTCACTATTGTTATAGCAATTTTTTAGATGGGCCTGCAAAATTTTTCCATTAAGCTTTACATTAAAGCTAACCCAAGAATCATGCCACGATATAACTTTTAGTCACTTATAAAAATTACCGGAACAATAAGAATCAAACTTTTCAGGCACAATTTCCGTCGTCGTTTTGATATCGGACGATTCCATGTAGAGAGATGTAGAGAGAGCTAAAGGACTCTCGGCGCTACTGTATATACGACAACTAAGTTGCAAGACAGAACAATTGGGCATCTATTAGTTTTACATTTACAGAGGAAATGTATGCGTCGTCTGCTCCATTAGCGCATCAATACACTTTATGGAATCTTTATCGCATAGTTTAATCGTGTAGTGAATATGAAAAGGCACGATTATAAAAAATTTTTTCGTTTCCGATGCTGTAGTTATCCAGCTACGCTTAGCAGCACATCTGAATTGTTGAGGAAAGTTTTATGTTTACTTTCTCTCTCTTGCAATCCAAAACAAAACGGTTAAAACGGAAAAACTAATGATGGCTTCACTTGTTTTTTATATCCTACACCACTTGTGGTACAGGGGTATATTATGTTAATGTGGACTTTTGTTGTATCGGTCGATTCGGAAAATGATTCTAAATTTAAGCTTTTCTGTTCGTCTGCCCGACTTGTTTTCTTTTATTCAACATACATGTCGTAGTTTTTCCGATATTTTGGTGGAATTTGTTACGCGGACCTGTTCGGGCCGAACGTCGAGCGCTGTTGCAAATAGTTCGGATCAGACCGACCAGATAATCATTATATGAGTAGCCATATTACGGCAAGTAGCGAATGGTCGCAGTGGAAAGTTATAATGTTTTTGCTTAATTTAGGATTTTTTTCTTCTATATAAGAATTACTTTTATATCGCCCCTAATAGTAGATAATGCAGCACAACAATTATTTTTTAAAAGTATGCTATGAACTTAACTCGTATATTAAATAGACTATTATTTGAAACTGTGCCATGGAATTTCTACAATACGAATTGTTCATCTTTGCATTCAAGGTCGTAAAAGAATATATATATTTTTCCATTTATAAGTATTTTATCCAGAAATTGATAGAATTACAAGGAAATCTGTATGAAACATTCGCAAGTGAAAGTACGCATCGGGGTTACTCTCTCGCTACATAATAAATCAATATTGCCAGTTAACGGTTATATAAAACTTGTTAGTGTACAGTTAAGTAGAAAGAAAAATATTTTATTTCATATTTTATAAGATTTGCTTTGCGTACGTGAAGTAAGAAAAAAAACCTTCTTTTAAAGCAATTGATTTATTATTTTAAAAGTAATCCAAGGAAATAGTTTAAAGAAATCAATGTTTATTTAAACTTTTCTCCACTCAACAAGTATCATATAAGTTGAGAGAGAAGTTTCCCTCATATCTTCTCCAATAATTTGTTATACAACTGTTTACAACTTGTTCACATATTTGATTTGTAGTATTATTTATTTTTTTTATTTTTGCTGTTCTTCCTCCTTATTTATACATACCTTCATACATTTGAGCGTACTGTGGAAAGCCGGCAGCTCTTAACCATTTACATGCCTCAACGGCTTCGATTTCTGTAAGAAACAAAGGTGAAATAAGGAAAAAATTTAATCAATAAAGAGTAAAAAAAACAAAACAAAGGAAAAAGAAGGGAACTATACGCATGCATAATAAATTTGGTTATATTATATTCGATAAAGTCGGCTCAATAAATAATAAATTTTTTAAGCCTTCGGATGGTAAAAAATTGGCAAAAAAAAAAAAAAACTCAATTAAGGAAAAATTTAAGAGCGTTAAAAATATACACTTTAAAAATATTTTAATAAGAACTTTAAACGTCTAAGCTCTAAAATGCATAATTTATTAAGATTTTATATCCGACATTGTTTGTTCTTAAGCATCATCATTTGGCAAATATTTTTTCAATTCATTTGTTGTGAGCTTTCGTGGGTTAGACGATCGGTGAGTTAGTTAGTTATTTTTTTAATATATAAGAGGATTACAAAGCTTTCTCAGCGTTACCATCCACTCGTCCACTCGTCTTCCATGACACATTACTTTATCGCGTCATTCTTCAATCACATTGCGAGCATTTAAAACAATCTACCACCCAGGTGTCTTTCTCGCCGTGCCTTAGGATTCCATTTTTAAATCAAATGTACACAAACACTGTTCCCTTTTTCCTTCCTAGTCATATAAACAAAGGAAAGTTATTCCTTTTGTGGTTTCTTTCGCATTTGCGAGAGAACCCAGTAGATCTTTGTCCTGTCGAGTTCAGTTTAAACCACCACACGGGACACACAGAAAAACGAATATAGCTTCCCGCAGTTTTTTAACACTAAAAAAAATATCCAAATGAACATCGGGCAATAATTTATGGATCTACATAACTCTAGTTTAAAAACTGTTAGCTGAACTTTTAAAAATTACCCATCCTCACGGTCTTACTTTCATTTCTCTCAGTGTTTGTACGCTTTAATATTCTCCCCACTATTTTTTTTGACATTTTCATTACCACTGCGGTTAATTGGTTGTGTCATCTCTTGACCAACGATTAAACATTACCAATGAAAGTTGTAACTAATCGAATTTACCAACATTCCATTAAATATAATTTATGCGATGTCTTGATATGAAAACCCAACTGACTGAACCAAAAAAACAAAAAGAAAGCAGACATCTTAGGGCAAATCTGTTGACATTTATCAGTTGCACCATTTTCATATTCAGTCAAGAGGCTCACAGGCTGAACACAGAACAGATGTTTGCAACAAACAACAGATGTAGAAAAAAAACGTCTCAGTGAACTTCGCAGTTCACGCACATTCTTGATCAATGTAATCAATAAATATAATTTTCTGTCTATTAAAGTCGTGACTATAAATGCAGATCGTGACAGTTCGAAAAGCTGCTAGAAAATATTAAAATGTCTCTCGGGCCGAAAATTTCCAAGCTTTCTTTAAAACGACTTTTTAGCTTAGAATTCGATCCTAAACATGTTATAGTCATTTGTCAAGGTCACGTTAAGCTCCGATTACTGCCTTCATGTACTTACAAATAATATTATGAAAGACCTCACCAGTGTTATAAATTCGCTTGAGATAGTGCGTGTCCAAATTATTCCTAAAGCTACTAAAGATAATTTTTTTACCCTCGGGGTATTTATTTCGAAACGAAACTTGTTCTGGTTATGAAAAGAAGTCTCTATTAAAGTCAGATAGAGTGCCTGTTTTGTTTTCGCACGCCTCGACTATTACTTTTATCATTATGGGTTCATTTCGAATGTCGAGCTATTCGGATCCACTTTTGAATCGTTAAACATTTGTGTCTGTAAGCATTATTAAAGGGGGACACGGGCGAATGGAAAATGTCTTTTACTGCAATAAAAGGTAGAGAAAATATTTCCAGTACCTGCAAGTACAAGGTACATATGTATACAAGTTAAAGGTAAATATTTTCTTAGATGAGTTCTCGAAGGCACAAGAGTGAAGCTGCATTTATAGCACTTAGTTAGCATTTGATGTTCCTGATTGGTAATAAAATACGGTGCAGCGTCACACTTTTTCAAGTGTTTTGACAGAGAACGGAACCCACAAGGAGATCGGTTTGTTTTTAGCTGAAGTCTCCCCTAGAACAACAATTACCACATCATTTGGCATGGGACCGGGCCTGTCTAAAACCTTGGCTTTCATTTGATTCAAGTTGCTCTGTGACTTTATAACCAGTCGTATTGGGGCCTGTCATGCGAATTTGGTTATAATTACTGGAACTGAAAAACTTTCCGGATGATTTTTCTCATTTTAGACGGGCACATAAATTCCCGGGGGCTTATTGGCACCCACTGTACCGAAAGACCTTTCAGAAGGCCTATGCGGCCAAAGATATTCCGTTGTCCGTCGTCCAAATTTTAAATATCACATTTTTATTCAGCATAACGACGAGCGAACAAAGAATTTTTGTTTTCGTCACTTGAAAAGTTCTTAATCTAGGTCTTGCTGCAGAATCTATTGAAATCATTCCTATAAGAATTTCTACCCTTTGTGCTTTGCATCTGTTTGTGAAGCCATTAACTTCACTATATCCTAAGTATTTATAATTTTATTATTCAAATACGTTAACTAATACTTCTTCCACTTGAATCATCCTTAATTCTAATAACCTACATAAACTAGTGACGTAGGTGAGCTGTGCTACTGCAAATCTATTTAAATTTTCACTTACTTTCATGTCATTCGATCTTTGTGATGACCTACAATGGTTCTCAACCCAATGGCGTAAAGTATCAACGCAAAGAATTCCCTTTAAACCTCCACCTGGTGTGGCAGCCAGAGAACGGAGGAAATCAATATTATACCCATTCTTCTTCTTGCACCAATATACGTTTAAAACTTTCTTTTATGTTTATTATTAAATTTTCAATTGATTAACTTTTAACAAACACCATGAAAGGTAGGTAATGCAGCATAGTATTTGTAAGCATATGTATAGTTACATGATTATAGCGTTATAGAATACTTGTGCATGTATATAACATGTTATCGGTAAAAGTTTTTCATTGAAAAGATTACATTTTCCAAACATTGTTTGTGTCCAGTGTCTGGGCGCGTAAGTTCATTCATATGAAATACATATGTGTAGGAAAGAGAAGAAGCTTGTAGTTAAACTGTTAGCCTCCTCTTTATAAATTCTATGTATAGTTTAATTTTAGACATAACCCTCTTTAAAAAAAATGTATACCGCAACGTTCCTTAATACCTTTGACATAAAGAGCAAAAGCAAACACCAGTTTATGTCGTTATTAAAATTTATAAATAAATAACAAGTTTACCTGGGATGCGAAGAAGAAAATCTTATTTTATCCTCTATCTAAAGATGGCATTTTCAAATTCATATACGGTTTTTAATATCCGCTTAGTTATTGCATATGCTAGCATTCGATAGCAGTAAACTGATATTGTTATACAGTTTCAAGGAGGTAGACGGCATGACACGTTAGGAAAAACGTGGGTCTATTTTTAATTTTACTCCATCAAGTCCAAGGTCTAACCGTCCATTCGTTTATCTTCCTTTCAAAGAGTTTTTAAAATTTTAGAAATTTTACAAGCGTACCGTCCGTCTGCTCAGTCATCTTTTGTTAAATTCCCAAATAATAAAAAAAAACAGGACGGAAAGCGAATTTAGAAATTGGACCATGTCCATGCGTCAGACTTTCTTTTATTATCGCAGGTTCCTCAAATCATAAGAAAATTAAGAAAGAAAGCATTTTAGAAGGAGGTTAACTTGGTCTCTCCGTCAAATTCTGTATGTCACCGCAGGCTCTCTAAACCTTAGGAAATTACGACAGAAAGTGTTAAAAAGGAAATTTAACAATGTCCGTCCGTGTGATTAAGTTTTGTTGTTTCAATTTCCCTACCCCTTAAATAATTAGGACGAGGAGCTTATCATGAGGAATTAAAGAATGTTTTCCGTCAGACTATTTTTTTTGGTTGGAACCTCCCCAACCACTAAATAATTGGGACAGAAAGCGTTTTAGAAGGAATTGGACTATGTTCATCTGTCGGACTATCTTCTGTTTTTGCAGGTTCCGCAAACTCTAAAAAACTACAGAAAAGAATTTTAGAAAAAGGTTATTTTTTATGGTCCCTACGTCAGGCTACATTCTGTTGTTGCAATTAAAAAACTAGAACAGAAAAAACTTTAGGAGGAGATATAGTTGATCACTGCTTGTTTTGTCGAGATTTTTCGGGAATTGGGTGACAAGATTGAAGATTAATATGCTTAGGATAAAGTTCTGCAATTCGGTTTTAAATATCTGAGTATTTTAAAGCAGAAACCAAGTACACAAAAAGTAAAATACATCGGTTTCTGCCTCGAATATCATGGTCGTTGAAGATTGTAAGAGAAATAAGCTTTCAATCGGCCAGCTGGCATGCCTCCCATTAGAGAAAAACAATTTCTTTTCAAGTGACTGGTATTCGAAATTCGGTTTGAAATAAAATTTCTTTGCTATTAATTTAAATAAGTCTATAAAACTTGCTAGAACCTGTAAATTCTGTGGCTGTTACAAAATCAGAAATGAAAGGAATTTTTCCATTAGTTCTTTGCCTGTCTATAAAAAAAAATAAAAAAAAATACTTTAACTCGATAAAAAGCCTTGAAAGTTACATAATGAAAACAGTAAAATGACAGCCACTAGGTGCATAGGAAGGAGAAAAAATGGCAATAAAAAAAAAAAAAAAATGCAGGAAATTTAATTGAATGATCAACTCTCTGCACTCAAGGTTTAATTTAACTGATATACATGTCGCTTTAGCTGTTTTTTTTTTGCAATTTTACAACATCATGAGATATTGTATAACGTAATGTTTCGAAGAACAATTCAATTTAATGTCCAGTGCCAGTGTTGATATTTTGTTTGTTGTTGTTGCTATTGTTGTTGTTTTCGTTCTCGTCGTTGTTGTTGAAACGCAGCATAAAGTTATTGAAGCGAAAATCTACAATATTTAGTTGTTTTATGTTGTAATAGCGATGTATGCATATTGACCGGGTTAACGCCTTCATCATGTTCTGCACTCAACTGTGATATCGCTGTCCTTTCTATGTAAATGCACGATGATGATAATGACGTCAACTATGTAAAGGATAATGATACCGGAAACCATGTTGATTTGAGGTTTTTAATAAAATATCACCGCAAGCGATACCAAGGTGTGGTTTCATAAACCTCTTTCCCCATCTTCTCGCTCTCTCTCTCTCTTTGTTTTCAGTTGCACTATCTGTCCACATGAACAATAATTAATAAGAAAAAAAAGCTTTCGAAAGCTTATTGAACACAAAGGCTTATGCGTGATAGCGTTACAATGTAATAATTCATACGCGTTTATATGATCTTTATATAAATTGATTAAATGTTACATTTTCCTGATAATTGACTTTGCTAACTACAAGCGTTACATTCGTTTGCGTTACGTAAACTTTAATGTCTCGTATTGCATGTGTTCAGATTTCTGCGCTAAAATTTCTCGTGAATTTAATCCCTTTTAAAAGACTTATAAGTCAACTAAGATTTTGTGTACCTATTATACGACATTAGCGATAAAATGGATACTAAATAGTCCGATTAAAAGGGCAAAATTAAATTTTGATAGGTTTACCTTCACTCAAAGGATGTTTAGAAAGGATAATTGAAGATTTCGGGCAGCCCTCTCTTGTGGAAATAAAATCAACTATACTGGAGTTAAGCAGAAACTGGAAATTAATGACTTAAATAGGTTGAGAACAACGCACAGTTCACAAGGCTTGGCAACGAGGTCTTGCATTCCAATGCGAAAATAGCTATGATCAAAGCAAAGTCTACTGTACTTGAGATTTGAACCGGCGAACACTGGCTTGACATTCGCTACTCTTAGTTACTTGGCAACTTCATTCTTCACTTACTTAAGTTCGCAGACATAAAAAAATTTGCAAGCTATGAATCCTGACGAGTAACTGTAACTTCGGTTTGAACTCTCCAATTTCAGTTTTATACCCATCAGAGTGGTAGATTCACTTTGTCAAAACGTTTGGAACGCCGAGCAGGAAGAATCATAGAAGTATATATATTCTTGATTAGCATCAATTTCTAAATCGATTTAAGCATGTCCGTCTATGTGTCTCTCCGTCAGTGTAATGTCTGTTGTAAACATTCTTCTGACCCCAAATGACCCGAATGAAGTTCTCGACTTTAAATTTGCCAGAAACGTTGAAAGTTCTTGCACTCTGCTTGGTACGGAAAATGGGCCAAATCATACGCCCACAGCACCACGTAAACTGAATAAACCTCTGTTTCTCAAAAGAAATAAAAAATTGGTTTCTTGCTTTTTACTCATAAACTATAGCACATAAATATTCGAAAATTTGAACGCACATTATTTGGGTGACGCTGTAGTATCTGTATAGAATTGGGAAAAGTTGGTCGCGCCCACCTAATACTATAGTATATCAAAATTTAAGGTTTTTTGAATACCTTTATAAGGCTTAGAAACAAACTTCAAAAATCCTATAAAGTATACGAATTCTTGGTCAGTTTCACCTTGGAATGCACTTAAACTTGTCTATCCGTTTGTCTGCTCGTCTATCCATCGATCTGTGTGCGTGACTGTGTAATGTTTGTGCTAAGCAATTTCCCGTTAACAAAAATGAAGATACCGCCTAAAATTTGCAAAAAAATTTGGAAGTGACTTAAAATTTTCCAAGGATACACCTACAACGTCTTATCGCTTATGCGACCAAATATATTTCTTGAAAATAGAAAAAATCACCCGCGCCCACTCTATATTATAGAGCATGTAAATTTAGTTTTTACTTTTTTGCCTTTTTTAATATAACGGTGATGGGTATAAAAGATTCGGTCACGATCGAATATAATTTTGTTACTTGTTTAACTTTACTTTTTTCACTACCGGCAGTTGACATATGACAAGAAAATGAAATCATAAGGAAATTTTATCTCAATCTTGTTGTTCTAAAATGTTTATTTTAATGGTAACTCTAACTGTACGTGGAAAATTTAGCCTTCCGTGGAGACTTGAACATGCCAAGGGTGTCTTTGAAGTACCCTATATAGAAAAATTTAAATAAACAAAGGTGGACAGAAACATAGGTGTATGGCATGGGGAGACATTTTTTTCTATTTTGTTTCGATTACATATATTTGTGATTTGTTTACATATATTTGTTTGTGTGTTGTTGTTGTTAGTGTGTGCCTAACACTAGATTTACGGACTGAGCCAATTTGACTCATTAAAAATTTGATGATGATGATATATATAAATATATAAAATATAAATAAATGATGATGATATGTATAAATCTTTAATATTATTTTTTAAAAGCAAAAAAAGAAAAATGATTTTAGATTTAAGTATAAACAACAATTTAAAAGAAGTTTAGCTCAAAAATATCATAAGTTTCCAGGTGGACATGGAAATTGCTGTAGACGACTTGAACGGATCACGCATCCCTGAAGTTATTATGGGATTGTCAATACTATTTTTTGGGGTTATAAAGCATACGCGATGATATTTTGTCACCAACCTTCTCCTTCTTCGCGGCATTAACGTGCTCGACCCATCTAATATTATTATAAATAAATATTAAATCATTTTGCAATTCCTTCCTAAGAAATACGATTTACGCTTACAACCCACTTTTACAGCAAAATATTATAAAACACTTTACTCTTCACGTCTTTTACTGCCTACTTGGAGAGGGTACACAAAGGCCTTCAAGTTGTGATTGCATGAATTAGGTCAGGTACGTTGCCCGGAAGTAATTTTGAATTGTGTTACAAGGTGTAAAAACCTTGTGTAGGCTTTGTGGAAGCTACCTTTAACAATATATGTGACATAGGACGGGAAAATACACTTTGCATCTATTTTTCTATCCATATGTGTGTATATATTTTATTGATCTTGCAGAGATCGTTATGTTTGGAGAACGATTTTTTATGTTGAATAATTTTTAAAAAATGATTCCATTTTGTAATGAGAATCTTATGTTTATATTCAGATCATGACCTTTGATATTTATTTATTAAATCAATTAAAAATTAATTAAATGGAATTGAAAATTATTTAAAAAAAAAAAATGATTATTGTTAATAATAACAATTAATAAATGTCAACAAAACATTTAAAAATATTCTCGGAAATTTTTTTGTTTTGCATTTTCTTTTTTCTTATCATATAAAAATAAAAATTTCCGCTATTGTAGGTGCAATTTTCTCGTTTTTTTTTTTTTTTTTTCAATACATATACAGTGAAATTTATAATTGTATTATGGTTTCACATGCTGCTATATTTTTTTGTATATATGTCAATGCTTACCTATGCAGCAGTATAAATATTATATATATAGAAATATATGTATTTATATATGTTATGTTTATCTAAAACACTTATTTTGTGACGATAATTCCATGTGAGAGCAAAAATGAATTTAATATTGTTGTGACTTTTTTTTTACATGCATACATACGTGGATACATATACGAACAAATAAACTTGCACTTCAAATGTCATAAAAATATGTTCAAATATACAGAGTGTAGCGCAAAAAAAAAAAAAAAATTTGTTCACTGCAAGACTCTTTAGTCCCGGGAAACCACTTGATATCGTGGTTTGATTCACTGCATATCTTCTCATAAATCCATAACATACGCATCAAATATTCGCTTTTACAGGAATCTTTTAACTGAGTTGTAATGTAAATAATGATTTATTGGACTGTACCGACATTAAAGAGATATTTAGAAATATTTTGTTGTATTTGTAATTTACTTTTATCGCTATTGTTACTTTAACCCACTTAGAGCTTTCCTTTTTCTCTTTTAATATCACTCAGGGAATGTTACCTATTCGTGTGACATGGATGAAGATTAGAAAGAAGTGAGGGAAGAGGAAGAAATACAGAGTTGTACGGAATCTTATTCGACAAACATGTTAGTGGAGCTGTTCGAAAGAAAGTGAAAATGTTTGCAAAGAGCTCTTGTTCTGAAAAGACCTTTGAACCAACACTGTACATATCTTCGTCAAGCTTATTATGTAATATTGCATTTCGTCCATTATCTGCAAAGTCCATCCTTGACGAAGCACTTTTGAAAGACCTTATGCGTAGGCGCTATGAACTTTATACTTCTCTCTAAACATGTATCAAATTATTCTTACTCGAAATCTCTGCATAAAATGTTTAAGTCCACTAAAAGCATGGGCTTCCTATACACAGTTAGGATTTGTAAACAAAGTTTGAAAAATTATCCTATTAATGATAATGATACGAATTTTACTTAACGATGATATTATAGTGGAGATTAATTGTATAAGAAAACGTAAATAATAAGTCAAAGTGGGCGTATAAAGGCGACGGATTAAACGGAACATTTTCCTTGTGTATGCTTTCCGACTGTCAAAATCGTTTATTAGCAGCGTTAATCTTTTTGTGGTGATTAATTATTTTTAATCATAAAAATTTATTTTTAAGGAAACATTTTCACGCATTGTCGTCTGTCTGCATCTAGCTTTCAGATGAAATGAATTTCTTCAAGTGTGAATAAAATTATGAAAGCGACAGCCGCGACAATAGTACAATGAATAATCGGTATTCCAAGAACATTTTATGAATGAATGATGTACACATCTAGTCATAAATATTATGTATATTTATATCTTTTACCCTAATTGTTCAGCGAGTATATTGATCTCATTATTTGATTTGTAACTTTCGCGAGTTTGACTTGAGTTTGAGTGAGTCCATCCGTTCGGACACTCATCTATTTAATTGCTATTGTTTCCAAGCCTTCACTTATATATATATATATATATATATATATTTGCTCGTATGTACATATCTATTTTGCTCGTCCGCCACTTGGTCTTTCCACATGTTTGTGTTCTTTCTCGCTAAAACTTGAATTGTGGCAGATATAATCTCAATGTATGTCTCCAAGCATCTATGCATGCTTCCGTCCATCACTTCCATTTATGTACTTAGCCAGTCTTCGAACAATATGAAAGCAGGAAAGCTCATCTAACGTTGACTGCGGGATAGTCGAGCTGATTCAAGTGTCAGTGCGGATTAACCATGGTTGGGCATAGTTGTAGCTTAGTTAGTAAAGATACAACACCTGCCAACTGGGCACAAATGCACTACGCTCCGACCAGTCCCTACCTCTTTTGCTCTTCCCTCGCTTGTTTCTGACCATCACCATATCACCCATATCACGTCCCCCGGGGAATAGCCCTTTTTCTTTTCTTTTTTCGTTAAGATAATTTTCCATCGATTTGCTTATCTACAATCTGTCGGTCCTTATAGTCCTGAAGGTGATGAAAGTTGCTAAACGCAGACCCAAATCTGAACAACAAAAATCTGTTACGATAATAGAGAGCTGAATGAAAAATTATTTATTGCAGAGTTGATGTTTTAGACGGTAGTTGTCGAAGAGGAATCGAGAATTACTATACTAGTTTGTATGGCCGTAGAAGTCAATTCAATCAACTCAACCGTATAAGACCAATTAAGGAAGCGTAGCTATTCTCACGTACTCGCGTCCTTGGTGATCGTTATCCAGAATTCTCCCAGAATTCCTGGCTTGTTCTCTTAGTATAATAATGAATATGATTGACGAAAAGTAACTGCCGGCACTGACGGCTAAAATTTTATATTTGTTATTGTTTAATGCGAATGTACTAAGACTGTGCTCAAATAAAGCCCGAAACACTGTGATCTCCTTCATATCTAAAATTTGTTATTAAACTTTTGAAAACAAAATCTATTTTTCCTTTATTAATAATGAACTATTTGATATACATTAGATTGTGCTCGATATCGATTTACCTTTCATGATATATTATGAAAGTCATCTTCAAAATGAAAATGGCATTCAATGTCATATTATACTACAAAAATGTAAACAAAGATTCAAGGTCCGGAAACATTTGCAAAGTCATGTTGCTCCTTTGTATCCTTTCTAGCGACGCTTTAAATGACTTACAGCAAAAGATTCAAGAGATAGGCTTTTCTGTCAAGCGGGGGAAGAAAGCAAGCACTTCATTGGCAGAAATTCTTTAGAGTATATGAGCAGCAAATGTAGGGAAGGAAGGAGTATTGTTGGGAATGCATTCGCGAAAGAAATGTGGTTTATATTTCGAATCGTTCGTAAAGAATATAGTGGGCGGACGAAACATGTTCAAAGACCAAGTGGATACTAATGAAAAGTTCTTTTAGTGGGAAATTTGCTAGAGAGCTGGAATCATTATCTTGGTGTGGATGTGATCCGTGCACTCAAGTCTGCTCATCATAACTGAACAATTGAAAAGTAAATTCGAAAATATTATCATCAAAACTAAAAGTTCCGATAGAAAGGCACAAACTGACAGATTCTGACAGATTATGCTGGCATTTCTTTTTCGCAAAGTTAAGCTTACCTGCTATTTTTCGCTCACGCATTTTACGCCATAACGCTTCAGCTTTACGTTTCGGCCAATTTTCGAATTTTTGCGAAAAGCTGCGAAAAAACTTGTACTCGCGTATCGTTACTGACATACGACGCTGCATTTTTTAATTGTTTTTCTTCTTTGGGCGCTTTGTTTTGGTAAATAAATTAATTTTTCTAATAATTGATAAGAGAAGATATAGCTTTTCATTACACATTAAAGCTAATGACAGTCAAGCATCTTCATATGTAGCCTGTACTTAACGCTTTGCATAGGCAAGCGATTTTGTAAAAACCTTTAGTAAATTTTGCTTATATTTTAAACAAATTTCTCTTTTTTAAGAATTAATCGGTTACTCGTTTATTTCTCTTGCGTTTCCCAAAACCAAATTTATTTCGTTTTGGGTAAACACAAAAAAAAATAAAAAAATAAAAATATTAATTCGCACGCACTTAATACTTAACACGGCCGTAAATGCGATAATAAATATGAAGACTGCCCAGGCACAACGCGGTTTGCGCCATACGCTCGTTCATTCATTGCACGAGAATTGAGAATCTTTGCGATTGCATTGATTATACAGGTATTCGTGCTTGCGATTCGTATTGTTAATGGCTTACGCGAACGTAGTTAGGAAATTATTTACTGCACTTGTTTTACTTCCTCTTTACTGTATGTATGTTATATGCGATACACATGCATTAACATGAAGACGAAAGTAAATGTAAGCAACCGTCTGTTAAGAACGGAGCCTGCAACGGTACTAATGAATTTGCTAGATTTATACGGCAAAAAGTCCCGTATGCCGTGCAAATATGATTTAACAAAATGCTCGGCAAACAGCAACAATAGCAACAACAACAACAGCAACGACAACAACAACGACAATAGTGAGAAAGTTCAACAATAATCGAACATTGGCGTGAAAGCCAATGAAGAAGATGATGACGATGTCTATGACGATGATAATGATGATGAAGACGATGATGATGATGATGATGCTGATGATGATGATGATGATGATGATGATGATGATGATGATGATGATGATGATGACAATGCTTGGCATCACCACCGTCAATGTATAGAAATGTAACAAGAATTCTGAATAAACGCTTCTCTCGCAATTGCTTGCAATGATAGTGATAGTGAAAGCAATGATTGGTGATGACGAAACCGATAAAGACCGACAATGATTTCAACAAGGACAACTGAGCATATACTCAATTGAATTTTGTGTTGCAAAAAGAAAAAAAAAAAAAACAAGCAAACAAGTCGTCAAATACTTTAATACATATACATAAAGTAATACGACGTTGCGCGCCATTTAGCATTCGATTGTTTGGTGGTTGTGTGGCACAGCTTACATAAGGACGATATAGTCATTTCAATTTATGGTTTATAGCGAACTACATTACGTGTTTATGTGGGGAAACCTCTTTGGCATTTATATGTAAACAATATTGTATGGGTGTGGGAAGTATATAAAGTTCTACGATACGTATGATTGTTTAATAATTACATTATACATATATATATATGTATACATATAACAGTAGATGTATTTTATTATATGCATGTGTATATACATATTTAGCTTACACACGCACACACACACACACACACGGACGCACACGCTTTGATGATTAAGTAGAATTACAGTGATGATGATGATGATGCCAAGCGCTATGATGACAAGGATGATAATAATGATAAAACTTTGAATTCACTTCAGACATTTCAGACGTGGATCTGCGCAGTTAATAAACTAAACACAACAGGCTAAATTCCGTTTAACTAGCATGGTCAGCGTAGTGGGGACGATTAGCGGCAAGAGAATTCATAGAGTCTATGCAAGCTATTATATTGTTGCTATTAAATTGTTAATGTTATAAACTGGGTTATCTAACGCAGACAATAACTGAAATACATTTAAATGGAGACTAAAAATGGTAGTAACAGATATGAATAGCTTATCAATAACTATGCAAGGATTCTCTGTGAACAAGTGTAAGTGTGTAATAAAAGTTTTTCTTAGAGAAAGAAATAAGTCTTATTTTATTATAAGAACATTATGTAGGTCATGTTACTTACACATCGTATATATCATTGCACACTACTAAGCTCTTCAGAGAAGTGTGCTCATCTTATTTATGAGCAATCCACCCTTATTTCTCCGCTGTTAAACAGTTTTTCTTTTTAAAGCAACAAGTGGTTTGCAGAAAGCTAGGAGAACGGAGGCAAGATAGACAATCGCTTTATGGCACCTATTGTACATATACATATGTATCACTTCTATACACTTGCATCTAAGCTCTTTTGATCGTTTTTTTGCATATTTGTTGCATGTTAAGAATATCGAAGGGATAAGCCCACTTCCCTTTTAGGAATCAACTTATGTAAGTTTAGACGAGAGATTAAGTTAGTTATAGTTTAGTTGTAGGTCAGTTAACAGTACCCCTTTTAGTAAAAATAAGTTCGCCGATAATCAACTGATTTCGAATGGGATCAACAAGTTTATGTCTGCATGCAAAATGAAATTCTTGTCCCGTTGTCACTGGTGAGCAGCTGCGCACCGGGCTTGTCTTGGGAGTACAGGATTATCGCATAGCATATTGAAGGTAAATAAAGCAACATTGGCACACACACACACACACACACACACACACACACACACACGCACACAGATAACAGAGAGATTATAGCGATCGCAGTAATTTAATCACCAAACAAGGTGGAACAAAAACAAAACCACAGAGCCGCCCACAGACATTAATAATCACTTCTAGAAAACGCTTGCGGCCAGGAGCGCGAACTACACTCGGTCGGAAAATGCAGTCATAAAACGGCAATCGGTTCTAACAAACACCAATGTTCTTATAGATGGCACTAGGAATCCGGGAATGGAATCCACGACATTAGCCTGTAACCGATTTTGAGTGTTCACAATACTAATTTGTAAACCAATTGTTAAAATCTTATTAAATTCGGACACGTATCGTTTGAAGGTTGCTACTATCCACAAATCATATGGATATGTCAAGAGTGATGCCATAATTATATCAGACAGCAGACTTATTGAGTGAGGTGTTAGCTACACATTCGTCACATGGCGATGTATATTTACTTTGCACATACCGCCAAATAGGATATCGTGTACATGATGTACCCGCTTAAACAAAAAAAAACACATTTCTCTTTTCTTGTTGATGCAGCCAACAACATGATCGTAATTAGGAAGACCAAACAGCTTTCCCTTTTATGATAGTTTTATTCTGACAAGTCCTTCAGCTTTTGATGCGGATTAACTCTCTATGCAAGCAGATTGAATTAGTACAGTAAACATTCAAGTGTTGTGTACATTGACAGATTGACAGCTACTTATATTTTTGTCGTTTGCTGCATCCACTGCTCATCACATTCATTCGTTCATTCATTCATTTACTTTTTGTTCAATCATTTCTCCCACTGAAAAATGTAGTCTGCTGTTGACGGATATATTTGCTCTTTTTTCTTCTTCTTTTTCTTCTTTTTTTTTTTTTTCATTAACTCGTTTCATTTATTTGCAATAAAGAAATTGTTATTAGCTTTGTACTCGTTCAAAAAAAAAAAGTAATGAAAAGGTTTCACATGAGCTTTTAGTAGATATTGAAAAAACAAAAAAAAACAAAAAAAAAAGTGAGATTCTTTATCTTTTGTTTTATTTATTATACAATTTTTGTTTCTTGTTTTTATTTTGTTCTTTTTTTTTATTTTTTCTTTCCTATATGATTTGAATGACAGTTTAAATTGAATTTTAATTTGGTAGATATACATACACAAAAACACGTTGTGACTAAAACAATACTTACAGACAAGCTTTTGTTTTCATTTTGAAATATTGATGAATCAGAGCAATTTAATTGAACATTAATTTTGTATATGAACGTAAGAGAATATAACTTGTCTGAGCTTAATACATCATCATCATCATCATAATCATCATCATCATCATCGTAAAAAGAAAAGACCAGGAAGTTTTATTAAATGTCAAAAGATAAAATTGTATATTAATCAAAAGAGCTGAGTGGGTGATGTACATAGAAATGAACACAATGGCACCATTATGTGGGGAAATAAAACTAAATTTTTCATTTTCATCTTATTTAAAAAATTTCCATAAATTTTTCATCAAGTCTTTCTCTTAAAAAAAAAAAAATAAATCAAAAGGCGAAAAATTATATTGCAGTGGCTGTAATTCTGCCGTCAGGGTAGGGTAAACTTAAGTAACCCCCCTCTTCTCACTCCCCTTCCCACTCCCCCTTTCTGTACTACTGTAATATGCAACTAAAGTCGTTATTATTAAAGTCGCTTGAACTGAGGTTCGTCGTGACTAATTTTTAGCTTTACTACTACATGTAAATGACGTTAAGTATCGTGATCGAGTAAAGGGAGTTGGTACTTTTGGATCCGATTACGTTAGGTGAATGTTTATGTTACGGTTTCACCCTAAACACATTTCTCGCTAGACACTGTAGAGGCGCAATGGATTCATAGTTGCTGAAGCACAAAGAACTCTTCTCTTAATGTAATAGTTCACCATGCCAGACGCCAACCGAGCTTAACTACACTTGACGTTCCATCTCTCAGGCAATGGGCTTAAGTTTCAATTTTTCCCTTATAGGATAACCAGCCCCATTCAATACGACTGAAAATGATCGGTTCGAGGAGACTTTTTGATTTTATACTTCAAAAGTTTTGTCATCATTCCGAAGCTACTACGGTTGGCGAGCCATAACTCTGCATAGTTTTATAGCCCAATGCACTAAAGACCAAGTTGACGATAGCCGAAGTTTTAATTTTTTAGCTTTGGTTTTAGGACAAGCCCATTAATTTTAGGGATCACGTGTACCACACCATCATATAGTTTCAAGAGGTCTACTTGATAGCGCATTGGTGGGCTTAAATGCAAATATTTCCCATAATCGACGAGCGAAAGTCGACTTGTAAGCCTAGAACCCTTTTGTACCCCAAACGATGCTCAGCTATAACGGTGTTGTAGTTCTCAAGCAATTTGTTTCAGGTTTCATCGGTGCCCATGCAATACAAATCCGTTGTTATTTTAGGTATCGATTTCAATCTTGAAAGCTGTGCTTGATGGCTCTCACGAGCCACATTAAGAACCTTACTTGTTAATATTGGTAAGGAAAAATAAAAACGACGGTCGCACGTCTGAAATCAAAATCAGGCTCGTCACTCCTTACTTACTAACAATAAATGTCCGAAGTTCGTTTCAAAGCTAACAACGATCTTTAATAACCTTTCGGAACTTGCAAACACTTTCGAATAAAGTGCGGACATGTGAATATGTATTGTTTGTGCAAAATTCAATTTTCACTTCTTGTAAACATTTCTGAAAAAGTGTACTCCCTTTCGAGTCTATCAGTTGCTTTGCTTGTCTAATAATTTAGTTGGAGTTCTTCTAAATAAGTTTTAAACTAAGATCCTCCTTCATCGCTTCGCTTCGCGGCTCTTAAGCTTCTGTTATGCCACCGCCAGGTGGCCAGTTGTGGTCAAGAAGAAAAAAAAATTTTCAGTCGCTTGAACGTCTTTCCTGATTGTTTCATAATTATTTTGTTACCCAAATTTGTTATGCAGTGCAAGACAGACAAATTTTCATTTAAATTAAAATCGAATATTTTTATAATGAATGATCGGTTGTGTTCGTCCTCCTTACAAGACTATTACGAACATTTTAACATAATTTAATTGAGTTTTTATGCTTATGAGTCCTAAAGAAAGTCTGTAACTAACTCTTCAGCATAAGATAAATCCTAATGAAGAAATTCCATTAATTAAAAAAAAAAATAAATAAATAAATTGGAATATATTTAAGCCTAGGCCGACGAGTAGATGATACCAAATCTCTGATGTCAAAATCTATTAAAAAATGTTATAAATAATAATAAGGCGAAAAAATTGAACGCACTTAACTCTTTACCTACCACAGCTTTAATAATATTTCTACGTATAAGGCGACCGTACCTCATGCAGGCACTGAAAGTCGATCTTAAGTCTTTTTTTTTTTTGTTTCTTTTTTTGTTACATATAATATCGTGCTTGAATGAATATAACAAACCATTGAAAAATGACTAAACAATTAATCACTCAAACTGCAACAGATTCAACAAAGTAAACGTCTGTCCGTATCTGTTTCATACCACCCTGCAGCATAATATTCATGTAAATATGTGCGCTTAGGCTTATTAACATTTTATTTCTAAAGAACTAGATTTAGACGCCAAGCAAGAACTACATTAACTCAAAAAATTATTCGCTCACTCACCTGCTAAATAGCGATCACTTTGTGAACGTGAATAACGCAGTGTCTGCAAAATGGAAAATGAGAAGACGATTTAATATTAAGATTTATACATATATACATTTTGTATGTTTATGTATGCGTGCGCATGCGCATGAAAAAGGGAGGTTAAGCTCCATTAAATTCTGTTAATAGCATTTAATTAACTTGAAATATGTTAGCAGTGGAGGTCTGTCTGTCTCGGTTTTTCCATTACACAACTTACCACATTCTGGTTGGCAAAGTCGTCGCGACGTTTCTCTTGTTTTAATAGTAACGGCGCCGAATTTGATTTGGTGGAGAGCTCTTGGGTATCGAGTATCTCATGACCGCTGTGTAATGAGGCGCTACTGGGCGATGGTAGCTCATGGAAATGTGTGGGCGCCATTAACGATTGAAATGGTTCTTGACGTAAAGCCAAGCATAATTGATTACGATCCGTGGCCAAGCGACGATCACGTAAATGTTGTAACTTACGTGCCAGCTGAGCATGCGGATGATGGGGATGAAAATGAGATGAGATATGATTGTGCTGTTGATAGGCATTGGGAAGAGAAGAAGTATCTAACGAATGACTGCGACATTTCTGAGCTCGTCCTCCTCTTGGTACCATAATAGGTGAAGCTGAGTATTTGCGTCTCAATACCACGCTATTGGTATCGTTAAGCGAACTTTGATTATGAGAGTTAGGTACTTGAGGAACACCACCACTTCCGGCACTAGCGCTACTGGCATCGCCATCTGTGTATTCGCAATCACAATAAGCAACAATTTCAAATTCATCATGACCCTCATCTTCTTCATCCAGCAAAACGTAATCATCTATTTGTTCGCCATTATCATTAACAGCAACAGCACGATTCTGGGCTTTCGATTTGTTCCGTTGTTTTTTGCCGCCACTTTTTAAAACACTTTGTGTTTCCGCCTCAATAATCAAATCGTCAAGTTCCTCTTGCTCCTCTTCGTCGTCGCCTTGAGTTTCATCGCACATACTTAAGACTTCCAAAAGGTCGGGATCTTCGGATGATGCGGTCGAATTAAGTTTTTGGAATTTTATTTTCCTCAAAGCTTCCAAACTGCTTACCGATTCATTATCCGTTTGCTGGTGATTATGATGGTGATGATGATGATGATGATGATGGTGATGATGATGCTGAGGCAATTGTGGATGATGACCACTTGTTACACTTTTCCAATACGAAATATCTTTGGGTGGTGTAGCTGTACCAATGCCGCTCTCGTTATGATCATTATCAATACCGGATGAATCCAACGAGATGCCAGATTTACCTGAACTTAACACACCAGAGGCTTCTTCACAAGCCGAAGATGAAGTAGAACTGAAATGGAAATTGTATAGCATTAGAGTATTATTCTAATATCCATTTATATTTTTATTCAAATATTTTTAATATTATAGGCATACGCTTACATGCCTAACGAATTGTCAAGGGCAAACGAAGAAAGGTAAAAGAAAAGAGACATAAGTCGTCCCTTTTAGATAAACCGGTCTGAGGATGAGAAATCCTTTGAACTGAACGTTTCGAAAGTAGCAGTTTCATGCCAAACCGCAGCAACACCTACGTAAGCCATTTTCTAATGTAATCTTAGAGATTTCTTTGCATTTTTTTGGTTAAGATTTTAGAAGATACCAGTAAATGGCTGGCTGAAGTAAAGAACAATTGTTTAAATAAAGGAAAAAAAAAGAAAAAAGCGAAAAAATTGCAAAGCATTCTAAACAACTCCCCATAGAGGCCACACATGAACTGCCAATGTAGCCACACATTTGGCCAAACTCTGTGCTAGTCTATCTATTGATTCGTATACACGAACACATGATCGTTTATAGTAATTATGTCTCTATGGATTTTTAAGCAAAATACAATACAACGTGAAGACAGCAACAAGGTAAGCAGATGTATGATACGTTCGTGAACAAATGGCAAATAATAAGAAAAACTTACTTATTGTCTTCATCGACGGCGCCAACACTCCTTAAAATCGATTCCTCTGATGTCCAGATTGTTGAGGTTGAACCTTTTTTGGTAGCATCATTGCCATGTAAAAGATAATTTGTTGTGGTCCCGGTTGTTGTTGTTAATGTTGCTGCTTGCGGGGCGATTGTTGTCAAGTTTAACTTAGCGGTGGACGTTATATGTTGTATACGTTTCGCTATGGAAGGTGACGTTGTCATAATAATGTTTTTGTCAGCATGATTTCTGTTTTTATTATTATTATTATTGCTGTTGTTGTTGTTGTTGTTGTTGTTACTGTTGTTAATGCAATAATGATTTTGTTGCATTAATGTTGACAGTTGCTGGCTTTGATCTATGGATGTATTGCGTATATGGTCCATTTCATTATCCAATTGACGTAAACGTTTCAAATGCAATAATTCTAGTTCAGAAGGAGCCGACACCGTGCAAAGATGTGGCACAGCAGCAGCTGCAGCAGCGACGGCAGCAGCAACAGCAGCAGATGTCTCTTCAATTTTCAGTATGGTCATTGGAGTTGCTGGCATGGTTGATGTTGCATCTGCCGTTGATACGATGTCACTGTCATTCCTGGCAACTGCTGCTGTATTAATATGTGCGATGGCCTCCTTGCTTGGCGAATTTGTCAGATTGTTATTATGATGATGATGATGATGATGATGAGTCGTAGTTGCTGCATTTTCCAGCGCGCCATTAAAAGCGTCAGCTGAACTTTGACGCTGTTGCTGCAGCAATTGCTTACCATGAGCCGTGCCACACGTTATACTTCTATTATCAGGCTGATGATTATGATGTAGCTGCTGCTGGTAGATACCCATCGAGTTCGATGGTGTTGGAGCCGATAATGTTCTTAAGAAAGCCACGTTTGTTTTAGCTGGACCACTGGTAGCAATAATGTTGGTAGCGTTGGCATCCGCTAGTCTTCTACCACAATCAAGGTTAAATGATTGCAATGGTATTGTAGCCTAGAAGATATGAAAACGCAAAAAAAAAGCAAATTTTTTTTTTTAGTCATAAGTTAACGTTTGACTGCTATGATAATCTTGTTAAAATGCAAAGATAATATTTTTTCTTTACTGAAGAGATTCCTGGCTATCTACTGCCTGCCGGTAAGCAAAACGGGTACACAATGTTCATAAATATGCCGCCATATGGCTACTGATGTTAAAAGTTAGCTGGTTGCTTGCTGGTTAGTTGGCTGGCTAGTTGTTCAGTCTGCAACGACTATTTAGTTATGAAAGCGACATGTTTTCAACGTCATGAGGCTTTAAAACGCGTGATTGAACAACAATAACAGTGCAATGCTAATACGACATCAGCATCAGCATCAGCATCAGCATCATCATCTGCATTGTTCGTATCTCAAAAGAGGATATTTGCGATTTGTTTTTATTATTTTATGTGGTTGTGCGTTCACTTAAGGACCTTGAATGCGTAATGAGTTAAGAGTACTCTTGTCTTCTCCTCTATATATATATATATATATATATATATAGATATATATATTCATTGTCATTTCATGGGATCTTCTATACGATCTTTCGTTAACTGCTTTTGTGTATATATTTTTAAATAAAATAACAAAAAAATGATTTTTTTTCTTTAACATTCAATATCAACAGTGATAGCCTCTTTACATATTTAAACGCATACATTAATACTATTATAAATGTATATATATATATATATATATATATATATATATGTAATAGAGTTTACTGAGTAGTGAACGTCACTAATGGTAGTGTCAGAAAAGCATAAGCAAGCAAAAGCTAGCCATACCGAGACTTCAAAAGTTTATTCAACAGGTTTTTTGTTTTATATGCGAGTGTGTATTGGCGAGTGTGTACGCATTGCATTTGTATGTAAATTTTTGTTTTTTTTTTTGCCTATTTATTCCTATTGTCGGTGCTTTTCTTGCTCTTTCCATCATCATCGTCCTCATCGCCATCGTCATCGTCATCGTCCTCGTCCTCGTCGTCGTTGTCATCATTATCGTCATCATCATCATCGTCATCATCGTCGTCGTTATCAATAGCTATTTTACATAAATGCTTAAAAGCGTCAAAGCATATCATTTAAACTGCGGTTTTGCTTTCAAGCAGAAAACGATTTGACAGTTTCTTCTTCATTTTCTTCTCTTCATCTTTTTTGTTTTTTTTGTTTTTCTTCTTTTTTATGCATATATTGCGAAGAGTTAGTTTCTCGTCATTGGCAAGAAAAAAAAAAGAAAATTTAAATAAAGCAAAAAAAATTGTCAACAGAATGCGTTCAGACTTAGAGATACAGATTAATGCCAACAGGCGATCGGTTTGTCTGTCAGTCGGCCCCTGTATACTTTAGTCATGTCAAGGTTAAATTCAAATTTATGGGACATTAAATGACAACATTTTTGAAGTAAAATTGATGCTAAACTCTGTATAACGAATTAACAACATATCGTCGTCTTTGCATTTTTTTTCTTTTTTTGCTTCTCCTTCGTCTGTCGCCTTTTGCACAAAATTCAACTTATTTCGCAATTTCTATATATGGCAAGAAGCGTTGCGTTTAGTTTTATCCGCAGAGGAAAGATTATAAAATGTCACGATCTTGCGCACAAGTCGTTAAAAATGCATATGACGCGCGCTGGTATTCTATTTGAATTTATATTTTTCTTAACGCCAAAAGCAATTATATTGTATGCGCAATATTATCAAGCAAAGGTTAGAGAAAGCATACAACAATTATTAAACAGGCGGTTAAAGTTGTTTATTGAATGCCTTCGCTTACGCTAATTATGAATGCCATCAGCAAAATGTTAACCATACGACTCCTTTTGATCCGCAAGTAATTTGTTGAAGGGCATGAAAAAGTTAAATGTTTTTTGGGAGGCGAGTGAAAAAGTTAAGGTGGAGACAACTCGTACTTTACGCTTAAAAGCAGAACAAATCTCAAGAAAGACGAAGGAAAGCGCGAAAGCAAATATGTGCGCATTAGATATAGTCTACGTAAAGTATAAAGGACGTAAAATGAAAAAAAAGAAAAGTAGAGTAAAGAGTGGAAGATAACGGAAATAGTGAAGGCCGAAAGAATATTTATACCCCTCAGGCAGAGTCTGAGCTAAAGGAGCACTTTCTCTCTAATTTTGCTTTTCTTGATTGTCCGACGTTATATAATATTTAGTGCGGTAGACTTGTAAAAGGTCGATGTTGTTTATGTTTTCTTTATCTGTATGATATGATTTTTTGTGAACGACGAAATTGGCTTTCTTTGCCATTAGATAAGTGAATAGCATGTACGAAGAGACAGAGGGCAGCGAGAAGACGGAAGTATATAAAATATAAGTTTAGGCACTTTTCGATGAAATCTTATTAAATGTGTGAAGCCGAGGTTGTAGTTGTATGTACAATTGAGTAAATTCTGCACTGATTTGATGGTTTTGCAAAAGCCATTAATGAAGTGACTATTCTCCGATAGATCATTATTATCTACTAACAACTTCCAAAAGATATTTTTCATTGACATTTCAGTGTTTGGAAAAAAAGACTGGTGGACTACAGTATATTTTTAAGAAATGTATGTGAATGCCGGCACATGCCATGTTCTGAGAGCCAGACTAACACATTTACATATGTAGAAGCTATCAGCAAGAGATGTCATTTTAAAGATTGTGCCATTCTTGATCTGTTAAAAGATAGCGGCTAGTAGGCAGGGAAATGCTGGGCGGTTTCAATATTCATTCATTTGGTGATGGAAATGCTTTGACAAGTTCGATATTTTTAATGAGTTGTCGTATCTGGAGCTCAGAATTTCCAAGTGTATAGTCGATCGAATTGACAGTTTCACAAAACGGATATTATTTATATCCAACTTTTCACTGTAATAATTGTCGTAACTGGACATTTAACCACAACGAGCAACTGCCTGGTAAGTTTCTCAAGCCGGTAGTGTAATTGTGGCCTATGCTTTTTCGAAAACTGTGTTAGGTTAATGTTTACGGTAAGTAGAAGCTTTACTAAAAAGTGTTAATGGACAATATTTGCCCCGAAAGTAATGGCATGGACCTAGACGACGTTTATTAGACGACGACTTCGCGAAATGGAACCGTAAACTTGTCGCCGACATCCTCCGCTTTAGCAAGATTACGCCGCTTACTTTTTACGCTTCTCCCAACGTTCTCCACTTTAAATACAACCAGCAGCGACTCATATTCTGCAACACGATGTTAAAATTGCCATTGGTGGAGTAAAGCCACTATTATCTAAAAATTGTGTTGAAAAATTTCATCAAAAGTATGATCGGTTGTATCATGAACCAACGCGGACAGTAGGCAGTCATTGTGTTTCATTACTGACTTCAGAATTTTTACTTGGAATTATGCATAAATATTAACTTTTTCACGAAACAATCGTTTTTTTTTTTCTTGATTTAAATAGACACCTGCTGGTGAAAGATGCAGTCAGTGCCTATTGAAAGCTTTGTACTCGCTCAACAGTAGGACCTTCTTAGATATGAAAAAAGTTTGTAAGACGCAGATAGTATTACAAGAGGGTTGGAGAAATACACACATTTCTATAAGCTTACAGAAAGGAAAGATTCACCAATGGCTGAAGCAAAAAGCATTGTTCCCCTTTTTCTTCTCGTCACTGTTTCCGAAAGCCCTAAGTATGCATCCGTTTCAATTCTTTCAGAGGTCAGTGAAACGAGTGCCCGATCGCTTCGGTATAAAAGAAAATTTAAAATTCTAAGAAAAAATATTCCGATTCCTCACTAGAATATATGTATATATATAAATAAGGCTTGAAAACCATCGTTCTTTGCTTTTTTAACAGCCTTGATATGAACTCATTCATACCATCGATTAGAGTTTCAAGCTGAATCGAGTCTTTCGTTATTGTGTATTAATGATTGGTGTTATGTTATGAATCACATAATTTGTCTCCTGTCAATTAGAGGGGGACAGAAATGAGAAAAAGAAACGAAATGCCAACAAAACGCAAAAAAAAAAACAGGCAACATTTTTCTTGCCAAGTAAGCTATATGATCTGCTGTTTTCTTCAAAGAAGAAGTTAGAGAGAGAGAGAGAGAGAGAGAGAGAGAGAGAGAGAGAGAGAGAGAGAGAGAGAGCAAACAAAACAAACATTATTTTAATAATTCATAAATCCATGCGCAACACATTTACTTAAGAATGCAGACATATCGTGTCATGCATAATGCACACTGTAAAATGATGACAACATGGTGTTCATCAAATTAATGTATGTACATTTTTAATTAAAAATATAAGACAAAAATAAGAATTAAACACTTCGGCTCTTGTAACCTGCATTGAACACTAAGAAACTGATAAAATAACTGAAGATATCTGCTCAAAAGCATCCTCAAGATGCAATGCTATTATAACAGCAACAACAGCAATAACAGCAACAATACAACAATTGCAACATTATCACAAAGTGATGACGACCCAATTGGCGACATAAACCATATTTGGTTGCAACAATCCGACGGACCGACGGACAGATTTATATACGCTTTAGTGTTTTCCTTTTCCTTTTTTTTTCGTTTTCTTTTTGTATTTTTTTTCTTTTCTCGTCTTATTGAATGGATTACAAGCGAAGCAAGACAATTGTCAATGTGATGTTATCGTTGCAACAAATAAAACAGAATATGTAATTGAATGTTTATTTTTTCTCTTGTTGTCGCAGTTGTGTAGTTTCAAGCTTAAATATTTGCAATAAAATATAGGGGAAAAGCTAACTTGGGTATGAGTCGTCTATACTGATACCTAATGTGTTCTTCAAAGAAGACGACTTTTACACCAAAATTATATATAAGGAATTGAGGTGCAGCGAAAAATCTTAACGCTTGCATGAGTTTGTCCTTCTTAGGTTGTATTTAAAACGGTAAAGCGTAAGGGTAAAGATTAGGATATAGCGGACTTTTACTAAATACCACTGCTTTTTATTGCTTTATCTCTAGGATCTATTTATATAGAAAAACTTTTTCTATCACAGTAAGGTACGTGGTATTTTTATTACGCTTTTTGTACGCGGAATAGGTTACAATTAACTAAATATATAGTAACATCTCCAACTCAGATTGCAATGGAACGTCAGCAATGATCTCAGGATAATTCCTACTTGATGGTAATGACAATAATCTTAAAGAATAAATAGCTTGGTTGAACTATATACGAAAAAATCCACCCGACGGCGTGGATTATCAGATAAGTTAGGTAAGTGTAATAGCGACCGGGACTTTAACAATAAGAGTCTCAGAAAATAAGTCGGATAAGTGCAAAAACTTTATTCGCGCGAGTGTCGTATTAGATAAATTTGTAGCCCTCCCTTGCTAGTCTTTACAAAGGTTTCAGAATATTTGATATCGTTCTGAAAAGCGACAATGTTAGGCTATGACGATTGCCAGTAATGGTCGCAAGAAAGCAATTCCGTATATTTTATCAATAGCAACTGGCTGCGCAACTTGAATCCTTCGGGGAGTTAAGAAGACTTTCTATCGTTTTCTCGTCTTCTGTAAGAGGACTTCTATGTTCTTCTTTTTCGTCGTCCTCCAAGGAAACGTAAAACGACCGCCATATTTTACTCTAAATAACTTTCCCTCTTCTTTAACCCATTCACATATTGTTACACACTACTAACACGAGGTGACACAAGAGAAGCATAACCAATAAACTGTCGGCTCCTGTTCCCGCTCTAGGTCGTTGAACACTCTCTTAACTGATACTGAAGAGCGGGAAAGAAAGTCTAGAATTTCATAGCCGATGTGACTGTCTTCGTTCTTCATACCTTCGCTAACTGTATTGGCGCTCTTATTGGTTCGTTAACTCAGATATAGCATTACAGACGCCTGTAGCCTTTCAATATCTGCCATCCAAGCTAAAGATATCTCGTTTAGGTGTCCTAATGTGTTACAAAAGGAATATCAAAGTTAACATACTCTTCTTCTTTTGGATTTATAAGAAGCACAATAAAAAGAAAAAATCGAAAAGTATTTAAAATTTCAACTTCTTTAAAATCGAAACCGAGCGGTTTAAAGCGGAGACAGGAAAACGAGCTGATTACCTGAAACATTTTAGTAAACATTTGTTAACAAGTTTTGAGTTAAAAGTTGCACGAAATACTGAGGAAACAACAAAGAAATCATTAACATTTTCTTGTGCATGTCTGCGAAAGAAACCGCATTACGCAAACTTTGTTTTGAATGACTTGTAATTGAAAGGTACACGATTTTGTGTATGCCGTGTAACTTAAAAATTCTCAAGGGATTATTCGTTACACTGCTACTATGACTTTAACATGAACAACTTTAACAAAAACTAGATAAGACAGACGTTGGTCACTTTGTTCAAAAATGTCATAGTACATACAGCTGAGTTCTCTTTACACAATTTCTCGTTGAAAGAGTTCAGTCAGCTAAAGTGAATAATAATAATTTTCAATCCACCCTACGCGAATACTACTTATTTTTCCGCTAGGGACTTTTTTTTTTGTTTTTTTGTGTTTTTTTTTTCCTTTTTTTTGTATAAATTTCCTGTCAATTTCAACCGATTCAATATAACCGCAAAAGAGAAGTAAAACAATTTTATTCAACTTAGTTTGCTCAATAAATCCCCACTTATGTTTTACTTAGTTTACCACCCGTACGCTTACAACTATTTGGAAATGATACGATACGATACCACCACCTTTGGCTACTTGTGAGGTATTGCATTTCAGGATGATTTCATGTCAAAGCGTACATCGATTAAGGCATTTTCAGCAGCGACTTTTTTTTATGCATTTATGAAGTACTTTGAACAACAACAACAACAACAACAACAACAACAACAAAACCAAAAGAAGAAGATATTGAATAATTTTAAAGTCAAAGTTTGGTAATCAATCAAGTCAAGGAAATTGCACATCCTTCACCATTCGTATTCATATCTTATTCAATTAATTCAGTTTGTTTTTATATGTGTAACTTATCTGGGTAAGAATACATCAAAGCAATGACTTTGTCAATTTACTCGGATTTTTTAGAAGTTTTATATAGTGCAAAAGGGTATAAAAGTTTTATAACAAATCAAAATGCTTTGACCATCAAGCATAAAATATTATTATTATTATTATTATTATAAATTTAGCCAGAGAATAAATTCTAAGACTAAAGTCTTAAAGCACTAGCATCCAAGGCTTTCGGATTTATTATAAACTCTAGCGCACTGAACATTTGAACCCACGATCATTGAGAGTTGCTAATTGAGACTCTTGCCTCTCGACCACTCAGGCGGATTAAGCATAAAACATAAAGTGCGCTATGTATTATCTGCTTTGATTATTTACAACTACTACACTAATCTTTAGTAGACAAAAGACTCTTTTTTTATATTTTTATTTTTTTTTTCTGTTTTTTTTTTTTTTTCACTTAGGCGATGTCCCTTATTTGCATAATAACGTACCGGTCCGAAAGAAGTGTGAAAAGAGAAGGCGACAGGAAAGCGGCTGTGTGGCCCTTCGGCGAGCTTGGTGCATTCACCGACAGAGCAGCAGCCATTATCGTGTGATCGCGAGTCTTATCTACTCACCTACTCATCCGGCTAGTGCAGTTCAGCCAGAGTCTCTGTAAGGTAAGACTTAAATCGGGCGAACCTTTTCATTATATTCTCATTTGATAAAGCAAGCAGATTATATATCGAAACACAAAATCAAGACTATATATAAAAGTGGTATGGACACAAACCAATGAATTTGAGTAATAAAATTCCTTAAATCTTTATGCGACTACTGAGTATTTTTTTTTAAACGTGTCTTACAAGAGATTAAAATATTTTTTAATCACTGATAAGAATTACAAAGAACGGTACATGCATGCTTTAAATTCATAAACGAAGATTTTAATAATTTTTGATTTTGGCCTTTTTGCCATTTGCGTTGATATTTACGATTTTTGAAAAAAAAATGAAAAAAAAAACCATATTATATTCGGTTTTGGGCGCATCTTTCACGTTCATCAACTAATACCAATGCATGAAGTTTGCAAAGAATTAATTATTAAATGTAGGCGTTTCAGTTAGCAAGTCAGCGTCATTTTTACGCATACCCTACTGTTGGTCCTGCTTAATATTATTTTAAAAGTTTATGATAGATCAATATTTGCTATAGTTTGCAAGGTTGCAGGTTTAGGAGGTCATGTTACGAACTTTGTTGAAAGAGACCAGGCCTCAAATTTCGAATTTTATCTCTGACTATCGTCTAAGAAAATATGCATTTCGTAAATCCTCGAACAAGCAGAGATCGGGCCGGAGGACGGAACTAAATAAATTCGAAGCCTTATTGAGAGTATCAAATATATTCTCTAGAAAGTTTTGTAAGCATTTATACTTCTTCTTCCACTTCAAAAAGCTGTTGTGCTTTCTACTTATTCCAGGTTGATAATTAAAAGTAGGCAACAACCTATTACTGTAGCTAGACAAGCAAAAGTAGGCAATGAAAATAATTTACACAGTAGTGTGGTAACAATTTTCATAATCCTTTTAATATACGGAATTCCTTTCCAATAACAATATACTTCCGTTTTTTGGACACATAAAATATCAAAGATTTATATATATATATAAATACATATGAACGGTCGGATGGACTCTATATATATATATATGGATAATCAGTATTTTCGATCACAATGAGCTTGTGCATTAATGATTTTGGCCTCTCCATCCGACCGTTCATTTTTGCCATGTTCAAGGCCGCAAAAATTGAAGAGTAAAGGAAAACTTAAATGATAAATATCAAGTCTGAAAATGAGCATTGTCCAAAAACGATCGACCAAGCTTTTAGAACCATTTTAATATGGAAGTGTTAAGAGTGTATATTGCAAAATCATATCGGAATGATTTCAATAGGTTAAGTGAAGTTCCTGTAGTCGACGAATGCTTTTGTTTATTTTTATTAAAAAAGTACATGAAGGATTTTCCGTGTAACGCGGAATGCCAACGAATCGAGGTCGAGAAAGTTAGAAAGAACTATTGCGATGAATAATAAAAAGACGATTTTCCCGATAAGGTGTTCGAATTTCTTACTAGTCAAATATCCCAATAAATACTTTAAGTGAATTTACGGTATTTTACTGAAGACCGTAGTTTCTGAAATTCCTTTTCTTCTCTTCTCTTCTCTTTTCTTTTTTTTTTTTTTTTTTTTCTTTGATACGGGAAACATTGTCTCAATTATCACGACCGCGTAAGCTGTCAAGCTAAATAAAAACAGATGTTTTAGCAATGAATGAGTGCGACGCAAATTGAAAAACAGTCTTACCTCATATGAATGAAAAAAGTTTAATCTCTCTAGACGAATTATCGATACCTACCCATCGCCTATCTATTTGTAAAGAAGTAGTGGTTTTTTTTTTTAGAGAAAGGCTCACCTCTGTAGCTTAGTTAATGTCACAAAAATTGTCAGAGAAACTATCACTGATTTGAAGCTATTATTAAACGGTTATTACTTATTTTATTACCCATAGTTTTTGTTTAACTTAATATACTTTTTAATTCAATTACTTTTAAAAAGTGCAGAATTTAGGTCATCGTAACAATACTTGACGCGCGTGTCAAGACTGTGCGCAACATCTGCGTGTATATATTGTAATGTATGTGAAGTTTTTGTATTGAGACCTTTTTTTTTTTTGTCTTTCGGTTCTACTGTAACGAAAATAATGCTCGTGTTTATGAAAAATAGCACAGAAAAGCGAAACTAAAGCAAAAAAAAAAAAAATTAAATAAAAAAATTGCCGTAAGCGAAACAAAAAAAAAAACAGATAACTTAACTTAATTTCAAGATTTTTAAATGATCGGAAGACAAAAAAGCTAAATTAACAGCATATTTTTACGACATAAATATCAGTTTTATTATTCACTCGTAATAGTTTTATACACAAAAACCCTGGGAAAAAGGTCAATTATTTAGCTTAATCGAAGTCAAAAAATTCGTGAACAAAATTCTCAACACTTATGTCCGAAGTATTTTCATAGAGGACGCATAACGCTTAAGATTATGCCGTGATATTTGTATTGATCTTTTGTCAAGAAGTCTAGCATTTGAGAATCGAACGTTGAAGAATGTTTAGGAATTACTGCCGAGGTTTCGTATGCGCTTTCATAAAAAAAAAAGAAATCACTCAGACGTATATGATCAAATAAATTTGCGGGTACAGCGGCAGTACCAGCTGCTCAGTGGCCATTATAGCTTTTTTGCCATCCTTTCAGTTTTTGTTACATCTTAGCTAACCTACACATCGAACAATAAAGCCTTCTTTACGTAGACTAACAAATTTAACTGACACGTAGAAAATCCTGATTTGTATGCCACACAACTAGCGAAGACCCTTTACAGTGCAAACAAATGTAAACAAAAAGTGAACAAAATATTGCGAAAATACGTGAAATTATTGGTGATTGCTTGATTGTATTGACTTCCCCCGGAAAAAAACAACTTTACAACTTTTTTAGCCCGTATTTTTAGGACAAATCAAAATAATTGGATGACTGAAGCACGGTCTTGCCCCAAAATTGTACATAATATCAGATGAAAGAATCGAACCCGAACGATGCTTTCAAGATGAATTTATTTCGTTTCAGATTTCTTGCAATTCAAGCGATTGAGGTGAGGTTACGTATCCATATCACGCAATAAACAAATTCTTAAATACCGAAGGTAGCGGTGTAGTAAGAGTATAAGAGTGCTAGCTACCGAGCGTAGTATTTCATTAAGAATGGGTTAAAAACAATTTTTGTGGATTCTCTTATGCTGCGATTCTCCCCACCATTAATCGTTAAAATATTAGCAATAATTCTATGCTAGTGTATAATTGAGAAACGAAAAATCGACCCCACTTCTTTTAACCGCAAGTTGAGGCCATAACTAAACAACAAGAATTTTGCAGTAATTTTAGTACTTAACGATCCTACCAATGCTTGTATAGCGCTACCAATTCATTAGCCTCACAAAAAAAATTTTTGATAAACTGGCTTTAAGTCGAATATCAAAATAAGTGGCTTCCACGTGTTGAGTACGACATTTTTTATGAAAATCGATTGTTGGTTAAGTTGAGTATTCAAAATTCGATATAAACTGAAGATGCTTTTAGTCTAAGCTGTTTTTTTCTCTTTTTCGATTTAAAGCATAATAACTTTCTTAGACAGGTATAAGATTAAAATCTCCCAAATTGCTTGATCATTATATTAGTCGTTGTTGTAAAGTGGTTATTAAAAACTTTAATGTTTAACATGATTTTTGAAAACAAATAATTTTAAGGCGCAAAAGATCTTTTACGACAAACAAACATCTTTAATCTACCATGAAGAGTTTTTTTTTTTTTGTTTGTTTCCAATTAAATCCACAAATAACAAGTACTTTGATTTAATGTCGGGGTAGGGCCACTGTTTAATAATTTTGACGTGATAATCGCCATCATAAGTATATATGCAGAACTGATGCTTTACAGACATCTTAAAAAAATTGAAATTGTACATAATGGCATAATTAACAGATAGTAATGGGGCGGCGGTTAAAAACACTTCAAAGTGGCTTAAGTCGAATCTTTTGTCACTCATGAATTAAACTATAACTGTATGGAAAACTCTGCTTACTTCGTTTTTAGAATTTTAAGTGAGATTCTTCTGAAAATGGATTCAATTCTTCTTTTATCGTAATACGTGCCTCTTGACTTGGAGCTGCCCAAACAATAGGGGCACGGACGAACCGTTACATAGGAAATAACTCTTTTTGCAGTCAACCTTTTCGTTTTAATTAGGGATAATTTCAACAGAAAATAATCAGATCGACTTTGTTCAAAACAACTTATCATCCAGTCAAACATTTCAAAAGAGAGTAAACAAACAGTTGGCGTATGCGGCTAACTCGAGTGAACTTATCTCTCAGTCAATTATTTCGGGAGAAAGAAAATTTACAATTTCCATAGAGAAGCAGTCAGACGGAGTCTATTCCAAGAAAGTCTTCCTTTAGTCGGTCAAATCTTACAGGCGAAAAGTCAGAAAAGCCTTATTCGTCGTAGTGTGATAGAGCGAAGGAAGCTAAGAAAAGCTTTGTCGTAGCAATGTAGTTTAGCATAGTTTCAAAGCCTTTGTATTAGTCAATTAAGGTTATATCGACGCCTTACGGGGGTTTTAATGCATTCTGCAAATCTCATTTGCCAAGTGCGTCGCATACGTAAGGATGGTATTAGTATACATCGATGGTGAGTATAATACAGACAGAAGTAAAGAAAGATAGTGAGAACGAAAGACTGGGTCAAATCGATTTTCGGTATGATTACTTTTTTTTCCTGCGACTTCATAACAACAAATGGAGTTGTGCGGTCGATTTGCTTCCCGTTGTTGGTTTTTATTGATTTTTGTTTGCCCGATGGTGGTATGGTGTTGGTTATGGGTATTGCTTCATTTACTTTTGTTGTTTATTTTTCTCGAAGTTCGTAAACGTAAATTGCATTTTTATTAAAAAAAAAAAAAAGCAAAAAAAAAAAAATCGTATAAGAATCAATTTATTTCCTTTCAGAAATTGTAAAGCAAAACGCATAAAGCCAAGCAAAGCAAGCGGGTGATGCTGTTTTTTTTTCGCCTTTAAACTTTCATAACTTTTTATGTGTACATAAAGTAAAAGCGTAAAAAGGTTCTGGCAAGAAACAGAAAAATAATAATAATAAAAGAAAAGAAGTAACACATAAAACGAATAAGAAAGTTTTTCCAAGAGTTTGCAACGAACTAAGCAAATGCTTTTGAGGCTACCGTTTACTGCGGTTTACTAATACCGTTACAAATCCAAAGCAAAACTTAATAGACTTCTTTTCGTTAGCCGGTTTTAGTCACAAAATAGGTCAAAGAAAAAAAAAAGAGAGAGAGATAGAGATCGTGATAGAGGGAGGGAGAAAGAGAAAGAGGAACAAAGTCTCATAAAACATTTTGACCCAGTAAATGTGAATAAGTGAAAAATAATAAATGATTTCAGTTTCTTTTGTTGCAGATCAACTCTTCTTATTATTATTAAATGATTTAACAAAATTTAACGAAAATTCTCCTCTCCATGCAGTCGGTAGATCGTTGCTTTTTACGACCTCTTAATAAATGTATTCATTATTTTAATATACTTTACGTTTTTATTGATTTCATATATTTATGAAATCGGTGAAATCTTGTCAATGCATATAATAAAGCATAATGAATTCAATAAAGTTCTAGTTTAATAGCTCCTTAAATGACTGAATGAAATTATTGCTATCTTATGTAATATTTAGTTCGTTCATTTTTCAATGAATAAATGAAATGAATTTTTATTGTGTTATGATAATAAAAAATATTACGACATATTTATGTAATAAAATTTTATATAAATTTACTGTTCCATTTACGTGTACTAGCAGCAGTAGTAGCAGTAGTAGCAGTAGTAGTAGTAGTAATGAAGCAGCAATTCAAGTACTGAGTATTACAGAATTCAAAAGATATTTGAATTTTATTGAAAAATTATTCTGCTGTTATCTCCAATTTTAATGAATCGCTCTTCACAAGTCGTATGAATAGTTGGATAGGGATATGCTTTATAACCTCTTGCAAAATTATTTTGTTCTTCTTATATGTCACCAATCATGAAGGGAGTGTCTTCTGTACGGGTAGGATTATGATGGTTAGAAAAGAGTGGGATGCGGTAGATATAGGAAGTGGCTGCAGGATATCCGTATGTTGCAAAATGCGATATGTATGTATATATAAGATATATGTGTGTATATCCAAATTACGTGTTCCAGAGAAATAAAAGATATTTGTTCGTTACACAAGTTCTTTAAGAAGATTTTGTTTGTGCACAAGCGCTACTCATCGTTCTTTAACAACGTTGCCCCTTTCTGGAATAACTTACAAGCAGCGGTGTTTGCCTCCCTTTCCAGATATTTCTACTTTCGAGGTCTAACTCACGCAAGTACTATCCAGTCCTTCCGTCTCTCCGTCCATTTTCTTATAACTTTTCGCGTCAAAGAAGAAAAAGTATTCTTTAATTGAGTTTCGAAAGGGGCGTGCTTTGCCCAAAAAATGTTTTCTTGCGCGCGGTAACAGATAATTGAATTTAATTAAGAAATTATTTGAAATTATTGAATTATCATATATTTTATTTCAGGGCGGCTTCTGCACCTGGTCAGGTGTGTAGCTATTTGGATTTATGGGTATTAGCACAGCGCACCATAGATAAACAAATAGTAATGAAAAGTGAGATACTTAGTGGGGAAAGCTGTGTATATTTGTAAAGAATGAGGTCTACAGAAGATATTTAAATCTTCAGAATTTGTGGCCTCAGAGCAGCAACAAGCTTCATTTTTAATATAGTTGAAAAACTTACAGGAAGCGAAAGGCGAACCCGAAAGGAAGAACCCTTCGCATACACTTACAATAAAAAAAATTTTTTTGAAAAATTCGTTTCTAGTAATTTTGAATAGGATTCCGAATTCACTGGGTGATCTTCTGCGGCTCTGAGCAAACTCTTCTTCGCCTATTTTCAAACTTCCAAAAAGGAATGACAGTAAAATTTCAAAAAGGATAGGTAATCTTCACGTATGGCTCCATTTTCTCATGTAAATCGAAAAAGCAATTGACGGTCGGTCTCAGCATAGAGCCCAGGTTACATAGGTCTTACATTTTCTGTAAAGGAATTTATACATTTGAAAAAACTACTACATGAGATGAGCTCAATGTTTATTGTAAACCCATCACTCCATAAGTATTTAGGATGGCACATAGATGTCGCTAGTATCGATGAAACTATATGATTTTACTTAATGATTACCAACGCGCAACTATCATAACAACCTCCGTTGAACGGGAGCTTCTAAGGTTTGTGATTCTAATTATGAAACGTAGAAGTTGGTATCGATGGAATTAACTATATGTAGGCTACTGAAGAGGAAAAAGAAATCCTATACACACTCGTACTTAAGTAAAATTATCGTATGAAATCTTTCCAACTTTACATCAGTGTTTAATAAAGCAGCTGTGGTACAAAAATTTCACTGAAAATTTTATTCTTAACCGACTTTTGTGAAAGTTACGTAGGAGGGGATATTTTCTCCCGTACTCTGTATATCAATTTTTACACACTGCACTACTTGCGTTAGTAGGGTGTATAAAATTTGTGTGTATGTATAGAAATAGACCCACCTTTTATTATATTGATCGGTTCCGAATCACTTTCAGAGTGGATCTGACCTTGTCTGTTCATCTGTCCGTCGTCTTTTCTTGTGTTTAATCTACAGGTCACATTTTTTTGGAATATTTGCGGTGAAATTTGGTGTGCTTCAAGGACAAACGCTGTTGAAAATGGTTCCGATCGGATCATTTTTTCGATTATTTTCCACACAATATCTTGTTTTTGACAAGTCATTATGTGAACAACTGTATTAAGCGAAGTGATATAGGGTGTTCGATGGTGGACCGTGACTCAGCATCGTATTTTCACTTTTTATAAAATATTAAAATAAATTTTCGAAACTTTAAAAAACCCTTTCCATAAACAATCATCAAAAAATCATAAAAAAAAAAAAAAAATGTTTTTATCGTTGAACGATTCGTGAGTTGAACGTCTAAAAAAACACGCTCTTTAACTTCCCTTTGTTTTACTTTGTGTGTAAAATTTATTCATTAAATGCTGTCAACACATCATTTAAATGTTAAATCGAAAATTACAAAAAATATGCTACAGACAGTCAGTCGGTAGCGTTATGGGGTCTTTGTGATAAGTACATAATTTGCTGCTCTAGATAATTATTCGTATGTGCATGCTTATGTGTGTTAGTGTGTGAGACTATTATTTACACACCCAAAAATTGTATATTATATATGTTTCTATAAAAAACAAACAAAAAAACAAACAGACAAACACAACAGCAACTTATCTCGATGCAATTTTAAAATAAAATAAATGGCTACCGCTGTTATGTTTGTGTACACGGGACTGTAGTATTCGTGCTTGTTCAACAACTAAGATAAACATTATGTTAATGCTTATGGTTCTTTTTCCCATTTACACACGGATGGATACACAGCAAATTGTTGCTTCCCTTCTCTATTGTCGTTTAACGCGATATAAAAAAGGCAAATAACAAAAATTATACAAAATGTTTCAAAATATAAGTGAACTTGTATGTGCGTGGAGGGCTTATGATATCCATTTCATTAAATTATGTGTTTACACTCGAGCTTTGAACTCAACCGCAAGAAAGTGTTTTTAAATAGACAGACTTTTGTCGAATAAATCCATTATTTATTATATCTTTAGGGAAATGAAATTATCTACCATACAAGATAGCTTTTGGTGTTTTCATTATTTATTAAACGAATGCGGCGAAGTTCGGATAAACAACGGTTTTGAACTTGTGTGTAGAACGTAGAGGGTAACTTGAAAATATGATGTCAAGTAAAGGAATCTTAAGCAAACTTGAAATCTACAGACAAGAATAGCATAATAAAAAGTATCTCTTTTCCCCCTGCAGTGGATGTAAAATAAAAGTCTTGTGATTCATTCAATTGGATAGCTGTAGCACCAACTAAAAATAATAGTATTTATATAGAGACATCAGATTTGAATCTAGATCTTAGTAAAACACCAAACACATAACATCAAAATTATCGCTTCATTGTACTGTTATTACTACCAGTAGTACTACTATCACTGTGGGGCCTTTTGACGGTCAAACCAGCAGTATTTGCGGAAAAGTATGACTAGAAATTTGATTGAAGGTGTTGTCCGAATATTTCTTGGCCATTTTCGGAGCTGCGGATGCGGCACACATACGAAAGAGCGCGTCATCCCTCACATTAATTTTGTTTGCGAAATTACCATTTTGCTCATGGATTTGCTGCACCCAATTGGCGAATGTATTTCCTTCTTTCCTTGGGTAGAGGAAGTCTTCCCACATTTTATTAGTTAAGAGTTGCGACAATGACGCCGTTTCGTTCATAGGAAAGAGTGGGTATCCGAAATGGTAATAGTGCTACTTTTGCTAATGCTTCAAATCTTACTGCTGCTATTCCTACTACCACCATTATACAACTACTGCCACTACACTACTAGTCCTATTACACTATTACTGCCGTTACATCACTACTATGATTACCATAGTATTCGCACTACAGCAGCACTGCCACTGCACTACTACTACTACTATATTTATTGCTCAATCGCTTGCTACCCCCACAATATCAAAAAATATAAAGGATCGGGCGAACGGTATTTGTGAACTTCTAAATCTATTTGTCGTTAGGTGATGTAAGAGAAACTAAAAGTGGGTTGAAAATCAACGTGAAAGAGATGCCAGCATACGTAGCCCATAGAGTCTTGATCTAGCTTTATCACTAAGTCCATAAAGGGAAAATATAAAATTAAGCAATGATTGACATTACAACTATTCCCTACTAACGCTACTGTACGATACTAGAATGCTAATCTATAGACGTACTAGACGTGAAAGTCGACTACTGATATGTTACGACTAAGACGCATATTACTATTCCTATAACAACACGCTGCATAGTCTTAAGCTTATGTCAAATTCCATTTTTATTACTTTGTTACAGCTACCACTACTACTGTTACTTCCATTGCGACAACAGCAATGTTGAGCTATTGCCACTTCACTAATACTATTAATATAATACCATTATCATTAGTGCTCCTAGTAAAATGTTAAAGCTGTGTCGCTATATAGAAAGACGTTTCCTTCATCGGTAATGGCATCAATGATAATAATATAACATGGCTTCCATTAAGAGGATTGCTACTACTACTACTACCACTACTACTACTACTAGTTCCAGTGGCATGACTAATGTTGCTTATTATTCCCACAGTTGCGCTATTACTACCCATAATACCCATTTTATTAAAACTGTTGTCACTTTTATATAATTTTGAAAATCTTGGAATCTAAACTGAACAATGAAAATAAAGCAGGGCCTCATTTTCTTAAACTTACCCAAAAAAAAAAAGTAAAGAAAAAGAAAACAATAATAAAACGTCTTCTCCACATTAATGCATATTAATATCAACATCTTTGCGACATGATGATCTAATCTTGCAAAAATGTTATATTATGTTCAAAACAAATGTGCAGGCGCACACATGTTGACAATATGGCCAAATTTTTTGCCAACGAGCGAGAAGCGTAGCATATGCTTCAAATGTGATATGATTAAATTCACGAAAACCGTATGACACCATCATAAAGCACCCAATCACTAGCCCCTATAAGCACCCATCTCGTAGGGATATCAGAAGTATTATCAAAAAAAGAAAAAAAACGAAGTAAAATAATTTCGCATCGGAGAGAGAGAGAGAGAGAGAGAGAACGAGCGAAAATAATGCAACGACTTTAACTTTAATGCAAAACCAATAAAAATTGCAAAACGAAAAGAGGCGACTTGATGGCAAAAACGACTGTATAATGCTGTGGTAATGCTGTCCCAAGGAAAAAAAAATGAGAAGAAAAAGTGTTAAGCTGAAAGCAGAAAAATAATACAAAATCACACAAAGTGAAATAAAAATACTAAATAAATGCCGCCGACATAAACTGTAACAGGTTCAACAGTGCGAACGTATAAGCTTATGTTTTCATATAACAGACATGTACAGGTAGGTAGGTAGGTATATAAGGCAAGTGTGGTCAATGTGTAAACTGATTTCATTGTATCGAATTTGCCATATATTGATCGCCATAATATTTCTTGTCAGTGTGTTGTTGTTTTCAATCCGTGTACGAAAAGACGCCAATATTTTATGGGTAAATCTTTTTCTTTCGCTTTTTAGCAGCAGAAAAGCGATGACAAAACACGGGATTGCATAAAAGTTTCATATTACCGACGAAGATCATATACATAGAAAAGTATATATATATATATATATATATATATAAAGCAAATATAACAAGATACCATGGACTACTGACTGAATTTCAAAATGCATTTCTATGAATGCAGGCATTCGACGAGGGATTGAGTTTATGGATCTAGAGACATTTGTTGTATTTCTAACGACGAAGACAATCATCTACTTAAAGCTTCTTCCTCTTCTCGCTTAAGTTTATGGAATTGATCCTGAACTAACATATTTTTTGTGCATGTTTTTCAACTGCCAGATAGAAGATATCTATGCAACTACATCTTGATGTCGTAGGCATTTCAAATTTATTTAAACGTATCCGCTAAAATTATGTGATATCTTTGCCTTTTAAACGCTGCTTATGTTTTACGTTTGAAGTTTTCTGAGGTCACATGAGGTTGTCTTGTATGTTTACGAGGATCGTCATGCATTTAGCGTTAAATTTTTCCAACATTTCCGTCGCAACGCAAATACTTGAAGATTTTTATTAACCAATGTGATAGTTAATATATGTTAACATATATGTTAACATATGTATGTTAATCTATAGACATGCCACACATCTAATAAACATTAACTATCGTTAAACAACTACAGACATGAAGACATTTAGTGTAAGGCGATGATATTCTTTAAATTGTACTGAACAGAGGCGCTTAAAGTTTTTTGATATTATCAAGAAGGGATAAGAGAAATGTAGGCAAAGCAAATACCATAAGATTTTTCGATTTTGAGTCATTTAGTAATAAGTGTTCAACCCCCCCATTTTGTTCTCTACTTTCCCTGCTTTCTTTTCTTATTCTTATCATCTCATTGTTGCGATCCATTACTATCCGGAATATCTGCTAATGGTTTAATGTCTTCAACTGACTTTGTAAGCTTGCAATACTTCGAAATTAATGGCAGTCATAGTTACGGTAGTCGTTTTTTTATTCCCCTACGAAGAACGGGGGATGGCAACTCATTTTGTCATAATTTTTACAATGTTTGCCCGAACGGAAGCTTGAGAGACCCTATCGAGTATATATAATTTCTTGATTAGCGCGGAATTTCGAATCGATCTAACCATGTCTGTTCGTCGGTATACTAAGTGTTAGTGACACTCATACACAGTTCCACAAAAATAAAGATATTGGCTTCAAGTTTAATCGAGCCATTGGAGATTGGAGACACGCAGGCAACTTGGTATTGAAAATGGGCCAAATTGATCAAAGCATACGTGACGGGGTAAAGGAATGGTAGTGGGTATATAAAATTCGGCCTCAGCCTTAGCTAAAACGGTTCGCCGCCAAACCAATATCGTGCTTTCGACACGCTTGCGATATTGTCGTGTTGCCAGAAAGACGAGAAAAAGTTGTAGAAAATGATGGAAAATATGCGAAAACTGATCACAATACATGCAACCATGTACTAATTTTCTTACTTATTTTCTTTTTCTTTTGTTTTCCGTCAAAAAAAAATTCGTTTGTTTCTTCTTCGATTCAGAATATTTTTAAAATGCTTTTACTCCCTCTAGTTCTTGAACGACAACGAATGTTATTTGCGTGCCATCACGCTAACTGCGTGGATAATATCAAAACTTTAAAACACTTGAGGAAATGTATTGAAACTAATTCTGAGTTTAGGGTGTAGTTTACAACGCTCGTTATCTGTATAGAAAAAAAATGATATAACGCAATACATGTTTTAGATCGGAAATTGAATGCTATTTTTTAATGACTTCCGGATGTCGCAACTGAAATGATTGCGTGACAAAAATCATTCATAAATTTTACTTGTACATATATAAATGTCTATGTTCCTTGCCCAATATATGCGAGAGATTAAGCTTGAATACAAGCAAGTTACTCAAAAACGGTTTTTCGGGAGTTGCGGGAAAGTCGTGTTACGTCAATAAAACTTTCATGCAATTTTACTCATATGTATATTTGTAGACATTCACATTCGAAGCACTATATAACGAACAACAACAAGACGCTCATAAGCTCATAAGGGCGATATAAACATTTTATGGTCCAATGAATTTAGTAGAAAATCATTATCAAATTACCATTAACTCGCATTCATTTGCCACCCAACGGCATGTCATATATTTTGCTTGTAAATATTCCTGTTCAATATATATTACATAACGGAGGTTGACACGGTGGGCTCGTAAGAAATTTCTTTAAGTTTTTACGGTCCAATGAATTCCAGTGAGAGTGTCATTCAACTTTGTTATCGTTTTGAGGAAATACGAATACTTCCGCAATGAAATTCGCAATAAGTTTATGCGCATTTTTTAAAAGATTCTTTTGTTTTAAGGAATATACTCTTCTAAGGTCAGGTATTATTTTTTTCTATTAAAAAGCGGACTACAATCACCTGCGTAGAGTAAGAAGAATTTTTCTACTCCTACATCTATACATAGAAGTATTTTTAATTTCTATCTTCCACGCGCTTGCCATGCGTAATCTGTGAACGAATTAAAGTTATTTATGACCGTGATGATCCATATGTTGTCCATCAATTTGAAAGTTTTGAAAGTAAAAACCAAAAAAAATTAGTCAATAAAACAAGAAAAAGGGCAAGAAAAGCCTAATTGCATGATGCCCTACGGTACGGATGTTAGCGCTTAGGGCTCCGATCCAAATAAGGCCAATGAGGCACCCTTGCCACCTGAGACGCTGATCGCTTTAGAAATAAAAAATGAATTAGTTGCGCTTAAATCGATTAAACATTAACCTAAAGTTAAAGTTAACACGCTGACAGCATATATCTGAAATAGAGTGCAAGTACAACTATTGTAAAAAAAAAGAAGGTAATGTTTACTTACATGTTTTTCTGGTCGCACAACTATACTATTTACTGCTGTTGTTGTTGTTGTTATTTCTGTAGATGCTGAAGATGGTGATATGGACAAAGTTAAACCATTATTTGCTATTGTTGGAGTTGTTGCCGTTGCTGTTGTTTCTTGTATAGGTTCATATGCAAAAAAGGTACTACGGTCATGGGCTGCTTTGCCATAACGACTTTGAATGACAGCTGTTGCTGCAGCGGACAATAGCATTGGTGATGTTGCTGATGAAGTCGGCGATGAGGAGGCTGATGAAGATGTTATTGGTTTATCTGATGCCATTAAGTTGTCTAAATCTCGTAGGAATTTGTTTGCCCACATATTTACATCATCAGTGGCGGCTTCCGCTACTGATTTTCCTTGCAATTGTCTATGTAGACGTTTTAATGTTGAACTAGGCGGCAAAGACGTAGAGTTTGTCATGGTTGATAATGATGATGTTGTTGTTACTAATGGTGCTTGGTGCGGTATAGGTGGTGATGACGATGTTGATGATGATGATGGCAATGGTAATGATGATGCTTTTGCTGTAGATATATCTAGAGTTTCTGAATTGTCCGTTGATAAAGTCAATTCATTTATTTTCGCTATTGTTGTGCATGGTTCAGCGGCGATCATTATGGTCGTGTGTTTGCTGCCATCATTCGTTTGTTCGGTTTCCGTCATTTGGTTTTTGATTTCTTCCTCAATTGTCATTTTACTTATCGTTAGTAATTTGTTGTTGCTGTTGTTGCCATTGCTCTGCTTAATGGCAATCTGTCGTCCACTGCTAGCAGTACCACCACCACTGGCACTGTCAAAGCCGCTATCTGATTCTGTTGAGCGAGATAATTCATCATTTGAGACAGCTGCCTTTAAAGCGGCCACTGCTGGTATGTCTCTAGATAATGTTTGTTGTTGCTCATGCTCTTGCTCTTGCTCTTGCTCTTGCTCTTGCTCTTGCTCTTGCTGTTCATGTTGCTCGTTTCCTCTGTGATCCTGTTGCCGCAGCTGTTGTTGTAGTTTTTGCCGAGCTTTATGCAATTCAAAGACTTCATTTATTTCATGCTGCCATTGCGCGCGCAAAAAAAAAAAAAGAAAGAAGAAGAACCGAAGAAACAAGAAAAGGTAAATAGAGTTTATTAAGGTGATTAGTTGATGTTGTTAGAAATTTGTTACTTTCAATTTCAATGTTGCTTCACGAGTAACGAGCACAACGACAATACAAAAACAATAAATTAGCTCAACGGAGTGACAGTCAACAAATGATGCACACAACAGCAACATGTTTTCCTGTACTTTATTGCATGTGCTAAGCAACAAAGTGGCTTAACAAACTTCTTTTCCTTCTTTTCTCCAGTTATTTATGTACGCATACCATACAGACTGGAACCGAGCAGCTTAAAAGTCTTAAATCTTAACAAATGCCAGGTACTACATATCGTGGAGAGAAATACAGCGAGAGAGAGAGGCAATGATGTTCTGAAGACTATTGTTGCTAATTAAGCTTATGTCACTGAAAAATGTTTCTCAATTCCATCAACTTTAAAATAAATTCTTAGCTGAAAGAAGAAATATCGACTGCAAAGGGATTTATGACGTCTGGAGAATGTCAGTTTTAAGTCGTATTTGAAAACACTTGCCTTGCACTACTACATGTGAACAAATATTTCCTCTTAAATTACTTTGTTCGAAATTGTGAAGCTTTAGAAGCAATAGATTACGGAAAGTTTTAGCAGAATTTGATCTGAATCTTTCGTGACTTATTTCTCTGTTGATTTATGTGCACTTTTAAGCCCTTAGAATTATTTATTACTTTGAACACACGCTTAGGACACAAAGTCTTACGTATAAAAGTAAAATTTCTTACTTATGCTTTAATTTAAAAGTTGCTTGTGACGTTTTAATTCTAAATCATACCACGATGTGATTCTCAGTCACTCAGTCACTATAAACATTCCTGATTAAAATGTTAGTGTGTTTTTGTTTGTAATTTAAATTCATTTACATATGCAACGAGTCTACATACAACATAGAATATTACAGAAGGGCCAAATAGTTCTTGCGACACGAAAGAACTTTAAGTTCAAAGCTCAAATGTGACAAATCGCCAAATGATTAGAGGTAATGCCTTTTGCATGGACTTTACAATCATTTACTCATTTACTATAAAGAGAGTTCCACATCTTTATGAACTGTGTTCCGCAATTAGGAAGAGAAAGAAACCAATTCTAAAAATGGATTAAATGGAGCATTAACTTTAATGTAAAGCTTGAGAAAATGACGCGGACTAGCTTCGCGGACAAACTTTCCTTAAATTGTGCTTTCGCGTCTATATCAATGTCACTCGCATTACGAACGTTACAGTGGGTTCACGTCAAAAAGTTGAATTCCCAATAACAACACATTTTGACTATCATCCCCATCTCAGGGGATGCTGTCATTGCAGATTTAGAGTAAATTGATATAGAAAACGATTTCGATCTTTTTTAAAAAGGAAAGGCAAACCTTCGGAATCTCGTCCAATTTTGATACGTTTCCTCTACTTTTCTATTTGTTCTTGCCTTAAATTCCTACCAATAATTGAGAAAAATATATTCGCCTCAAGTCGAAGCCTGAATCTCTATCAACTAAAGCATAAAACTAAAAATTGCGGAAGTTTCATTGACTATGGCGAAGTAGCGGGTTTAACATTTTCACATAAAACGATTAAGGTCCACGCCACATTTTAGAGCTGGTGCTGTCGCGCTAATCTGTTATCACGACTAGGGTCTCATTAAGAAGTTCTTAAGCGATTTCTTCGCTACCTGGATGGCATGTTCGAAGATTTATTCCAACTATCGTACAAAATCAGAATTCAGTTCACGGTCCCGTTATTGAGCTATCTTGAATGTAATTTTCAATTTTGGATTGGCAGGCGCCTCGAATAATTTTTATCAACGGTAGTCGATAGCATGTGAATTTTTCTCGATATCGAAAGTAAAATTTCATATTTCTGTCAAAAATGCAAACAACCGATCGTATCTTTTTTATGCTACTACTCTTGAGACAGCTCTCGATGAACAGAACCGTAAGCTAATGTAATCGAAGATTGAAGATTTATAAGAACATCGATAGTGGGCTTCAATGAATTTTGGTCGTTACCAATACTATAACGTATAGACGTATCATTCCATTTAAAGCTTAAATTTCTCTCATTAATGTTGTAATCGTTTAAAGTTTGTAGACTAAGCCAATTTCTTCGGAAGACGTTGGAATCAATTACAGGTGTATCCTACCGAACGTGATAGATTTATAAAAAACTTTCAATACTCATTAAGCATTATTGAACCGTATTACTGTAGAATCTGAAACGTTTTATGGGTTCCCCCTGAGAATTAACCGGGAATACGCAATACTTACTTTCGTTATTAATAGTTAGTGAGCTAACGGCTCGTTGATATTCAAAAAATGTCAATTACGATGTTTTGGAGTAAAACCTAAGGCAATTTTCAATTTTGCACAGGCGCCTTAAGCTTAACTAGAGATGATGTGCAGAAGTTCTTAAAACCGTAGCAATATTCTTCATTGACAATTTGAAGAATGCGCGCACTCATTCATTCACTTTACTGGTTTTTCAAAAACTATGCGCCAGCATTGCAACGAACCACATTTCACAATTCGGTTATATGATAAGAAGCGATGGAAATACCAAAGGATTGTTAATGAAATTTTACCGCAACGTATTTAATTCATCTTAATATCACTTTAAAAGGTTGCGTTCCATAAAAAGAAAATTTATTTTTATTCCGTAAAGCTGTGCCAACAACATGGCCTATACCTACAATGTATGTATGTAATGTTTGTTTTGTTTTATATTTAATTTCATGCACTGCCTAACAGAACAAATATAAGCGACCATAAAGGTCGCATCACATAACAATACCATAATATAGTAAATAGTTATGATTGAATGCTAAATATATATATATACATATATATGTATATGTATACGTATATGTATATAAGTATATTTAACAAACTTGATACTCAAGAGAATACTGGAAGGAAGGAAACATAAAATCTTAGCTTGTCAAAGAACTTGAAGAAATTTCTAGGGGTAATGGTCAACAAGTGTGGTCCAATGTTAAATTATTTGCCTGTGCGTTAGTTGTAGAAAAAAAAACAACTGTTGAAAAAATATGCTATAAAAGCGGTATAATTTTCAAGACTAACTTTCAGTTTCTTTCGAAAATTGTAACGTGAATTACTCTGTCAGCAGATAACAATAGCGTAGTGAACACAGACACACACAGTATTTTAATAATACACGTTCTTCTTGTTGTTGCTGCTTGCTGCTGCTTGCTGCTGCTGCTGTTGTGTTTCTTTTTCTTGCTTATTTTTTTTGTTGTTTTTTTTAAGGGGAGCAATAACCGTCACAAAGCACTAATATGAAGCTCACGGTTGTTACGTTATTTCTGGCTGGACTAACGATTTGTTGTAAGTGTGTGACGGTATTATCTTTGCCACCATCGCTTATCGCCCAAGCGGCTTCCTTGAAGAAGCGGCCAACGCACAATGGCGATTCGAGAGGTCTTTGGGTAAAGGACGCACGTTTCTTTTGGGAAAAACGTGAGCTTAAAATCGCTTTCTGAAGATGGTATCGTTGCGTTGCCACGGCACCATCAACGTAGTTACCAACCACAGCAATAATACTAACAAAAGGCAAAAATTAAAACTCAACAACAACAACAAAAAAAAAAAGAAACCAACTTAACAAGCAAGTTGCCCGTTGGTTCGGGATATTCTTCTAGCAACAGCAGCGGCAAATGGTAATAGAATTGGCTAAGTAAGACACCCATCATCCGTTCGGCTTATTGTTAGTGTTGTTAGTGTTAGAGGGAGATGTTGTGATTGGATGGGTTTTTGTTTTTGTTTTTGCTTTTGTTTTTGCTATTTATAGGGAGGAAATTCTTTATTGTGCAGATCATTAAGTTTACATTATCTTATCGTTGTTGTTGCTACTATTGTTGTTGTTGTTGTTGTTGTTGTTGTTGTTGTGTTAAGTTTAAAGTGCTTTTAATTTTTCTCGCCTATTGATTGCTTTGATGATGCTGATGCTGATGCTGATGCTCGTCGTTTGAAACTATTATTGAAATAAATTATATTGCTTCCACAGCGCCAGACAATGCAGTAAATAATATGCCTGCCGTGGCGATGGCGACATTACAAAGTGGCCTCAATGAAATGCCTACGGAGCCACAAGAAATTACTGATCAACATAATCAACGAGCGGTTCCCGCCGCACCAAACGATTGGTATAAATTCTTAAAGCCTTTAAAATATTGGGGCAAACATTGTCAGACTGAAAATGAAAACAATTGCCCTCAGGCATATTATCGCGCTCTGATTGCTGACAGGTGAGTGTATGTTTGTGTGCGTACGCGTGTGTATTCATCTGCGCTCGCCTGCGCATAAATGTGTGTGTGCGCGAGCATGTATGTGCGTACGTGTAGTTATTCGCAAACTCGTAACTCGCAACTTGCGTCTATCTACTTGCACTCGTTGCCTACCTACTGAGCGCAACCATGTAACCTCCTCAAGTAACTTGGTTAATTGGTCAAATACTTCATCTTCTTGGTTTTTGTCTTGTGTTTAATGCACTTTAACTGCGTGCATCCAGCAGTTTATAGTAGATTTTGATTTAAACTCTTCTGTTATTTAAACCTTTGGGGTATTGTTTATAGCTTTAAGCAGAAAATCCGAAAACTAAAACACAACCTTAAAGATTACTATGCAATACAACAACACCAATAAGAGCAGCAAAAAAACCAAAAAGAATAAAAAAGAAAAAAAAAAGTAAAACAACAAAACATATAAACTTCAAGGTTGCAGTGAAAGTGTTTGCCGCCGTCAGAGCAATTTTTGCATCTCATGCAATCTTTAAACGACAATGCCTCGTCCTCTTAATTCCTTTATTCATTCAGTTATCGATGCACAACAACGGGGTAGAGTTTGGCGGTAAACGTTTTTACTTTACTTTGGTTTAGTTTATGAAAACCTTACAGCGTTCGTTGTATTACGCTTTGTATTGCTTGTATTGTGGTATGTGTTAATGCTGTTATGTTGGTATGTTAAACATTAACCGTTGAATTTCTTTTCTTTTTTTTCTTCAAAATTTGCCACCACATAGTTGTGTTTAAGTTTTTGTTTGAATTTTAAAGGGATTAAAGACATTTTTAAGTAGAATTTTGAAGCATTTTTTAAAGTAAAGCACAAGCCAGGCTTACATGGTTTTATAATGACTTATAGCTTTTAAATGAAATCATTTCAAAATTTTCAGTTTCATTTTAAAGCATTAGCTTAAGCCTTTAAGGGAATTTTTAAACGAATTTCAAGCTTAGACCTCTCGGCTATCAACATAAGAGGGACCGTTAACTTCTTGTTCAATATTTAAATTATTGGATTTGAACTTTCAGATAAGGGATTACGGGAACAGAGGCAATACTGGCCAACCGTACTTGCCCTTAAAAGTGGTGCCAGAAAGGGAACAACAATTTTTAGAGTGTTTATATTGATCGGAAGCTTATCAGTGTTTGCTTAAAAAAATTACGGAGTTTGAGTTTTGACATACTAACTTACAATAAAAGTCTTCCACGAGAAATTTTGATGAATTGAAGCACGAACCAAGCGTTATAACTTTATCTTATAAAAAGGAAATGAATCTGAGACATTCTGAGAACAAAATCATTATCGACAAGCTATGGCAAATAATTTAGCTGTAAGTGCTATACTGTTGAAGCAGATTCGATTTGGATCAACCACCTAGTACTTCTTCAATTATTAAGTCCATTTCACCGGTCAAAATGACGAACTTCTAAGATTCTTAGAAGATGAATATAGTTTAAGTGATTTGGAAGGTAGACCATCAAGTTACTTTAGGTTCGTGAAATGAAATATCAAAGCCGTACACTCAATGTGTTCTCCTTAAGAAAGACTTCTTATGATACTGGCAACAGGCATCAGACAGACGCAAGAGGTGAAGTTCACGGTTAAGTTACTCATGCCTGTCTATCAAAGCCTAGACTACAGAGCTCCCAAAAAAAATAATGTATTCATGATTGACACAAGCTACAAAGTAAACTTGGCAATGTCCGTCCATCTGTCCGCTGTCCGTTTTTCTGGCTTATGTGCTCAATGTCATACTAGTTTTTTACTTGATGTCCACAAACTTCGTCTTCAAGTCGGCGTAAGTTATAACCCATAGGAGACAATCATCTAAAATTTAATGCAAATGTTTCGGAAGCACATCATATTAAAAATTGTATCGATTTATCTAGTACTAACAACATCTTGTCCACACAAAATACTTTGTAATGTTCCTACATTGTTTTCACTCACCTCTAATTCTATATGACTTTCGTGCTTACACTTAGAATTTAAGCTAAAACAATGTATTATGGGATCAAGGAAAAAGGTGACAACAATTCTGAAAATAATTTACAAACATTGCAACAAATATTATCAATTACAGGGATCGCCACTTCGAGTTTGTGTGACCTTAGGAACTACCTTTATTATGGTATTGGTCGTAGTTCTAGTATAGATCGTAAGGTAAACATTCTTGGAGTATATAGTACAACGCGTTTGTAGGTCCATCCTTGCAGTGAAGTGTGTGAAAAGTGATTCTGAGTAGATGGGCGGATATAGAAGATATGGTTAAGTCGGCCGATTTTCACATTTACTCTATAAGCATCAACTAAAATGTCATGGGTTATATCAATTTTCCCGACCGTGAAGATGTGAACTTGGGCAGCCTATCGGACGAGTATCGTAAAATCCGCTTGTTTTCGAATTCAGTCCCTGGGCTTATACCAGAAATAAACGGATCTATTTCAATGGCAACAACACATTATAAGCGTATCGGCAGATCAAAAATAATCTGTAAACATCAACTAGAAACCTATGGGTCCATGCTTCTATCGATCTTTCCGTTAATGACTATATAAACAACAGATAACCGGCACAAAACGGATAAATTTGGTAAAATTGATTCATTTTCGGCTTGTATCTGCAGGGATCCTTGCGATAATCCAACAACAGACTGCACACCGAGCGCGTGTTAGGGACGACCATTGTTAAACGGCTTCGTAGTTTCACTTTGACCAGCAACATATGTACTTCAACGGGTCTGCGATTTTCTTTCTCTGCCTATTACCAGCGATACGCTAAATACAATAGCGTATATCCACGCTATCCCTAGATGGCGAGTGTAAAAAAGAAAAAAATTATGAAACGAAGGACGCTGAAATATCTACAAAACCTAATGAATTTAGTGTAGTAACTGTTGTTTGTGCAGGTCTTGTAGGTAAAAATATTTGGTGTATAGTAACTTGAAAGCACATAAATTAAGGAAAAGTCTTTATCTTAACATCGTTTACCTTAATATACACTTTTCTCTTCTTTTAATAAATAAACACTCTTAAGTGAATGCTTTGTTTGACTGATAACCAAAAGAAAACTACGAGGAGCTCTCCAGTGGAAAAAAAAGACTCGAAAATGTTGCAGCACTTTTAAGAAAAATTACGATTGAGATAAAGCCGAAATATGTCTTCTTAAACATTAACAGAACATTAATCACTTTCGTTAAAAAAAAGAAAAGAAAAGAAAAGAAAATGAAGGAGGTTGTGGGGGAGTATGTAAGAGAAAAGAAAAGAAAATAAAAACAAAACTGAAATTGAAGTTTGGAATAAAACATAAAGTTTAACAAGTTGTTGGAAATATGTTCAGCGTTCAACTTTGTCTTGTGAAACTTAACACACACACACACACACACACACACATATATATATATATATATATATATATATATATATATATATATATATACGTAAACACACACGGACAATAATTTGACATGCAAATCCCATTAATGGGTTGGGCCGCAGACGCAAACAACCGTAACCAAGCACCACTAGACGGTCACTGGCAGTGCAACAGTTGCCAAACAAATGAATTGATTTTCATGTTAAAGAAAAGAAGAAAAAAGTTAAGAAAAATAGTGGAAAAAATTACACACAAACAGACAAAAAAAGAAACGGGGAAAAAAACTACTACTACTACTGTTTAAATTTCACACAAAAAAAAGAAAAAAATAGCCTTCATGCGCGCTGTGAGGATAAGATAAAAGAAAAAAAAAATTTCACCTTTTTTTGCAAAATTGAAATTTTTTTTTCTCTCTCTCTTTGCTTATGACTGACAATTGGCACATTATCGCTGGATTTTAATCAGGGCGGTAGATTACAATAAGCCAAAACCGACAGATACAACACACCCAGGACGAACGGGCAGACACACAAGACAACAATGCCATTATTACATAGACTGGACAATGTAAATAAATTTTTTTATATTTTTTTTGATTTCTTTGTGCTTGTGTTTATGTCTGAGCACATACACACAGACGTATGCACACGCATATATATGCAATGTGTGACTGTAAGGTGGTCTTTTGCTGTATTGACTTTTTAATGCAGTTATCAAAAATCCTGAATTATGATACGATATGATATTTCAATTTAGTCCAACGGTAACCAAATAAATCGTATTTAACACGAAAAGCAAAAGAATAATTTTTTTTTTTTTAAATTAATTATTTTAACTCAGTCTTTTTTTTGAGAATATTTAAGCCGCTCCTTTAATAAATTCAGGTTTTTTTTTTTTTTTTTTTAATAAAATGCTTAAATTAATTTACCTCAAGATCATAAAATACAAAAACAAACAAACAAAAAAAAAAGAGAACCTTGTAGTAATAGGCTTTAGCAACATAATTGACTTTATGGACTAAGGTGTGTAACATAATAAGTTTAATGGTTGTTTCTTTTGTGTGTTCTTAAGATTTTTTAACACACATCCACAATCCGGTTGTAATCAATACTGCGAATTCAATAAGATATACTGTTTACAACCTTAAAATTTAAAACACCTACGCTTATAAAAAGATCCTTTAATTTACAAGTGTTTCTTCGCAGTTAATATAATTCTTCTCTTGTTGTTGCTGTGTTGTGTTCTCTTTCTTTTCGCGTTAACGTCACATGATATCGTGAAATACGTAGGCGCAATAGGTTACTTGGCTTGATAACTTATTGCTAATATCCGATCTCAGAAAAAAAAAAAATTAATGAGACTTAACCAGCGGAAACTTTTGTTTTTGTTTGCTTGTGTTTTTGATTGCAGAAATAATGCTTTGTTAGGTCAACGGCATCGTCAACGTGATTACAGTGAAGATCCTTCATTGAATATTGATACAATTCCAGTAGAAGCTGCTGAAACTTTTGATGATTCCACAGAATCTGTGCGTAGCAATGATGATATATTCTTGTTATTAAATGCGGAAAATAGTCTCATCAAATTTCTAACGTGGGCTTTACTACAAATGTACCGTACACGCGATATACTCGATTTGAATGATCTTACATCAGCCGATAATTACGATCCGACTATGTTTCTATGGAAAAAATTGAACTCATCGGGGCAATTGGAACCGCCCTTAATGGTTGATGAACCATATTATGTGATCGTGCGTCGTCAATCACACGGTGACGATGAAAGAGGTGGGTATTGCTGTATAATAAACATGAGACATCGAAACACTCATTGAACAATTATTGTGTAAAATTAACAGAGCGAGGGTCACGCAAGGCCCCTACAAGGTTATATTAAGTTTAAGTCTATGTAAACAATATCCAAAAGGACTTGATAAGGATTTTTTGTGTTAGACCGATCACCTTTTGAATCGATGTAGGCTTGTCTGTCCGTCTGTCCCGCGTGTATTTTATTCATCCTTATTTTCCAGACATGCAAAGAACGCTCACTATTGAAAATATTTCGGGTCGGACTACTTTTTTCGATCATTTCCTAAATACTTCCAAAATGTACTCAGGGACGGACAGTTTTTGAACCATAGTCCACATTATGTATGAAGTGTGTAAAATAATTTTTTAGGAAATGAATTCCATGTCCAAATAATTGTCGGCTTTTTCAGATTACTCGCGGTATCAAGAATTGTTTGCTTAATAGCATAAAGAGTACCGCTCAGGCATTCCGCGGGTAATCAATTGAAACTAACGCCAGTCAGAATATGTCGGGGAGCATTGAGAAGAGCGGCGGGTACTGCAGAAATGTTGCAGTATATATAAAAAATGGGGCCAAACGATTTCATTCACCTGATCAGGCTTTTTGACATATACGCAGTCGTTTTCCCTTTAACGATCCCGATTGCATACGTTATTGACAGCATTGCTCTGGCTTCCTTGCGCCTGACATATATGATCGCTTTGGCGCTTTAGGCAATTGTGACCTGCCGACACGATTCAGCAGCACTTTCTACAAATGAAGCAGGAAAACCGATGCTTATCCCGAAGGGTGTCTTTTGTCAAATAATTTGACGTTCAAAATAAACTAAAGCAAGTATGTTTCTTGCACTTCTGCCAAATAGTTTGTACTCAGACCTAAAGGGTAGATACAGCCTTTTGTCGTGAAAGAGTCCCTATGTTTTCTAATAAGGCAACGTATTACTTGTTCCCTTAAAATCCTTTAAAACTCATTCGCACATCTCGTGGCATATTGAGTATGAGTTTTGTACTCGAGGAGAGTACATTGACAAGGTCATTCTGTTTATGGTACGTATAGTTGCTCTTCAGAGACTCTAAAAATGTCCGTAAGTCCTTATAATCACCATTCACTTGCCATTAGTCCTTCATCAGTTAAAAGTCCGCCCTTAAAAATGTAATTCAAAGGGTGGAACTTTTAGCGAAGGTCTTCTTACTTGATAAACTTTATATAAGGGATCCTTATCCACTTGCAAACACGCCCATAAGAAGTAAAATATATTGATCTAGAAAATAATATAAACATAGAAAACCTTGTAAGTAAGTGCTTACAAAATAGAACAGTGGACCAGTCGTCATTTAAGAGCGTTAATGATTTCATGATGCGTTTCATATCATGCATAACTTTGTCATTTATTTATTTATTGTATTATTTGACGTCGACGGACAAGATAGTCGGTCTTTAAATCTTTCTTAAAATGAAACCTAAGAGGATTGAAACTTTCAATTACAATTTTCTTTTCAATTTAAAATCTCTATCTAGAATGGGATTACAAAAGTGATCCATTTATACCGAAGCGGGGACGTAAACATGATCTGCCCGACTTATATAGTTTGTTGCAACGTTATGAGACATTTGTACCGAATCGCGGTAAAAGATTATCAAAAACAGATATAAATTTATTGCTAAAGTCGATGGAACCTTTTACACCGACACGAGGTAAACGAAATAATCTATCTTCGAATGAGGACGAAGCAACCACGCAAGTTAGGATGAAATCTTCCCCAGGAGTGTCACATTCGCAAATTCAACCTAATCGGTTACGCTTTAAACGGACTGCAAGAAATTTTCAAAGTCAAGCGAAAAATGAACAAATTTCAGATAATATATGGTTTTCCAATACGAACGATACGCAAGCGAGACCTCAATTGGAAAATTTGGCAACAATTCAGAGACAACTACAACATAAATCCAATGAGAATTTATCCAATGAAATTGTAATCCTGCAGAGTTACAAACAACCGTTTAACAAACGTTTTAACGTAATTGTTAATGTTTTAAAGCAAAAACAACAACAAAAGGAAAAGCATCGAAATCGTCATGTAGCGGACGGGCGAAGCCCTGGAGTGTATTAGAAAAACATCAGTTGAAATATACCTTCGAATTGAAACTACAAACAGCGCCGCGGACAACACGGACACCTATGTCGTCATCATCTCGCAGCAATTAAAATAAAGAATACCCATCCAGGTTATCGTTAATCGAATAATTTTAGCAAGTAAGGCAAAGACACCTTCGTGGACTGCAATTGCTCCTTTTAACTGACAAGTCATAAACAGCGATTTTAGAGGTGCCCTTCTTTCGACACCATCGGCCAAAGCCTCTAGATATTCAATCGTTCACGATGTAGATATTGTTTCGTTTCTCATGTTAACTTAAAATTGTTATGTTATCTTAACATATGTTCGTGTATATGTATGTATGTTGTGTGTAAGTATGTAGGAATATATTTGTGAGCAATAAAAAAAAACAAAAAAAAAACAAAAAATAAAACATTACAGAATCATAGATTAACAGTAAGAAGGTTTCAACTTCCAATTAAGTCATCGTCGAATGGAAGCAAACTGTTTGGAAGACTTTGCAAATATCCGAATCCAAAACGGATTCTTGACAAACGCCTATACACTTAAAAGCAGCTTTCAGTTTTATAAAGCTTAGCAGTGATTTAAAGCGAGTTTGCTTCCCACCAATAAATTGTATGTGTAAACATTTGAAGATCAATTATTTCTTACTAATAATTAAATTAAATTTAAATTGGAATTGAAATTGAAATTCGAAACTAATCAGAACACACCTTTGCATTGAGACCCACTAAGAAATATCTGGCAAACAAGACAATTGTAAAGTTATGTTGGAACGAATTCCGTACACCCAACCAAAATGCAGAGTTTAATTTTTCTCGAATAGTACAAGCGAATCGGAGAGGTCGTTTCCACTTCTTCAAGGCCACGTATACAAAAATGGTTTCAGTAACACTTGCATCAAGTTGCTATGATCTCTACATGGAAAATGTATCAAACTTACGGTTTTAGTTATATAGTCAGCGCAGATGTGTTCGGTAGGTAGGGTGCATGCAGTTTCAAACTCATAAGCTCATAATCGCTAAGCAAGAGTTTTAGCTTTTGCCCCCAATTTTTATGACAGTTGGAATTCCAATAGGTGTATGAAAATGTAAGAACGCCCAGCGTTGGATAAGACGATCGAGAACGCCAGGTTCGCCAGAAAAGGGAGGGAGTCTCTGACATAAATTTTTGGTAGTTGCAAAATACATAACATATAAATTATACTCTGATCAGCCATTGATGGCTGTAAAAATTTTATATAGAAACTGATTTATAATATTATTGCAAGAAGAAAAAAATCCAAAAAAAAATAAATAAATAAATAAAAAACAAAAATACTCCCATCAATGATAATGTTTTTCTTTTTTAATTTTCCTTTCTACAAATATTGCATCTGCCTTTATTATTATACCGCACCTAAAAGTTATTAACCATATATGTATATGTCTGCACGTATGCAACAATGTAGTAAACATATGTAAACGTAGGCGTTTAATGTGAACAATCAGCGACACCAACGAATCATTGTGAAATTAAATATAAAAAAAAAAATTTATTTATATATATATATATATATATATATATATATATATATAAAATCATATAAGAAAAATGTGCCAAAATTAAAAATATTTTAACAACAAAACCTACACGAGCCGAGAAGGCAGTGCATATATGCCATGAGAATGAAAAAAAAAATGTTTATGAAAATGTCATTCATTTGGCTTAAAATGAATTTTGAATACTCAGCATACTCAGCAGGTATCAATAACGGTTCCACTTTATTCATATGCTTTTTGCTCCATTAAGGATACTTTTTTTGAATCAAATTTTTTCTTCATATAAGCACCTTGTTGCCGGATGTGCTAGAAGACGTTCTTTCAATTTATGTCAAACTATATCAGGGAGTTTTTCGCTTACCGCGGTTACCCTTTAAAGTCTTCACCAACTTTCTCAGAAGCAGCGGCAAATACTCTTTTCATACGTTGCATTTTAATGACGTACTAGGTAAGGAATACGTCTGTTCGGGTTTTTTTAAATGGAACCTTTGTTTATAGTCCTCATAAAACACTGACGGATGACACTAAGAATGGGCTGAATATGGTAATAAATAAATATAAAAAAATATTTTATTGCAACAGATACCGCGAATAGGCAGAGGCACGTTCTAAATTTACAAAGCGATCCTCAAATTAGCTTTAATTTATTCGAAATAATTTTGTGAACAACTTCAATGTTGTTTAAAGCAATACAACTTAAAGCGCTACTCTATAGCCATCAATCCAAGTCTACGGATTTTCAAAAAAAGATACAAAGGCACTTAAGCTGCTGCTAGACTGGGCGGCTTTATATACCGTGGTAGCATTCCGTGAGGCCGTTGCAAGAGTTCACATTAAACTATTAGATGCAAAAGGGGAGATTATGCTGAAATATAAACATTGGACGTTCAATGTAAATATAAAAAATTGCTTTGTGAATGTCTTTTAAAAATTTGCAATAAACAATAAGCAACACATGTCTAGGACCCATCGAAAAATGTTTAGCAAGAGCGTGTATACAGATTTGCTACTGGGACACTAGGATCTTCTCTTGCCAAACAAACTAAATTAACCCTCCCAGTAATCGTCAAGAGATCACAAATGACAAACACTTGCGAAATATTTCTGGCTGGCCGCACACGAAATAGATCACCGAAAGGATATAAAAAAACGAAATAATTGCGTTCGTATATGAACTTTATGAGAAGGGGTATTGAGGTAATGAAAACGAAATCGTAAAGATAGACTGCGCATATAAACGATTTGCTTGTTAAACGAGGAGAAACTTTACACATCATTTACCAAAGACAACATATACTAGATGTCGCATGACGTATACAATTCAAAAATTTTTGCTCTATATGCGCACACCACGATCGCAAATTTCGTTAATCGTTCAAGTAACTACAATTCTAGCGATTTTTTATTATGACGACGAAGTAATTTTCAATAAAAGTGTTAAACAAATACTAAAAGCAACGTCAAAAATTCATTACATCTACGTCTCCTTTCTCTTATATTGCACTGATAACGTAACAAATGTTCATTAGCTTAGTATTATAAATGTTTATTACTTAAGGCTTAATGATTAGAGATAAATATCGCCATTACATACGAGGGATATGCGAAAAATTTTCGCATGGTTTTCTTAATGCAAAAATGCATTCAAATTAAAAACAAAAAAAAATCCTTTAAAATCAAGATTGTTTTCGAATGTCCTTCGTCCTTGGGATACGACGCCGCAAACTTTAATAAAATAATGCATGCATTCTAACATTGTTATAACCTTTTCATTGAACGTGAAACCACCGATTTTAAAAGAATAGATGGAATTTTCTAAAACTATTTTATGTCTACTGGACAGAGTCAATGGTTCAGCACTTGTTTCAAATCCCCTATTTTTGTACCAATCAAGCCGTTCATCACTTTATTTCAGTTGAAGTAGGATTTTTTTCTTCACTTTGTACTATGTGCGAAATTCGCTCTGACTAGTGCGAAGTCTTAATAAATTAGTCTCACCATGTGCCAAAGTCGTATGTCGGACAAGACTTTTCCTCATTAAGACTAAAGCTGAACTATGGGAGTGATTTGCCCATTGTAAGTAAAAGAAAGTAGCAACGGAAGAATTAAGATAAATGGTATTAGAATGGGAGGTTTAGTGAGAAATCAAAGTGGATTAGGAGGGACCTTTTCAACTTCGCTCCTTAAGGAAGTAGAAAAAAATTGAAAAAAATTTGAAAAATATGGCCAAACAAATTGTAGCGTGCCGTCGTGGATCCATAAGAAGAAAGAAAAGACTGAAAACCTCTCTTGTTTTTTCCTTAGTGTATCGTCGGGAACGGCACTTATTTCCTACGCAAGAAAAAATAGCAAAATTTTTGAATAAATAAGTTTTTATCATATGGTTCACACTATTACCTGTCAAAGACTGTTTGTCTGAGTGCAATCCTGACTATGGGAGAGGATTTAACGAAAATAAATGGAATAAAGTGAAATAAAATGTATAACAAAAAAAAAAACAATCAAATTTTTAGTTTGGTTGTGCATAATCCACTGAAACAGCCAAGAATAGAAGAATTTTGGAGAGATAGCTCTGACTAAAGTTTGAAGCTCTTGGCCTGATCTAAATAAAGAGGTGGGATCGATACTTGCACCTAAACATCAGAGACTCGTTATATCCCTTATGTAGCTTATATCTGAACCTTAGAATTAAAAAAACGGGTTATTTGCGAAAAAAAGGTCTGATCATAATCCAAAAAATGCTTTCAAAAGTTTACATAAACTATATAAAGCCCAATATAAAAAATAAATGACCAAGCACTCACGGGATATCCCCTATTCGCGTAACGCGGTGGCCGCCTGGAAGAAGTGAGGAAAAAGAAAGAAAGAACGATGTAAGAAGAGTAGCAACTAGGCTGCTATAAATATTCAAATTATTTTCTCTTTCTTTATATTTCCCAAGAATCACTCGTCCTTAGTTTTTGCATTGCAGAGCCAAATCATCTAATGGCTTATCCATCATATAAATAAGTTTTGACCGGTTTTTCTAAGAAATGGAATGCATATGCAAATTGCATTTCTCGAACTATGTCTTCTCTACGTAAAAATACAATGTAAGTCTTTTTTGACTTCCGGCTTGTCGATCCAAGCACATCTCTTCCACAGCCTTTTCTAACGAAGACTTCGACTGCTCCTTAATACTTGAAGCTTTAAAACTGCATATACGACTATTTGGCATTCTTGTTTTGATGGCTTGCTTTTCATGGCGAAACTTTCTTTTCTTGTAACCCTCGTATACATCATCAAGCCGTTCCAAGTGCCGTCAACTAAGGCAGTAATAGTCATTAGTTACTTAAGTTACTGGCGTCTGTCAGTCATTAAAGCTAAAAATCATTGAAATATGACTAAGGCTCTAAAGTAAGTGTTTATGCATATGTGTAAGCATATGTAAGTAATAATCTTAGCTAACATTGACAACTGGTAAATGAATTTCGTTTTAAACGTGTTAAGTGTATTCAGAAATTCATACTAAAATGCTTTTAATTTGTTTGACTTTGAGGGTTTAGTTGCTGCTGTTATGTGTGCTGCTGCTTTCGCACACATCGATGACAGTGATGGTAATGGGAGTCTTTCATGCCGAACATGTAGGACTTGCGTTTTCATAACAGTTTTTAACAAGTTATTAGATAAACATATTCACACAATCCATAACGCATGGTATTAAAAAAAAAAAAGAGGAAGAAGAAAAAGAAAAAACGATCAATTGCTTTTCAATACGAAAAAAAAAAAAAAAAATTTAATGAATATTTTTCTTTTTTCCTTTTTCTCTTTGTGCATTTAATATTTTCTCTTCAACATTTCTGCTGCATGTCAACTAATCAACGGCTGTCAATTGTTAAGTTTTTTATTTTATATCTCAATTAATCGAAAGACATTTCGTTTTTATTATTATTATTATTATTTAAAATCTATAACGGAGATGGGAAGAGTGAGTGAGTGCCTGCGTTAATTCAGATCAGACATCGCATCATGACTAACAACAAAATGAACTTGTTTCTGTTTTCCTTGAGCAATAAAATGTGATTTTTTAATGTCAAATATTAATTAAAGTAAAATCAACATTTAAATGGTTGGAAATGGATTTCAATTAGTTGGCATTAAAAAAAAAAAAAAATGGGGAGAGGAAAGTAGGAAAAAGGAAAAGATATAAAATTAGCAAATATATTAATGAAATCCATTCAAACTGATTGACGAATCTGCGGACTTCGTAGACTTCTTCGTAGACTTCGCTATTGAACCAATTATCGATTAAAGGGAAAATGCAGCACTACCACGGCAAAAAAACGAATTGTTAATGCCTCGTGGCTCGCTAGCAACAAAACAACGCCTTTCTGTAAAATAACTGCTTAGATTGGGTAATCATATAAATTCCTTGGCAATAACTCTTGTAGATGAATTCGATGATATAAATAGATTAAAAAGGCATCCACATGCTGGATCTTCCAGTTCCTACACAATCTACTTTTGTATTTTAAACCATTTTAAGGAATTTTTCAAGTTCCAGTTTAGTTTCCTTTTAGTGGACGCAGCTGATTTGTTCTATTTTCAAAATAAAAGTTTTTACCTATAGGAATATGGGCGTTGGAAAGGCGTGGTTTGACAAGTTTAGGTCAATTCCAAATTCTTTTGCAAGTTTGTAGACGATATCTTCATTTTCGATAACGGGAGAATGTTTACTACAAATATTACAAAGTCACGCAAACGGACAGATGGACAAGCGGACATGTTTAGGTGCATTCAAGAGTTGTAACTGGCTAAAAATTTGTATACTTTATGGGGTTATAAAGGTATTGAATTTGACAGATTACAATATTGCCTAGGCGTGGTAAATTTTTGCAGTTTTTGCACACAAATGCTACAACATCGCTCATAGAGTATGTGTTCATATTTTTGTACATTTATTTGGTATAGTTTATGAGTAACGAACAAAAAAACCAATTTTTCATTCCTTTTGTAAAACAGACGTGCTTCCAATTTACGAGAGTTTATGACCGATTTGGCCAATTTTCAATACCAACCCGCGTGCAAGAACTTCCAACGTCTCTGCAAAATTTCAAGTGGATAGCTTGATATTTGCGGCCAGAAGAATGTTAACAATAGACGGACGGACGGATATGCTTAAATCAGTTTAGAATTTGATGCTGATCAAGAATATATATATACCTTGTGAGGTGTCTGATGCTTCCTTTTGGGCGTTGCAAACGTTTTGACAAAATGAGTGTACCCCTCATCCTTCGGCGATGGGTATAACAATTTGTATACACTTTGATTTTTGCTATTTGTATAGTAGGTCTGAAAAGGAATTTTATACGTGATTTATCTTTTTTCAATTTTAGCTTTTACAACAGAAAACTTTAGTCAATGAGATATTTTTTGTAGTTCATCTCCAGCTGTTCAACATTTTGAACCTTAAGTATTTAAATGTAAAGCTTCGATTAAGAGTTTCATTACTTCTAAGATTAAAATTCTTTTTTCATCTATAGTGTATTTATATATTAAGCCAAGCTAATGATGTCTAATCCCCTTGAGATTGTGTAAATTTCAAAAAATAAATCATTAAGTATGACCGACCGTAAACTTGGGGTCGTTTTCATGTTCGGTCAGGTAATCTCATATGACAGAGATTAATTAATATATATTTTCCCACAAAATGAAAGAAAAAAAAAGAAAAGCAAAGACATATTAGATACGTTAAAGCATATTCGAAGTTTTTATTATCAACACCATAGAGAGGATTATATGTAGATAAACGGTTTTTGCGGTAGATAACAACATTTCATATAACATTTACTTTACTGGAAGGGCAATCATTGGCCAGATTAGAACAATTTTTACTTTTAACTTATATACGGACTCAAAATATACTAGAGCAAGATTGCAGCGGTACTTGGTGTACAGTTAAATAAGTACAATATGTGGAAGCTGCACGTGAAAATTGTGTAACGTTTCTGCATTATTTAGTCGCATCAAGCTTGAAATACATAAGTAAAACTTTATAATGCTATTCCAGCTTTTCTCGATTCTAAACTAGTCAACTGCAAGGTGGACGTACGGAGAATATATTTTAGATTTTGTGAAGAAAACAAAAGTGACAAAATGTGTTCGATGGCTGGATACAAAAAACACTCACTCAAATACTAACTTAGGTTAGTGAACTTGGAAGTGCTCACTAGGTTTAGCACAATGGAAATTATATTCAGTTTAGGCCGCATTTTTTCTGTAGCCACCAATTACTTGCATGTGTAGACACTTTAGCAAATATTATGTATATATGTCTCAATATACAAATATACATATTTGTATAGATATACAAATATACATAAGCAAATACGCACATATTTGTATATATTGCATGTTTGCGTAACAGAATAGTAGAATTTTCGGAAGAAATTGTCATTTTGATGATATTCTGTTTTGCCACTTGACACTAGCATACATTGGCGGCATATCTTGGCGCGCTTGAGAGCAATCGTTTTCTTGGAATTTGTATCTGGCAAGCAGGTCGCGCCAGGATCGATGGCAATGCCAGACCACACACTTATTTAATGATCCATCAAACACTGAGAAAGCTTGATCGAGAAGCTTTCATGCATCAGTCCTATATAGATTAAAGCTTGGTCCCTTTGCTTCGCTTTCAAATGGTGTAAAGCTAACTTCAAAATTAATAGCGCGTGAAATCTTGGCGGGCTTGGCAGCAATTGTTTTCTTGGAATTTATATCTGGCGAGTAGATCGGGAAAGAGTCGATGACAATGCCAGTGTGTGCACTTATTTAATGACCCATCGAACATCGAAAAAGCTTGGTCGGGAAGCGTTCATGCATCAATCTTATGTAGATTGGAGCTTGGTCCATGTAAGTACCCTTTGATTAGACATGACCCAATCGATTTAATTGGTCACATTGATCAAGCATACGTATACTTATGGCATCTCCTATCTAACAATAGGCTTAAGAAGAGCTAACGTCTCGTATAATTCTAACGACATGAGGGAAGTAGAAAGTGAAAGTAAATACGCGTGAACATGGAATCAAATGCAAAATTTTGCATGAGAAGGCTTTACATTATTAGGCCAGACTTGCTATGCAAACTAGGTTATGTACAGTTTTGAATGGCGGGCGGGATGTAGTATTGAAATTGTGCGATAAAATTGAAAATTAGAAACCCAGTTATTCTTAGGTTCGATAACCGCTATCTTTTTTATTCATTTTGCAAATGTTAACTTTGCAGCTTTTTTTTTGCTTTTTTTGACCATTTTCAGTAAGCAACAGGTGTAATATAAAAAGTCGACTGTAAACACGAGCCGCCTAATTGTATGAGCAAATAAATGCAAGAAAAAACAAAAAAAAAAAATGTTAAATAAATAAAAAGTAAAGCTACACCTTGGCTTGACTTGTTTGTTTGTTTGTTTGTTTATAGGTACACAGGCATACATATGAGTACACTCATTCATTCACTTATTCAGCGTACATTAAAAGAAATTTTTGTTGACAATTTGTACTGATTATTCCGTCAGTTCGCCCGAAAAACAAAAAAGCCAACAACTGACCAATAAACCATCAACAATACAAATAAGTAAATAAAAGAGAAAACAAGTAGGTAATTTATATTCGCCGTTACGATCCGAATCTTGAATACCTATGGTATTTATGACTTTTTTTTAGAGTTTTTCGTGTTTTTCATTAGCTTAAATGATTCTTTAAATATTTAAGATTGACGTAAAACAGCGATTGGGAGTAGAAAAAACTTTTATGTCGATCGATTGGACATCCTGCGGCCATTCCCTATATCTTTCTCCCTTTCCGCGCTTCTTTCAGACCAACACTTTGTTATTAAGAAACGAATAATTGCAGACTCTTAAGACTTTGAAGGAGTTTTTATGCCGAACCGACTTGGTCTCCGATTATCTGGAAATGTCAACTGCACAACTGATCAACTGAAAGAAATTGAGGGGTGCGATTACCGGTGAATTCTAAGAGTATCGTGGCCAGATCGCATAAGCAATGCTGAAGTCTTAAGAAAGTTAAACCCTAGGCGTGCCCTATTAAAGTGTAGTAAAAAACGAAAAGCTCCGCATTTTGGACACATCGCACGTGGGGAAAAATAAGAACTATGATACTTAGCAGTGTAGGAAAGGCGTACAGGCATGGGTAGAAAACAAATGTCGTCGTCGCTTAGTCATCGAATTTGCACTGGGCTGAGAATCATAAACGCAAGAAGTTTTTGGACTTTACTTAATAATACAACTTTGTATAGGACAATACCGTGAATCGTAAGAAAAAAACGCATATAATCACTTACATCCAACAATGTGACGGATCGATAATGAAAGAATCAGAAAAATAAGCCCATTGCATAATGCGTTGATTCTTGATCTTTGAAGGATATTTTTGGAAAAAAAAAAGCCGACTGGTATCATATTTTCTAAAATCAACTTTTCGAAAAAATTTCACTACAATTTAAGACTTATTTTGAGGAAATTGCGACTTGTTAGAGGTAGTCTTGTCCTTAAAAAATCTGAAAAATGTCTTTTATGTGCTTGAAAACTTGCACTTTAAGGGAAATTTTCGTTTAGTGTTTGGAACGCTTAGGATGATGTTTTGGCAAAATCAATGGGTCGGTCGACTTAAATTTTTGCTTGTGTCTAATAAATATCTGAAGCAAATTTAAGACAAAGGTCTGCTGCACTAATCGATTGATGACCAGACATATGTAGTTTTTCATTTCTCAATAGATTGCCCCCTGACTGTGGAAGATCAGGTGAAAGATCGAACATCTCTGTTGTGCTTTTTGCACTTTCGCTCTGCACAACCGTTCTGAATTCTTTTACGAGTTACGAGTACGACTTAAAAAAAAGTTGTAATCATCTTAATATACAGAAGTCTTTTTTATTTTTATCAGATCTTTTCAATTTTCCTATCTACGACGCTGAGCTTCAGAACGAATTCATTATAGAAAAAAATATGGAAAAATTTAGATAATTTTTTCAAGACAAGAGAAGTGATGCCCAATTTCTGTCTTACTGTTGCAAACATAATTATTAGATGACCATACTTTCATGATTCAGTAGAGTGATCGTATTAACAGAAATACACAAGAGCGGCACAATAAATAAATTTGTGCAACATATTGCTGATACTAATGGCATTGTTGACGTTATTGTACTGGGCTGCTGTCTTTGTCTGTTTGAGCTTACGCTTGTCATGTTTGTCTGATATACATATAATATAAGGCACATACACATATATAACATGGCCGTGTTTGTTTGCATTTAGTATCGCACTTATACTTTCATTTGACAGTTTTATGTTTGCCAATGAAAGTGTCACTTGACCGAACAATCAACCAACAGCCAACATATCGGTATGCTATGCATATATTAATTTCGTTGAAATAAAGAGAACGGAGTGGACATAGGTAACAGTCACGGTAGCGTTATCATTGTAGTTGCTGCAGTCATTTATAACGAAATTTGTGTAAATGTTTGCTCGCTTTACTTACTACTCAAGTTTTGCTTATATGTATTTCTGCTTAATTTTCTGTCAGTTTGCTTAACAATGTTGTCAACAAAATTGAAAAGTAATGCAACATGCTAAACACGCATTTCAAAAAAAATAAAAAAAAAAAAACAAGAGAAAAAATTGCTATTATTAACCGAAAAAACATCTAACAAACGAAAAACATCTTGTCATGTCTATGTCGGTGTCTGGAAAAAATTTAAAAGAAAAAGCAAAAAAAAAAAAACAGGATTTGTTATGAAAATAAAATTGTTTTTAAACATTTCTGTCATTAACCTCAAGATCTACTACTTGATCGAATTCGTTTCTATAAAATACTTGCAAAAAAACGATCATCAGTAAGTGAAAAAAACATTCCGAGTGTCATTAGAGAGATGATTGCAATAAACTTGTGATGGACTCATAGCAATAATGACTGACAAAGTGTTTCTTCTTTAACAAGATCTAGAATTAGGAGAAAGAAAACCCATTGATAGATTGATCGACGGAGGATTTTTTCGTGAAATTTCTTCGTGAAACTTCTTCATTTTTTTTAAAGTGACCAGCACTCAGGGGCTCATACGGTGACGGGCAAAGAGAAAGGATAAAAAGAGAAAGATAAAGAATGACAGCAGGTTAGTCACAGGTGGGTGTGTGCTAATCGTATGGTGTTATGCCGCTACTGCACTGAGATTTGAATCCTTTTTTCTAACCTTCTAGTATTTTACCTAAACTGATCGTTTTCCAATTGTTTTCATCTGGCTTGGCAGGGTAGCTGCTTCAGCCCTTTCTTACTTCAGCCGACTTATAAGATGAGCAAAAATCTAGTTCTCTACTCAACATGACATACACAAAACAAAACAAAACAAGTTAACTTTACCCCACTCATAGTGAAGAAAGCAATCTTTTATTATTAGCTTGAAAGAGTAGGAGTTTCAATAAATAGTGCGTAAATAATTGCATCTGTTAAAGTGTTTATAACCGAAATTTAAAAAAAAAAAAGGAAAAAAAGCGCGAACAAAATTAATGTGAAAAATGTTTATGAAAATTCCCAACATATGTGTCATAACTTTCGCTTACATATTAATGCGTTTTTATGCGTTTTCCACATAGTGTTTATGCGCGAAATATTTATGGCCGCGCACATTAAAGCAAATATTATTATAGTGAAGTATAAGAGAGTAAGTAAACGATATAGAAAAAGGGAAATGTGTGTGTGTAAAAATTGAACATTTTGAAAATTATTTCCAACGCGGACACTAAACGCTATAAAATTTCATTTCTATAATAATGTGAGGCATTTTTTTTTCTTTTACTTGAGTTTTTCATTTCTTTTCATTTTATTTATAAATTTTTTTTTTAAATGAAAGTTGAGAGCGAAAAAAGGAGAAAAAAAGGCGATGATCTTATTTATTAATTTTCCCTGTTTTCACCGAATAATTTATCGACATTTTCAAATGATGTCTTACTCTCTTGAAAGAAAATTTTTTATTTACTTACCTCAAAGAAATATATATTTAAACTATAACAACTATAAAATTGTCTTTAGGATTTTCAAACACCTGGTCTTAATAGTCGATATTATGTGGGATTTATGTTGACTTACGCGGCGCGGTGCGGTGTGGTGCGCTTACGCTTCTGTATTAAATAATGATAAATAAATTTTAAGGCGATTTCGTTTTAAGAGTTGTTCAACAAATTTGTGTTAATAGTTAGTTGACTGTGTAGGAGTTCAGTTCATAAATTTCAATTGATTTAAGCTAAATTGATTTTAATTCAATATTTATACAACAGATTCAAATTGAAATTATTATTAATACTTTTTGATATATTTATGAGACAAATTTTAATGATTTTAACGATAAACTATTTACATATGGCATTAATACGTCACTTGATTTTAAGTTAATACACATTGTAGGGCAGTAGAGTAACAATTCGTAATACAATAAGCAATGCATTCCTGGCTTCCACCCAAGTAATCTTCCTTTTTGATTCCCTATTAGATGAATTTCTATACATATATAAAAACGGCTATTACGAAATTCCCTTTGAAAAGGGAAAAAAGATTTGCTGAGAAAATTTATAGAAAACAAACCTAGTGATCTCTAATGCAAGTTCAGCTCAGTTTGTAAATTTTCTTGAAGTAAATATTCTTGATGTTTATTGCGCCCTTTAGACCCTTTTATCGTCACTTTCTGCGAATTCGTTTGAAAATACCAAAGAGATTTTATGTAAGTGAGGTTAAAGAAGATCTATTAGGTTATTCGGAAAATAATTTTGGCTTTTTTCTCCTAATAGAGCATTTGATTGCAATTTTCACATCTAACTTCACGCTTCATCTGCATCCTCATTATATACCTTGACAGGTAATATAGTATACAGTGTAGCTTGTCTATGGAAAAGTTCGTTTCATTCTATGCAATGGTTTTTGGTTTTATTGGATGTGCGTGGAAAAGATATATTGACGGAACGTGAGTATCAAAGCTGGTTGATAAAATTTCGATTCAAAAATGCTTATATTGAAGATGCACCCCGTTCGGGAAGGCCAGTTGGATCTGATAACATCGAAATAAAGGCATTAATGGATGCAAACTGCCAAAGAACAACTCGAGATCGCTGAGAGATTAAATTTATCGAATTTGACAGTTCAGGCAAAAAATTTAATAAAAAAAAAAATACTTTCGGAATAACCCAATAAGAAAATTATATTCCCTTTGAAGGGATCTTCGATTGTCCGATCCCACTACAATCGAATACACAGTAGACACCAAATTTGTTTTCACTGCTAAGGTCGATCCTGGTTTCTGATTCTAAATTTTATGTAAACGCACATGAAGACGTTTTCAGCAGATTGTAATTGTCCTAAGCGCTTCAATTACTTGCTCTTTCTCTCTCTCTCTCTTATAGATATGTTTAAGAGAAAACCATCATCATTTTCACAGAACACACAAGTTAGTTCTTTCTTTTGCTGTTAACACCTTAAGAGTTTCTGTTGAACACCGCTTATGTGCGATCTCCCTCCCGAATAGCCCATGCGGCGCTCGGACATTTTACTTTTTTATACCAGTGCAGCAGTGATTAACTCGACTCTTTTACTTTTTTTTAGAAACTGTAATAGTTTTAAAATCATATAACGGACATAGGGACGGACGCTTAAATATACCTTTTTTAGGTCAGGAGCTTTTGCTGGGTCAGGTGGTACTATAAACACATTCACGAAACTAGTATATTTTTAATCTTCGGAATTTTCTATCATAACTTAGTGAGAAAGGCAACACATGTCCAGCGCATGCTCCACTTTATGGTAAGAGCAAAAAAAAAAAGTTTACGATTTCTTGCCGATATTATTATTTGTAATTTAGAAAATTTCATAAGACTTACCTTCACACGTTCGAGATACTCTTGCAATACGAAGTACGGATCGCCATCGTAATCATCATCCAATGGCAAATCGGACAAATTAAGAGCAAAATCCAAATTATCCAAAGTGTTTAATTTGTCACTAGATTCTTCAAGCTTTGAAATGTCGGCCAAATCGTTTGGCGTCTTAGATGAAGAACTCGTTTTTGCCATCACCTCCTCCGTTGTTGATGATGGTGTTGGTGATGAGATTGGTGTCGATGTTGCTGCTATTGCAGTTTCGTTTATTATTGTTGTTGTTGTTGTTGATGATGATGAACTGTTATTGCTTGAGTTGGATGATTGAAGCTCAAGTTTTTTTATTTCTTGTTGGATTTGTTGTTTTTGTTGTTGTTGGTCTTCTTCTTGTTCTGGTTTTTGTTCATGTTCACGTTGGCTGGTAGCAGCTACTAGACGACTCTTATCAATTGTCATGGTGGCATTTGCTATGTTTGACTTAACCGTATTGCTTCCGTATTTTTGATTGCTAGCATAACTGGGTTGGTCTGAAGTCATGAAATTCACATTTTCACCATTTGATAGGTTTGCTGGCGGCAATACTATGGAGGTGGTTATGTCGGTTCTTGATTTGTTTTCTAAAATATCATTAAAGTCTTTCAGCGCTGCTGTACGTTTTAATGGTGCTGTGGCTGATGATTTCGTTTGATTTATGCAATCACTAAAAATCATAGAATTTTTATGTGTTAAGCCATTGATGATAGTATTCGCTGGTTGCGGTTGTTGGTTTACATTTAAAGAAGTTGTCATGTGCCTCTTGTTATTACTATTGTTGTTGTTATTATTATTATTATTATTGCTGTTATTGCTACTAATGCTGCTGCTGTTGCTGCTGCTGCTGTTGCTGCCGTTATTTAACTGTGGCATTATTATTTTCGGTTTATTGCACTGATTTTTATGATTTTTTGTTAAAAAGTTGTCATGTTGTTGTTGTTGTTGATGTTGATACTTTTGCGATTGTTCTGAAATTATAAAAAACAAAAAAAAAAAAAATGAAATTAGAAAAAATCAAAGACAAAAGCATATGAAAAACATTTTCCTGTTAGATTTTTTTTTTAGCACAATTGCAACACTGTTGCCTAACACACACATATGCTCTGATTTGTCCTGGTGGTGCTACCACCAACAACTTTAAGATTTAAAACACACAAGCACAAATTGCATAAATTCACTTGCAATACATGTTCAACTACACATAAGCCGTAGACATCGAATTATCAGGTTTTTGTGGAATTGTTGCCGTTGTTTTGTGGCAACAAAAAGAAAAACAAAAAGAAAGACAAAAAATAAAAAGAAAAGAAAAGAAAAGAAAAGAAAAAAGCACTGTTTATACGCGTATCTAAGTTTAGCATCTAACGCGATCCCATTTGCATTTAAATATCCCTATGAATGTCTTGAAAATTATTGTTTATTAGGTTGTATTTTATTTTTATGTTTTGCCGTTGCTTTGTACACATACAGACACACGAGATTATAAGCAGGTTTATGTACGTGTCGTAGCTTTTGTGTCGTGTAGTTCACAGTTAAAATAAATTTTTCAAATATTTTACATTCATTAGTGACGTTATGACAGTCATGGCTTGATTGTTCGTTTCATTTTTTATTTTGTCTTCAAGGAAATTTATGCACATGTGCTGTGCCGTGTAAAACTTCAAAAAAAAAAAAAAAATAAAATAAATAAATAAATAAAAAAATAGTAATAAATGATTTTTAAAATTTAAACGAACACGAAGTTTATAATATACGCCTCGTGGCGTATCTTGGATACCGTTCAACTCAACTATATAGGCAATAAATAATAAATTTTTTTTACGAATTATAAGCAAGTCACTTAACCGATCGGAAGCATTTTTCGCATTAAACTTTTAAGAGGATGTCAAAGTTGATATCAATGTTTTTGTCTCAGATTTTTAACATTGTTATTCCCATGAACTCTGTTTATTTTTATATTTGATTAGCCACTCAGGTGATGTCCACTATGTGTATGTGTGTGTTTGTGTACCTATAAGGCGGTGGTAAGTAAATATTGTAGGTGAAGTAGCGGAGGGGCAGAGTAATTTTCTTTAAGTAAAGTAGATCGAAGACGAGCGGGTACAGTTAAAGAAAGAGTAGCACCAACAGCGTTTGATGCTCGATACGCGGGCAAGTGAAATATGAGCGCTCGAGCGCCCTTAACAGACTTGGTAGTAAAAATGTCTGGAATGGGTGGGAAAAACCAAACTAGTATACGGTGCGTTATGGGAGCAACGAACAAAATGTATGGATTGGAAGACCCCGCAGAATGCGACTCCTTTCAGGTTTCAGTTGAATGCGTAACGTCCCTTAGAAGATATTTTAATTTCTTTCTTGTTCCTTGATAATTCTCCCATCCTTTATATAACCCAATAACGATTTGTGCAGGTGAATGAATGCTGATCGAGGACTTATGCACTTCATACTGGAGCTGAACTGTGTGACAAAACTATTGTATCGTCACATTTTTAGTGCAATCCGTAGGTCCGTATGTACGGCCTTTGATTTATGTGCTTGTGTGAAGGAGTTTGGAGACAAAATACAAAACAAGACAGAATTTTTAAAATATTTTTCTTTAACAAAGATTTCTTCTTCGTTTTTTTCTCATATTTAGATAAAAAAATTCATTGAAGTAATTTAAAATTTTTTTAATGGGAATTATCTTAACCTGGTAAGTTACTAAAGATTTTGTGAAGATTCAGGGGTATTAAGAGTTGTGTGCATGGCAATGATATTGCGGGGTGTGACTATTGATAAATTATTGCATACCATACCATACCAAATGAATAGCTTTGCTTAAAACGGTCGAATATAATTTTTCAGTAAATCCTCTGCTTCTAAGAAATAAGCATTTTTTAAAACATTTGCTTGGATAAGATCGCTTATAAATAAATCACTTTTGAAATTATGAAAATGGGTTAAATAATTAATTACATAAATTATTCTGCCTGTCCGGGAATATGATTTACATTTTAATTTCATTTTTTGTTGGAAAATGTTTTACTTATTCGTCGATTTCACTGAATTAGTAAAATGCTTTATTTTTTATTTTTGTACGAAAATATTGTATGCATTTTAACATCTTGCAACTGGTGCATGGTTTTCGATGCCAAGCAAATTCCATGCTAATTTGAATGTGTTACTCGACAACAGCTTTACGATCGAAAGGTTTTTCATGTGATAGTAGGAAAAGTGCGTAAATGGCTACTGGCTACTACCTGCAGCAAGTCCGATCACAACTACCGAGCTTGTTCGGTGTCGAGAACCATAAAATGGTTCCCAGATATTAAAGTATGTACAAAAATTTGTCTATTATCTGAATTAGAACGATTTCATTTTTAAAATGTTAAAAAATTGATCTGATAAATCAAAGAATAACAAAAAAAAAGCTGTAATGTAATAAGAACACGATCGATTTCAAAGATTCTACAGACGGCGACCGACTTCAAATTCTTTATACTTTACATCAATAAAGTGATTGATAACTTTTCAATTTTCGAAGTTAATCTTCTTCTTATTTTCCTTCTTCTTCTTTGAGTCACCAGATCAACAACAGATGACGTTCTGAGTGGAGTAGTGTAGGTGTCTTTTTAGGGCTCTGTTTTTAGAAATTTCATTCAGACTCTGTTACGCTCTAAGATTTCATAATTCTTTATAAGATAAAATGTTGTTTTTGAATTCAAATAAAAACCTAGCCTTCGCATGATTATTAACTACGTTTTGGCGATCAATTTTGGCAAAAGTCTTAGAACGTTTAACCGTCAAGCGATCAGGTGAGTGTTAAGGTTTTTTTATCTTTTTTGAAGTGCAATCTTTTACATATGAAACATTCATGACTGCAAGATTTATGTATTTCGATTTGCTGTCTCTTTGTTTGTTTGCTAATTTGTTTGTTTTTAATTTGACCTTATTGCAGCCGATACAAAGCGTTGGTTTTCATTCTTTATTGTGTCATAAGAACAGAAGCGTAATATGATTCAATATTATGCAATTACTCTGAATCGACATGAATAATGTGTGTGAGTGTTTCAAATAAAGCGTGATATTAATGTGGGTCAGTGTTTATCAACTTTAAGTGACAGCAAGTAAGCATGTATGCACATTACAATCAAGCCGATTGTATACTGTAGAGAAGAGGGAACATAATTATAACAAAAAAAAAAAGAAAAAAAAAAACTTAAGGGTGCCCCAAAAATTACGCAAGATTTGAATTAAATAGAGAACAGAGTTTTTTTTTTTTTAATTACAATTTTTTTTTATTAAATCATAATGTACATAGTATAAGGCATAACCTTATGTGGAAAAGTACATCGAGCAAATGCTCTTCGCGGGTTTGCTGGCACGTACGCACTCTTCCATCGAAATTCTGATCACTGAAACGGGATAGTACACGGTCAGGAAATGCAGTGATGCAGTAATTGAATTGTTCCACGGTATGTGACACCGTCTTGTCGAAGTCACATGTCGTTCACATCAATATCATCCAATTCAAGCACAAAGAACTAAGTTATCATAGCGCGGTATCCTGCATCAGTAACTGTCAGTTGCTTGACTAGCCTCATTTTCGAAGGTGTATGGCAAAACTTTTATTATTTTTGAAATATGGTTGAACAATGAAAACGTGTTGCTCTCTCGGGTAATGCTCCATTTCTACTAATCCTAAACTGCCCGATATCAAACTCTTTAGGATTGCTTACACTTTACTGCACAGATGGGGAAAATTCAATTCTTGCGTAAATTGCAAGGCACCCTATAGCTACAATTGTTCTGTTCTCTATCCGTCGAAGTACAAGACGTACAGACAAATGATCTCAAATATAGTGCTATAAGTAAAAAATTCAGACCAATACAGAATAAAAAACGTCTACAGCTTGATTGGAAGTTAATCGCTGCGTAGAATTATATAGAAGGGAGTTGCTCAGGAATCGGCCAAGGGACAACAAGCCTTTACAACTGAATTTGCACAAATCGCTTGTGATTTTCCCGTTCCCCTAGAAAATGCATTCAAATTTTGCCTATTTTACGAATCTCGAGTGATAGCACAAATATCAACCTTCTCTTAACTCACATACATATATATGTTCCATATATATGTGTATATGTTCCATATATATATATATGTTCCATATATATATATATGTTCCATATATATGTGTATATGTTCCATATATATATATATGTTCCATATATATGTGTATATGCTCCATATATATATATATATGTTCCATATATATGTAAGAGACAACTGTAAGAGACAAATGTGAGAAACAACTGAATCTAGATCAATTTTGTGTATGAAAAATTGTTCTAGTTTGCTTGGAGAAAGGATTGACCTCGTGGATGAGCAAATTGTGTGAATTTTTCTTCTTCTTAATCATGGACGTAATGTTGACTATATTGTGCTTATGTAGGTATTATTTGTCCTACAGAGTCAATGGAAACTTATCCGTCAAACAAGTTTTTTTAATGCTGCACTCAATTCTCTTTTTACACGAATTGTTTTTACACGAAATTTGACTTAACAAAGATTAAAAAGAAAACAAAAATCTTTTTTACACGGTTTGTTTTGTTTTACCAGGATTTCCAATATTCTGCAAATATTTTTTTACGAATTTTTTTTTCATGAATTTTTCGATAAATTTTTTTATATTTGCCTATGATTTTTTGTATTCTCTTTTTTTATCCTCACCAACACGTATTGTAATTTCGCTTTCTATTTTTTACAATTCAGTTAGATTACCACCTAAGTGTGCATTAGTTAACAAGAATTTTTTAATCTTGTTTATTGTACTTTTCAGCTGGCTTTTTAGGTCCGGAACTGGTCCAGTATTTTTCCATTTAGCATATATCTTTTTTTACACGAATCTCTCGAGACCGTATCTATCGTGTAAAAAGAGAATTAGATGTACTACTAAGCTTTTGTGGCATGCTCGCCCAGCTGTTCTGTGATTGCCCATACATCTTACCCTTTGTTAGCCTTCCATTTCCGTGTAAGTCTTTCAAAGCATAACTTTGCTGCCGGGTATGGGTATGTAAAAAAAAGGAGAAAATTGAATTGCAACTCATCGACAAAGTTGACCAGAATGGCTTAAAAAGACAAAAGAATCAAAAAATACCTGTTAAAATCTTATTATCAATAATTTGAAATTCATAGCAGGTATTAATGTAAAGCGTAATGCTTAATACAATAAATTGCCAAAAAAACGCTCTGTGATCAGAGCATGACGTTGCAATTTTCATGCAAACTTCTTCAAAATACTAAATTATAAACATATAAATTGTGTGACATATTTTTAAAGAGGGTAAAAATCTTGTTAAAAGGATAAGCTTTCACGTCGTAAGACGTGGAGTGAGTATCGTGGGCACTCTGTAAGGCGTTATCAGATAGATTTACGTGTCATTTGCAAACAAAAGCATTTTTGAAAATTATGCAAGAAAGTAGATCGATATAGAATTCATATAGTTTTTTGACTTGACTCCATAGCACACATAGCAGAATTAATGGCAAATATATGAGATTGAAAACAGTATTCTTCTTACGTATATTAGGTTGTTCGAAAAGTCTAGTTTCGTTTCTTTTTTCTTTTTGGTCAATATGATGGCTGATTTTTTTATAATGGTCGTATTCGATAAATGTACTACCACAGCGATCTTAAGAACGCTGGTAGGAAACGAAGGTTTGCATCACTTGAGCTCTTTATTTTGTTCGCATCAAATTCAACTGACATTTTAGAATGTAATACATCTTCAATATCAAAATTGTCAGAACGAAATTTTTTTAACTAGCTTTGCCATTGGCGTACTGTTAATACATCTTGTTCAAACACGTTCAACTATTTTTGTGTTGCTTGAATACCATTTTTACTTTATCGATAGTCATCAACTCAACCAAGGCAGATTTTGCTAATTTCCCGCTTTTCATGGCTGGCAAGGCATCACACAAATGCTATCCCGCAGAATCACATAAAAGTTTTCAGAAAAGTTTCAGTTTTCCTGAAAATATGAACTGACTTCCCAAATAACCTAATAGTGCTGGGCAAATATGAAATGACTTTCCGAACAACCTAATACAATGGCATCGAGACTACACAGTTTCCTTCAAATGTTGTTAAATGTTGGGAAAATGTGTAATAGCTTTCCGAACAACCTAATAAAATAGCATCGGGGTTACACACTTTCCTTCAAATGCTATTCAGTATTGAGGAGATGTAATGTAACTGATGTAACTGCTTTCCGAACAACCTACTAGCACAGTTTTCTTCAAATACTATTAGGTTTAATTTCTGACTTAAAAAATCATAGTTAGTTATAATAAAAGTTTTCTTGAAATGATTTCATGTGAAGACCATTTAAGAATTTCAAAATAAATGCTAACCATTGCTATGGTACTACGAAGACTATTTGAAGTTACCTGCTAAATATGATTAAGAATTCAATGTCAAAATTGTAGCGACAGACCGCTTGCTAATCGAGCTCTTCATTAAGGAGGTACTATGAAATTTTTTGGTCCTAATTTCGGGATGAATACGATTTTTCTTATTTGTCTACGCAATTGCCAAATAAATGGTTGATAAGTTAAACGGGGCTATCATTGTCATCAATATAATCACGAAACGACCTCCCAAGTACACATTTTCTTCCCGGTTTCTTTCTTTTCCTTTTCTTCAATGCTTCAATGCTCTTTTAAGTTTTTTTTTTTTTTTTTTGCTCAAAAAATTTTCGCAAGCTTTCAAAATGCCAAGCAATCTTGTATGTGTTGAAGGTGTATGCCTAAATAAATAAATAAATAAAATATTACTCTGCCTACTATGTAACCATATAACGCATGTGATGCGGGTTTGACCGGCTCTCCGCTTTGTACACATATTAAATCATTTAAAGAGCTTATACTTGTTGGTCTGCGTGATTTACGATCACTGCTTAAATATTGTGTAACACAATTTGCCTAGAAATTGTATACAAGTTTCCAAATCGTATGAAAGCGCTTATGCCTCCCCGCCTGCCTGGCTGCCTGCCCGCGTGCCTGAGTGCCTGCTTGCCTGCCTGAGTGCCTGCCTGCCTGCATACAAATATATTCATGCGTACATGAACGTAACCGTAATTCATTTACTTTATAATACGGCTTGACCGGCAAGCTGTTTGACTTTTTGGAGAGAATGTTGCTTTTATTTTTCTTATATCATTTAATCCTAAATGAGCTCACGCAGGCACAATCAAATCACTTATACTTATGAATTAATATGAAGCTATGAAATGTTTCGTTTAATACACATGCATAACGTGCTATGAAACCTCTATGAATGCGAGTAACAAAAATTTTTATCTTTTCAGTGAGTTTTTTGTTTTCATTTTTTCCTTTTTTTAAATTTATGATTTTTTATTTTCGTATTGAAAGTATTTCCTTCGCGCTTATAGGTCAATCTTTAAAGATCTATCTCTTTTCCTGGTTTTTATACAAATATATAATATGTATATAAATATATACATACATCACTTGAACTTATTCGCGCATAAATCATTTAAGAATTAAAAATATTTTCTTTTTCTCTTTTATTGTATTTTTCAGGTAACTATCATTACTGCCCGATGCTGGTCATTGTTCGGCTGTCGTAAGTATTCAATGAATTTTTTGTATATTTTTGGTATTTCTAGAATTCGGAAGATTTATGACTACAGATAGTGTGTGAAAATTATTCAATTGCGACGGTCAGGCATATAAATGATATCAAAGGGTGTGAGGGTAGTCATGATTTATTACACACAATATAAAAATTCATAGTAAAAGTTTCGTACGAGTTGAATTTGAAAACTACTACTACAACAGTTGTATGATTCGTATATGTATAAATATTAAAATGGCACAAAGGAACGCTTGACTTTTGAATAAATGACAAATTAATTTTTGAAAATATTCAATGGCGCCAAACGTGTTCTAGTTAAAAAGTATGCTCAAAGTGTGTGGCAATGTGGTTAATAATTGAGCAAAGGGTTTCAAATATTGCTATAAAAATGATTTGCAAGCGACTGATCGAAATGATATTTCAACTTTTCGGTCAAGGGCAACTAAGTAAGATATCGAATAACGTTTGTCTGTCGCCCTTTTTCAAATGTAACAAATGAAAGCTTGCTTTACAAATGCTTTTTTTTTCTACATTTACTATTCAAGTAAAGCTTAGACAATAAATAATAATGGAATAGTCTTACTCTTGGATATAATGGAAAGCTGACAAGAAATATTAAACGAGGCTCATTCTCGTATAGACTGCAATAAAGTTGATCGCACTTCGCGTCACGACAAGAAAGTAGTAAACTTTTGTGCTCGTAGGGAAAAAGTAACAAAGCAAGATTTGAAAAAAATTGTTCGTGTGGGGTAAACTAGAAGAAAAACCATCGCCTTGAGCCATCCATCTACCATGCGAAGAACAAAAATCAAATAAAAATTAGCATCTCTTCTTGGTGTTGGTGTTTATTTCCATATAATCCTCATAAGAAGACGGATAGGTAAGAATCGCGACTATCAAGTTCTTGTCCGATGGTCCATATTCCAGTTCGATAGAGTTTACTTTAGTACTCAAACGATAAAGGGATAACACTTGCCGATTTAGCACAACCTATTTCCGTCTCTTTCTTCACTTCTTTCTAACCGCCATCGTGTTACGCGGATAGAGGAGAGCTCCAGAGTGATTGGTGCCATCAAAAAAAAACTTCAGATAATGCTAATGTAGATAAGTTTGCCTAAATTAGAAGCCGGGATCACTATCACGAGTAAATGAGCTAAGTTTTGCAAACAACAAGTTTTGAATTCGCAGATAAGGGGAAAGCAAGTATCAATTGCAAATGGTTGTGATAATCTGGCCGACGAGAAAACAAGTAACTTGCTTAGATTAAATTTGCGGATCACAATCAGCCAAATGAGCTTAATCCTACAGAAGTGTTAAGATTCTGAAGTGCCAGATAAGAGGAAAGAAGAAAAATAAGTAAGAGCAGTGTGTGAATTAAATATTTCGCGGGATTGTTTTAGAACAATAGCTGGTCTTAACACTAAGGTTTCTTATCCCTATGATATAATGTCGTTCGATATCCAAACAAAATGAGCAACCTGGTTGCAGTAGAATAATAGCTTAGCTTAACTTAGACACTTTCAGTAGTTATGCTGAAGCGCCTTCTCTTCGAACAATCCAATTAATTGTTTCGCTCCTCTTCGCCTGAGTTAAACATTTAACTCGACTATAAGAAAAAGGGAATTCTGTTGTTTGAGAGGGCTTTCTAATATCCATATAAGAGATCTTCTCAAAAACGAGAAGAACTTTGTTACCTCTTTGCGCCCGAATCAAAAATTCAGTTCCATTCTATCTGGGAAAAAGTCTACTTAAATACAAAGTTTCCAATATTTATGAGTGATGCTGTGTTTTTGCGGAAAAGCCACAAATATACCGCCTCTCTATGTCCTGCCAACTAATCGATTGGTTCAATTATGCCTGAATAATAGCTGGGCTTAACTCAGAAGCAATTCGATGAAATTCACTTGTACTAAAGATCCAAACAAATTTTATTAGCAAAATTGAATTGAATTTCTTTCAGAAGGTTCATCTTTTTTTAAATAGATTTTCTTCTTTTCTTTCTTTTTTTAATAAATTTTTGTTAATATAATCAACATATGTAGGAAAAAAGAATTTCCTTTCCTTGGCAAAAAAGTAGTACTAATGAAAAGTAAATGAAAAAAGAAAATGATTACATACAGAAATAATGAATGGTTCACTAGGTTGTTTAAAATAAATCCTAAAGTAAATAACGTATAATTTCAGTGATCGCTCTGTCAAATATATGCGAAAAATGTAATTTTTAAAAATAGCTTGAAACATTTGTTCCGAAACTCATAATCTAAGAATTTTAACCCAATTTAAAGAAACAAAAAAAAAACACGTTTTTTTTTCTCATATGCTCGTATGTATGCAAATTCATGTTGACCAACTTTTATATAATTTGCCTAAAGAGAAATAAAAAAACAAAAAAAATGTTTATGGCTTTTTCTGCAAACAACACTTGCTATCCGATTATACCATAAAAAGCATAAACAACCAACCGAATTAAAGAAAAAAAAAAAATATATATATAAAAATAAAACAAGAAAATATTATCTCTTTGGTTTATCAACGACAATAATCAACATTCATTTTTAAGTAAAGACAGAAACAAAACAGACAGACAGACAGACAGACAGACATAGATAATATTGTTAACAACTGTTATTTCACCATGATTTAAAGGTCATTGAAAAGATCTAATAGATATTATTGTCCTTGTGGCAAACATTGTGTGCTTACTCGATGGAATATCAAGCAGAAAGTACGAAAAACCAAGAAAAAGAAGAAAAAGTCAAACAAGGAAACACTTTCAGCTTAAACTTTAAGCTGCTAACAAATTTTCCAACAAAATCTTTGGCACTATCTAAAAAAGAAGAAAAAAAAGGAGAAGAAGGAGAAAAAAAAACAGTTTCATATCAAACGATGAATCTGTTTCTTTCTATTACTAATTGAAGACTGGTAGGGAAAATTTATTGCTATTAAATGGCTGTGGTTTACAAATTGTGGACATGAGTAGAGAAAGAGAGAGAGAGAGAGAGAGAGAGAGAGAGAGAGAGAGAGAGAGTGAGAGTGAGAGAAGGAGAGAGAGAGAGAGAGAATACAAAAAAAAAAGAAAAAACCGAGCGGTAAACAACATAAAAACCAAAATAAAAAATCATTTATGTCAGTGGAGGCAAAATCTCTTAGGAAAAAAAACCAAAACAAAATAGACGAACATTTTAAACAACCGCAACTAACGGCTTTGTTTGATAATTTAGAAGAAAATATAATTAATTATCTTCTAGAAGGTTTTTTTAGGGACCTAATAGAAAATTTTGAAAAAAAAAACACAACTAAAAGCAATCTATGTGAACACAAACACGCGCCTTATTATTATGCATTCAGAGAATAATGAGATGTATTGTGTAACGTGAAAAGACCAAGCGGTAAAATAATATCACTATGCTTGCTATAATACTTAAAAAAGAAAAAGGAAGCAACGTGATCTGTAGCACGGCCCGATAATCTTCTACTGCGTAGTACAGCTAAGCACCACTCCCTTCTTTTTTTGTTGTTATTTTTGAATTTTTGTTTTCTTCTTTCGGTAGACATATATTTCTTTGGGGAGTTTGTAGATGCCCTCATTATTTAACGTTTAATGCATTGATTGACAGATAAAGTGGAAGACATTGAATGTATGAAGGAACGCAACCAAACTTGTTTACTATCATCACAAGCACTTTGGCTTCGCTACTATCTCATATCACATCTTTTATTGCAGTGTAAGAAGATCCACTTCTAAGAGCTCATCATTAACTTATAGCGTTTCTGTTCACCTCATCAATGCATCAATGCATCGATGCCTTTTAACGATGCCCTCTGGCAATATTCTGAAAATTTCAAAAAAACAAAACAAAAAACAAAACAAAAAAAGAAACGCAAAAATAAAAAAAAAAAAGCTTACACATAAACGAACAAACCGTAAACTTTAATAAAGTGAATTCTTCATCTTAGGGTACTTAACAATTGTGCCGAAGCGTATGACTTTTTTTCGCTGTCTTTTTTTTTAAAGGGAATTTATGAGAGAAGCAACCAACATATATAGTTTATTAATACAAATTATGGTTTATTAGCAGTTAATGCTATTTGCTTTACCAGATCATTTCGGTTGTACGCGGTGTACGCGTAATAACCGACCTTCACCTTTTGTTTAATAATATTGTGATGGGCGGTTTTTATTAACTTATAAAGTTATTTCACCGTTTTTACTTATAATATTTATTTTAATAGATTTGCTTTTTTTTCCATAAGCTATAGGGAAATTATTTTTATTATTAATCGTTAGACGGTTAGGCTTCTTTTCCGATCAGAGTATACCGTGTTCTTGTTTTTGTCAAGTTCGGGTGACGTTAGTACAAAGATCAGACAGATGGCCAGACGATGGAGTGTTGCTCTATTTGAAGAGTTGTTATGTCATCGTGTGCTGACTAAGACACTTCATGTAAAGACATGCGAAGAAACCATTCGCCACTGAAAGCATTAAAAGGAAATTTGGAAAAGATTTATTGGAAACTTGGTTAAGTTGTGAAATAACATTTTCCGCGATTTCTTTTTAATTATTCATGTTCCTCTACTGGAATTATACACGAGAGAGTTTGAAGAGAGTGAAGCGAATTAACTCCATTCTGTAAGGCTTCTCAAAGGTCAACGACGTTTTCACGCGATTTTTTTTAATATAATTGATTCATGTCTCTCAAGCAAAGTTAGAAACAAAAAATATTTTCCGCTAGGTTGTGCAAGAATGTGAGAAAAATCGAATGCGTTTCTTTAAGCTAAGGAAGTAACTTTCACTGATCAGGCATCTTTTTTCAAAAGCCAACGATGTATATGCGAAGCTATGAATGGCGAATGGAAAAAGTAAGTAGACTGCTTAGTAGTAGGACCAAAGTTCAGTTCCATAAATGTAATTTTGCTTAGCTACTATGCTACTACGATACTGGATGCAGAATGTATTAAATTTGAATCGTACGTTCTATAACAAAATTATAAATGCTTTAAATGGATCTGCTTTTATCATAAAGATCGATTCAGAACGATTTTCTTAAAGTGACTTAAGCTTGCCTCTCCGTACATAGTTCTGTCCTTTCATGCGTTTTCCATTTAGCTTAAAGGTTCCGAAAGACTTTTGATGAAGCCCAGACTGGAAACAGGTTACCTCAGACCTTTCCTTACATAATATTGTCACAGTCAGGGGAAGGTCCAAACTTGCGGTAATGCGGTAAAGGTTAAAAAGAAGTGACGAAAAATTAAAAGGTGGCACACTAGTGGGTGTGTGCGCAATCGATAAGTGTTATGCTTTTACCAACTATCAACTGTAAAGTGTTGAATGGTCGCGTTTCATCGCTTAGATTTTATAGATTTTTTTCTTTAGATGCGAACCGTTTTCGACTAACCTCCATTTAATCACGAAAACAACGTTTGTAACACACCTTTGCCTTAGCGAAATAACGAAATAGCAAAATAGAGTTGTATTTTTCTTTTCATTTCATTTACACACTAATTTATTTATAATTAATAGCTATTATCAGTTCATTTTCTTATAATTAATAATTATATAATTAAGAAACTATTAACAAACTATTAATTAATGTAAGAATTAGACACGTAGACATCAGCCTCATTTAAAAGCTGAAAAGGGTTTCATTCAGGTTGAGCTGCGTTTTTTTTAGATTCAAGATTAGTTTGTGTACGATATTCGATAGCTTTGTAGATCGTAACTTTCGCAGTTTGTATCGTATCTTTCTTTCAAATCATATACTTAAGCGATTTGGCAGCACTTTTTAATCAGGTGTACAAGCTAAATATGATACCATATCCATTCAGCTTTACTTAACTGTGGGCGGTAATGCGATTTTGCGGATTTTCAAGTTTAGTCGAATTTTTGTTAATAAAGTTTCAAACAGACGAATACTGTAGTCAAACATATGTATACTTCACAAGCGCTCCGGGTTAGCCTCTACTGCGAATTTATCAAATTTTCTCTTGATTAAGTTTTGCAAAGACAATGCTTCGCAATGGGGAGAAACTGGTTGGCTATTGGCAAAGTAAGAAGACTGCTATAGGAGTGGTGAGTCTTCCCTCTTGCCCTTTTTTTTTGTAATTTTTTATCATTGTCGGAAAATGAGATACAGGCTCAGTTAATAACTAACTCGTAACTATAATTTTTCGTTTCTAAAGAAAAAAAAAAAAAAAAAACGTTTTCCTCATTTCACCTGTTCTCCTTCCCAAAAACTTTAGTCACCTTGTTTCTAATAAAACCGCATTCTATTTGCTTCCACGTATTCCATGTATTTCAATGACACAAATCTAAAAGTATTTCAGTCGCGGATTAATGACTCATTTTGGATTTGTTTTTTTTACAATTAAATCTGTGAACATTTCACCACGTGTAGCAACTGGAAGAATAATTTATTTGAATGATTCATATAATTAAAGATGAAATAATTGTTTGTAGAGCAATCTAATCAAATCTACAGTTTCTGTTAGTTTGGGTGTTAAACAAATCAAATTATGCCACAAATCACACAGTTTAACGCCCACTGTTATGAAATAGCAAAGACTGCAGGTTTATAAAATAATTCCAAGTGGCAAAGACAGTCACTCAGTCAGTCAGTCAGTCAGTCATCAAGCTAGTTTTATTATATTTATATATATATATTAGTCAAGACAGGGTGTGTAACATAGTTGTGGTTGCTTGTTCGTCGTTATATGTAATTGGTTTTCTTGCTGATGTTTTGTTTTTGTTTTTGTTTTCTTTTTTTTTTTTTTATTTAAGCGTAGAGCGTAACAACTGCGTCTTCCGCATTTAAAAGTCAAAACATCAATCTGGGCATATATTTAAACAACAAATATACACAACTATACTATGCATGCATGTACGTATGTATGTATAAATATTTTTAAATATGTGTGCATGTGTGTGCACATGTGTACGTATCTGTAATAAATAATTCATAACTTATGTTAGCAATCATTTCCGTTATATATTTTGTATGAACATAAAATGTACTCATACGTGCCCCGTCGTCTACAAAATATTACAACACATACGTTGTTATGTTGCATTTGTTAAAACAAAACAAATGAAAAAAAAATATAACGAACTTTTCTAAAAAACATGTTGAAAAATATGCGTACATGCGTACTGAACAATTTATGATGGAATTTCCCTTCAATACGTATGAAGTGAATCAAGATATCATCAGACGGACAGGCAAATTATCGATAGGTTCCAAATTAAAAGTTTTTCTAATATTAAGTGTTTGGTTTTTGTGGCAAAAGACATTTTCCTCTTACGAAATACTAACGTATATATTAAGTTGTTGTAAGGCTGTTAAGACCTACATCTGAAGCATCTGAAGTTTAGCAATCCGTTCAGGATGACAAGTAAGCAAGATTCGCATGGTGACAAATTTCTTAGTTCCTGCTTTTACCAAAGAGATTGCATAGGTAAGTCCGTGTCCTTGTACTGTTCGTCCATTGCGTATTGTCGGAACGCTCACGATCGCAATAGCTGAGGGAAAAACCTGAAATTCATTGAAGCATCGTCACCCATGTTGGCAAATGGGCGCAAGTCGAGACGAAATTGCAATGTGTACCTACTCTTCAGGACGGACACAACTTATAGCAGATACAAACTGAAGCAAATACAATTTAAACTAGATAAAACCACTGGGCGAAACAACCTTCTACAATATATATACAAGTTACAATTTATACCGAGCACAAAGTTTACGGGATAAAATCTACAGCGAACACAGCCTATGATACAAATTATATCAGCTGCAACTCGTGGTGTAAATAGCCTCTACTCTATATCTAATATATACAAAATACGATCTGTACCCAGTTTGAATTATACGAGGTACAACAACCTCTAACAAATACAATCTAGAGTAGATATAACCTGCTCGATCAGTTACAGGCAGCTGATAAAACTTATAGTTTAGCGTTTAGGAGATGTCATCTATAGTAAGCACAATCAACTGTACATAAGGGCGCTTTCTGTCATAAAGCAAAAGTTATTTCCGGATGCTTGTACTGGTCCCTACTTCACTACGAAAACACACAATTTATAGCAAACGCAACCTATTTCAGATGCAATGACAATTGGACAGGTACAGTTATAACATATACGTCATGTGTGACCGTTAGCAGGTGTAATTTCTAATAGGTCCAACCAATGTCAATATAAATTATAGCAGATAAAGCGTTAGGCAGAGACAATGCACAACAGACACAGCTTGCGGCACATGAACGATATAACAGACATAATATTCGGTAGGTGCAACCTCCAGACGATGTAAGCTGTAATCAACATAACCTCTATATAATCTATATAACATAATCTATATCAGATATATATAAACTGCAACAGGCACAATTTGTCATTGGTATAACCTACAGCTGATATATTCTATAGCAGAGACAAAAACATATAGTCGATGCAACCGACAGCAAATAAAAGCCATAACAAATATAATTCCTAGCAGATACAAACCACAGCCGATATAGCTACCAACAAAAGCATTTCTAATGTCTATCTAGGTGCAAAGCCTAGCAGATGTAATCACTAATGGATACAAACCACAGTAGGTGTAATTCCTAGCAGATACAATACAGTTTTTAGACACGTTGAAGAATCCGGTTCCCATTCGATAGCATTATTAGCTTTTTTTCGCTTCTTCTAAGCCTACATTAGGCCTATAACTCCTAACAGAGACAACTTATAGCCGATGCGATCTACAGCGTATGCAGAGTTTACAAAATCAAGCACATAGGCGGTATAATCCCTAGTAGTTACAAACTAAAGCACATATAATACATAGCCTAGCAAACATAATCCCTAGTGGCACAAACCACGATCGTTATAATTCCTAGCAGATACAAACCACAGCCGATATAATTTCTAGCTACAAACCAAAACCTATATCATATTTACCTAGACACAAACCCCAGCAAATATAATCTCTAATAGGTGCAAATCATAGCCGATATAATTCCTCGTAGATACAAGGTGTAGCCAATGCAAACTATAGTGTGTACAGCGTATAGCGGACAAAGTCTATAGCATATGCAATCTTGAGCAGTTCCGTAAAGTTTATAAGAAAATATTAGCTAAAGCTTCAGGTGATTAGCATTAGCGATTATTTTGCTTTCTTACTTATTTATTGTATATAGTTTCTCTAGCACCAAGCCCATCGGTTTATTATTCATGGATGTGAAGAGGATCTTCCGCGATATTAATAATTTATGCTATTTAATATAAAGTGAGCCGAAAAGTTTTCTTTACAATACCAATAAACTGATTCAGTAAAGTAATGCATTGCAGTTTTGCTTGACGCTTGAGATAGAGACATAAAAACGAATTTGGGCGATAAAATGCAGAACAAGTAGATATTTGCGAATTTCTTTCTTTCTTCTGGGTGCAGCTCTTTGCAAGCATTTAAATTTTAAAATTACATACGTGTATGCAAATATTTATGAAGTATTGTACGAGATTCTTAGGTGTAGTGAATATTGTATATATGTGATCTTAGAGGGTACAGCATAGACTTAGCATAAAACGTCATTTTGTCACTTTTTGTGCAGATGTTCTTTATTATAACTGATTCACATTTGAAAATGCCGATGTTGTCCGTCTATGTTGCCCATAAAATACAATGATTGCCCTAAAGCGTTTTGTTTTCTAACAATTTTTGGATTTCTTCTGTTCTTTTTTCAGTTTTTTTTTTCCTGCCTTTATAACATCACGTTACTGCTTAAGAGTAGTCAGTCATTCATGGGGAGATAGATTGCGGTGTAAGAATTACCGAATTATAAATCGATACGTGCTGGCCCATATGTATTTGGCTAAGCAACTAAGAGAGTATTATATCACACTTTCATAGGAGGTAAAGGAGGCTTGAAATAGGCACTGAGATTTTATGTGTATGCCTGGTTAAGATCGTTATGTATGAAGACATGCTTATATAAGTTTTCATATGTGCTCGTTATTATTGTAATGCGGCTTTCGATTTGATTTCATAAGTTAACGTTATTGACCGTTTTTTTTTCTTTTTACTGTCTGTCGTCTGCTTTAGTCTCTGGCATTATTAAGCTTTCTTTAAAAAAAAAGAAAAATTTATGTGTGAAGAATTACGTCTTCGAGTGAATTTATCGAAGAAAACGAATATCTCCGCTGTGTTGCTTTATATTATGTTAAAAAAAAATAATGAACTTCTATGATTGTTAGTTTTCATAAGAATGCTTATTATTGTTGGTGTTGTTTTTGTGTGCCTATCCGTATACATAACCTGATATGTAAACTTCTCTATTGTGTGCCAACGATAACGGCTAAGCTAAAAATGCATGCATTTCTTCTTTTAAAACTTATTATAGCGGAAAGAGGGAAAGAAAAAATTGAAAATGAAATTACTTGTCATTAATTTTAATCACAGCACATATTGGACATTGGAAGTAAGTAAATCGTAAACTAATGAAGTTCATTAAAATGCTAGTAATTGTAAAATTGTTTTAAAATTGAAGAGTACTTCGTAGCTAATGATCAAAAGATGAAAAAAATCTCTCTTGAATTTTTGAAAGGGTAATTGGAGACGGAGCCTGTGGTAAAATTTCCATATCTCTCATAGAAAATCGAAGTTGAGCGAATTAATTATGAGAGATATGAAAGTGCGAAGCGAATTACAGAGTTGAAAGGATTTAGAGCAATATTGCGACAAAATAACGAAGAAGTGAGTCAATCTAGTAAGACTTTTGAGAAGCCAAAGTCGTCTTCCGTTTTGGCCTCACAGGCTCTTTGCCTCTGAGGGGGGAGTGCTAGACTAAGGTAAGTACAGAATTAGGATTAAGTGAGGGACTAGACGGATGACGGGAGATGGGGGAGTCCCAGTCAAAAGCAGATGTTTCTGATTGGAATACGGTAAGGTTGCCAAAAGTCAAGCTTGACTGCCGCTGTAAAGGAGCTGGCTCCAAATAGTCCGTGTCGAAGGAAAGACTGGTCCGGTAGAGTACACATGAATGAGGGGAGAGACGAAAACAACAGAATTAGTTAGGAGTTAAGTTTAGGCTACGAGTTAGTTAAGTTTAGGCAATAGAGTAGTACGCTGCGAGCTGGCAAAGCGAATAGCATTATTGATGCTGATTGTAAGCGAAATTGAAAAGTTAATAAATAAAGTGAAAGCCCCTGAATTCGAAAACATTTAAAGAAAACATCAAAAACAAAACAATTCTTGTGAGTCGTAGCCTGGTCCCGCTGAGCTTACCCCAGCACCAGGGAATGGGCAAAAGCCCTCGCAGACTATACCATATACAACAGAACATGCCTATGATTGGAGTAATTGTCGAAGAACATCGACTCAAATTTATTTGTTAAGGGAAAATTGCTTAATAAGTAAAGTTTCACATGTGTGTAGATCATCAATCGAAGAGCAGCGTTACCTATTGCTAATGCAAGGCGCAAATGATACTCGCTTGGAGGCCAATTTTTGTTATCCAATCTTTCAAGATAATATGTATAAATTGCAAAGTAATTTTTCTGCCTATTGGACTCTATTCGAATTGTCTTAATTAACACTCGTGATCTGCCTTGAACGACTGCAGACTGGTATTTGAAGCAGCCCTCCCTGTACGGGGTATTTACGGACACTTTGCCTTCATTTTAAAATTTAACTCTTGGCCACTAACTCGAAGTACATAGGAAAATTATACGCTTCTGGTATCAATTGTTGCTGTTGTACGAGTTCTGAAAAGAAATGGCAGACGGGGGGACGAGTAAAGGGGAATAGTCGAATGCCGAATCTTATAGGTTATATAGAGTTATATATACTCTACGCATTTAAATTATATGTTCGGACTTTTAAAACCAGAAGGACAAGTCTAACTTCGAAAGTGGGTGTAAAAAAAAAGAGTAAAGCGAAGCTTGATAATGCAATTCATTTAAAGTTGTGCTTAAGACATTTTGAGATTAAGTGTGCCAGAGAGCACGTAGCACACTATCGAACTCTTAGGTGTTAAAATCGAAAAGGGACGAAAAAGAAATCGATTGGTGTACAAGAAAGTAGCTCTTGTATGCAATAGAAAACTGCGCTAAGGCAACATTCCAAGGGTTTTCCATAAAAGCGCTTTAGTTTTTAAACACCGTTACGAATTGCATCTTACAATCCGTCTTCTGTTCGACAGCATTATTGGCTTTTTCTCGCTCCTTCTAAGCCTGCGTTAGGCGTAGTTGCTAACGCGACTCTTTCCCTCCTGAAATGCAAATCCTGCAGGAATTTATAAAAATACATTACGAAGGAAACTTTTTCTATAAGCAACAAGTAAGAATGGTATAGTCGGGCAAGGACGACCATTAGATACTCCACAGCGCTTAATAAATAGTACAACAAAACTTATACGTCATTTTTATGTAAATGCACAATTTTCACGAGCAACCTCGTATTGGAGGATACTTAAGGGTCAACGTGGTCTAAATTTAGAAAACTCAATCAAAGATTTTAATATTTTCCAGTTGCTTCCGTCATAACAAGCCACAAATTAAGCTTATATGATGCGGTCTAAAAAATAGATCTATGTGATCCAAATTCCCTAAGGAGAAATTACCATCATAAAATATAAAAAAATAGGCCTTTTTGGACTATAAAGGTTTACTTTTGATTAGAATCCTTATAAGAGTAAGGATTCAAATTATAGACCTACATGGTCCAAATTCAGTAAGATTAATTTTTATGTCAAATCGTTATTATGAAAGAAATGAACAGCAAGAAGTATTGAATGTATGGCCTTTTTACCATATAAGGATTTAATTTCGGTTGTATGAAAAGGAGTTTCAAAGTTTTCACAACAATTTCGAACGTCGACATACTATTACTAACAGTTTTCTATCGAGAAAACGTGTAAATTACAATAATTTTGTTGAGAAGTGATCTAAAAAGTATTCCAATCCCGTCGAAACACGTGAAATTTCATTAAAATAAACCGAAAATTGCGACCTGTAGGTTGAACACAAGAAGACGTAGATAGACTTAAAGCGGGGAGACCGACAGACAGACTTATATAATAAAAGAAGGGTCTATTTTAAGTCTTTAGCCTGTAGCTAGTACGTACGTCCGCACAAAATTTATGGACCCTGTGTGGCAGGCAGGTAGGGTATAGGAAAGTCCGTTATTTTTTGCCCACAGAGGAAGCTAGCTTTACAAAAAATGTACTCCACATCTCCGAGAAAGTAGGCAACTTCTTCATTATGCAGTCCGAATACAACTGTTATTCATCCCATCCATGACTATTTCCGCGACATTATGGTACTGTCTGTAGTTTTTTGGACTTTCAAGCCCATTAAAGGCCTTTTTAAATTATATCGAGAAAAGATACTTTTTCCTGCTAACAATAAATTCTCCTGTTGCTGCTAGATTTAGTTAATACATTAATGTTTGCCTACTGTAAAGTTCATGATGATCAGGGCCAACTAATCTTTGGGCGAGTTATTAGAAAAAAAAAGGAGGAAGAACGCTGCTCATGTTAATTAATATTGTTATACAGCTGGAGGAGCATTTCTCAGCTTGACATGTCGTCAAAGTAATTTCATGAAAAATATTTTATAGGCTTCATAAGCTTCTTAACTATCACGTTCTTAATGAATAATCAACTAGCTATAGATACTTTTAAATCAATTATGCCACAATGAGAATAGAATTAAGTTTAAATCTTGTTTTTATTGCTTTTCCTCTATCTTACCATTTCCCGCTACAAAGGCTGCAATGCGTTCTTTTACACTTAAACGTGTGTCCACATCGCATTTGTTAGTTGGTTTATTATTTTCTTTCGCAACATCCTGAACATTCCCTTGATTTACCAATAAAGCAGTTCTTTCTGCCAAAGTCAATGGCAATGAGGCTGGTGATGTTATTGCTGTTGTTGCTGATGGCGTGGTCGGTCTTGTCGATGTTATTATTGGTGTCGTTGCGGTGGACATTGTTAATTCATTAGCAGGACTACGCTTTACCATTGTCGTTTTAATCACAGTTGTCGTTAGTGGTGATGAAGGCGTTGTTGGCTGAGAGCGAAGTGGTGTTGTTGGCGGTGAAATTGTGTCAGCCATTCTGATCGTTTTTAATGACACGGCTGCGGGAGTTTCTATATTTAGAGGCAACGATAGACCACCTTTATCACATTCAACGACCTGATGACCACTGCCTCCGCCATCGGCACCAACTCCACCACCACCACCAATACTACGTTTACGTTTGTTATTGGTTACATTCGCAATGGTGGCTATTGTCATTTTATTAGACCGACTAACAAAGGGCTCGGTTGGTTCTCGTAGGCTTTGCTTAAGTTGACAAAAATTGCGGCAGCTTTGATTAAAGCAAAATTGACAGTTACTGTTGCAATATTTGTTGCAATGGCTGTTCCTCGATGTTTCCTTACAATTAATGGTTGAATTAAATTCGCTTATATTGCTAAGTCTTTGGATTGGAGTTGTTAAAGTTGTTTGTTCATCTGTATGTTTTATCGTTTTAGATGTTGGCTTTAGCTTAACTTCTAAGTTCGCAGTTGAAGATGTTGTTTTGCGGTTGAAATTCTCACACTTTTCCTCGTCTTCAATTGCGGTAACAAATGATGCTGATATTGTTGCTGTTGCTGTTGTTGATGCTTTTGCTTTGTTGTCCTCATTGCCACTTTGTGTTGAAATCTTTGTGACAATGGATTCTTTAGAGTCGTCGTCAATATCGATTTTTTGTAACGTTGGTTCTTGTTCTTGTACAGTTTTGTGGATGGTTAATGTTTCATCGTATAGGCTTCGATTTGTTAGGCAATTATTGCTAATGGTAGGACAACTTTCCTCTAGCCGGCCTATTTCACACAATTGTTGTGATTTTTCTTTTACTTTTTTATCTATCGTTTCTAAACGATTTCCGCTATTGTTAACAAGCTCGACAAGATCGTTGCAATCATCATTAGCATCAATGGTTTTTTGCTCAACTCTTGTTGCATTTATTGTTGCTATTATTTGCCTTGGCTCCTCACTAATGTCGTTAATGTTGACAATTTGTTGAATTCCAGTTGGATTAAATGTTATTGCGTTTGTTTTCTTTTTAGCGCATGGCCAACTTTCTGCGCGTTTATAATTTTTAGCATTCGCATCAGTTTTATCTAATTTGTCCGGTTCTTCGCTAGTCGACGATGAATCATCAATGAATGTAAAATCGTTATCGACGAATATATTTTTAACGTGCAACGTTTTAGTCAATTTGGGTTGCTTAAGATTATATCGCCTACGATTAGGACAGCAACAGAATTTCGTAGCCTTCGGCGAAGTAGGCGATGAAAGCGGTGGTATTATTGTGACAGCATCTGAAGACCATTTCTCTAATAATGCTAACTCACGAGCATTGGACATTGTCATATAGCCATGGAGTACGATTCTGTAACGAGATAAGTAAATAATTAAGAGATGAACACGTGCGATTATAAAAAAAATTTGAAAAAGAATCAAGCTAAAGAACAATAGTGTTAAGGGTCCGAATGATTTGTGAGCAAAAATTAGAAAATAATAAGAAACAACTAATTAATTACATTCGGCTATGGCGGAATCTTTCATATCCTTCTTCTTTCTTATAAAAGCAAAGCAAGTAAAAACGCTATGACGGAGCAAGGCCCATCATAAAGTACTCTGTCCTACTCTACAGTTATTCGAATAACAATTTTTTAGTGGCTCGACGCGAATCATTTTCAATACTGTTCGTCTTTGGTTTGTGTTTTCAGCAAGATGACTCAGAGAGTGTATCCGCCTGGTATAATAGAAGATGAGTCTGTCGCAAGTACTTCTCAGCGTTGCATATATCCGCACATCTGCGTAAATTGAAATGTCAAGATTTTTTGCTAATGGATAGGCTTAGTCGATCTTTTGATTCTTTATAAAATTTCTCTATGGTCACGCATGACATATATGTGGAAATTTGTATTTCTTCATCTTTGGCAGGTAGGAAAAAACGCAATTTTTTTCTTTTTTTTCTTAATTTCGGAAACAGAGCAATTTTCATGCCCCTTAGCTAATTTTAGGCGATTTCAAAACCAATGTGCGCGCAATAACTTCGAATGTTATTTGTTTATGTTTTGAATGTTTATCATAGAAACCCGCAGATGCTGATAAACGGAAGAACAGATCTGCCCAGGTGGACTATATATCTTTTGTAGAGCCCTTACTGTTTCCTTCTGCATGTCGCAGGGCGTTATAAATAACATGCCGAAAATGTTCATTTTTTTTTTACCGTTGAAAACAAAGATGGCCTTAGGGGACACAGGGGGCATGTGCGATTTGGACCATTGAAATGTCAATGTATTGTCAAATTTGAAACCGATATTCTAACATTTGCAATTATGCCTATGTAATGAAGCGCGTGAATTCACAGACACTGGCAGACGGACGGATAGACAACTCTATGTGTATTTCGTATTTGATAATGGTAAAAAAAAATTTGAATATGTTGGATCCATGCAGAGTCGTTTTCGCAAACTTTTTGACAAAATAAATAAGGCCGCTAACCTTTTTTAATGAATATAAAAAAATATCGGCTTACGTTGACTTTTTGGCGGCGATCCGCAATAATATACCCAACATAATGATCGCATAACGTGTCGTATTTAAATGTCGTTTATATCTGCCCTACTCATTAAAGTGCATGTATGAGAATACTTTTAAACGATTTGGGGAAATTTTTTGAATAGTTTTGAAAGCTAAAAACTGTATCTACGTGCTCTTTTATTATATACATGAAACAAACATAAGCACTATAGTGGACGACCATACATTTATTCGCATAGGGAGTCTTCAAAATAAGACGTTCTATGGGGACTGATCCTATTTTCAATAAAATTTGACTTTGACCAAAAAACGTCATTATACAAAATTTCATCAAAATATCTCAAATAATGCGGCCTATATGTTGAATAGAAAAACAGAAGACAGACAGACAGACAGACAGAGAAGAATCATTTTTTGAATCGACAGACGTAGTAAAAGGTGGGCCTGAGTATTGCTTAATATACTATTTTCTATATTAACCGCAGACAAACGGTTGCAAAAATTATAAGCAAATTTTCAAAGATTTTAAAGAAATTTTTAAAGATCGTTGCCTTTTGAATAAGTAAGTAACATAACCACTGGTTTCCGCGAAAGTCTCACATACGCATATCAATTTATATAATATAATAAGGCGGTACATAAAGAGAGCTAAACGCAAGGCTATATATGCTGCACACACAAGCCAATTAAAAGCAATCGCAAAATTTGTAAAATAATTGTATTTTATGACCCCGGCACATATGGTTAAACATAAATAAACGAAAATTAAATGATATTTACATGACCAATAAAACAAGAAGCATACATCAAAATAATAGAAAAAAGAAATTGAGGAAAAAAAAATAAAACATAAAAAATAAAAACGCCACCAAGGAAGAGAAAAAAAATTTGCATATTTAATGGATATGTGTCTCTGCACGTCTGGCATAGTGGATAGTACTAGTTAATGTGTGTTTGTGATTTTGCATGTGTGTTGTGTGTGTGTGTGTGTGTGTGTGTGTTTATGTCGGTAAAACATGTGGAAATTAAAACGAAATGAAATGAAAATTTGTCGATGAATTGCCAGATTACGAGGTAAAAACAAATCAACTTTAGTACAGCAGCCGTAGACCGATAGAGTAAAAGCGTGCTGAAAAACATTGGTTGCGGTGAATTAATTTTCCTGGCGGCCAATAACGTATTAATCACACTCATGTATGTAAATACAAAGTGTTAGACATATAGCCTCAGCCTTGTGTATGTTTGCTTGTAGAAACCAAAAAAATAGAGAAAAGGAAACGCTAACTAACACTTGACTGTTAATGGGATCTACCATCACATTACATGGCATAGCGACGGGTTAAGTGTCTCTTCGGCAACGTTGCAACAGTCTTGTCGGCGAAAAATGCTTGTTCCAGCTACCTGTTGCAAATGCCCTCCAGCCAACGAATATCATCTTGGTCTAGTTGTGATAGCTGTGTTGTAGCCGCTCTCTTAGAAAAAAAAATAATAATAAAAGCAAATTAAATAGAAAATAAAGCCGACACTCTATTGACCAGCAATAGTAAGTCATAAACAAGACCAGCAGTCAGTTAAGCAAGCAAGCAAGCAAGCAAGCACCCAACCAACCAACCAACCAACCAGTCAGCCAGTCAGACAGCTAACCAGAGCCAAGGTGAAACATTACAAGACCATACAAGGCTGCAGGTTTCTATTTTTTTTTTTTTATCATTTCTTTCTATTCATTACCTCACAAATATGTGCGAATCGTTTTTTTTTTTTTTTGTGTAATTTTTTAGTCGTTTTGCTCTTCATTTTTTCAACGCTCTCTATGTGCAGCGAAGGCAATTAAATGACTCAGACCTCATGCTGTTATTGCGCACACTTAATCATTCATCGACACATATTTTCTATGCAAAAAAAAAAAAAAAAGAAAAAATTATATATTTTATGCAAAATGCTTCAGGCTTTTTAAAGCATTTGTAAATTACACATAAAATACATTGAAAAACTAAATAAATTAACTAATAAATTATAAGGGCTTGCAGAGGTCCTTTCCCTTACTTTCATAAACATTTTTATAATTTTCATCGATTTTCATATATGAAATTTTTCTTAGTGTATGCTATGCTATAAAGTCTTTCTAAACATCTATGACTAATTGCATCGGGATGCGATACACAGATGGCGTTGCAATCACTATAAATAACTGACATGCGCAATCCTTAGTGAATTTTTTCGTGCTCTTCATACTTTTGTAACATGCAACTTATGGTTTCTATTACCATTAATTTAGTAAGCGACCATTTACGCCTGGTGCGGTGTTAGCGCATTGAGTGCGACTTCAATCATATCTTTGATAAGATTTAATTTTCAACTATTTGTAATGATTTTCTACGCGTATTAAGACCGTTACGGTTATCAAAAAAAATTTCCCGACTTTATGTATGGATACAAGTGTAATATGATACGGTTTTATTAATTCTCTTATTTTTTTGGAATGATTTCGCACACTTGTTGAACAATTTACTATCTGTTGAATTGCGAAGAATGAGTGAAGAGTTTTTTCTTTTTCTTCTTCTTCTTCTTCTTCTTGTTGAAGAAATAGTGGCTTAAAGAAATTTTTGAAAAACATGGGAGTAAAGCAAATCAAATGAAATCCAAAGTGAATTGTAAATGAATTTAATTTTTTATGTCCGTCTGGTTTGCTACCATTCCGCGAAGTCTGTGTGAAAGTGGAAAATTTCAATTTTCTCTTAATTTTTACATTTTTCACTAAATTAAATAGAGAATGCACGCGTTAGAAATGCTTTTTCGAAGCTAAGGTCAGCTCTTAGACGTATTATAAAACGAAAGTAAATATGAAAATAGATTAAGTGGCCACTACTACAGTAAATAGAATCTTATAAACTAGATTAAAGAACAGATTGAATTCTTTTTCCAAGTGAAGTGTGTTCGCGGCGCCCAGAGATCGTAGTATAGGTGATGAAGACTAAAATATCTAAAGAGACAATAAACATTTGATTCCATTTATTTTGTTTCTTGTTCACTGTTTCTTCTGTTTAGACGTCTCCCGACGTCTGGGGACACTTCTTTTCACTTTTCTTCTATCGCTAAAAGGAGTTAATTCTTATAAAAGAAATCGATGTACGCATTCGACCTCTTTTTCCAAGCGAAATACCATTGCTTCACCCAAAGCTCGTAAAGTATCAAGACTGAAGCTTTCGTAGTGGCTAAGTACGCAGAGCGTTGTTTGCTCCTATTTATTTTGTTTCCTGTTCATGGTTTGTCATTATTTCGTGGTCTCGATTTCTTGGCTCACCTTTTTCCATCATCTTTCCTCACAGTTTGTTTTGTTTTTTAAATACGAGCAATCACTCAAGGATATCCCCTACACGGGTAACACGATTGCGGTCAGAGGGAAGTGGGAAAAAGTGTTCCTGCAGCCTAGTGCATGCCTTTACTGCCAAACAAGCTCCACCGCAAGGGGATTTTAACCCGCGAACATCGATCTGTCTCATTGGCTACTCATGGGGATACTCGGTTTACAACTCTCGCTGCAGGTTTTCACGGTCTTAATACACTTGTTTTCATGTCAACGGTTTTTCTACCACATTGCGCAGCAGCTGGTGTAGAAACGTTCGCTCTGTGGCTGCAAGCGTCACGTTTTTCTTGCAGTTCTAATGCCAGCAACAAATGGGAGCTGCTCAGGGCCTTTCCGCCCGCTCCTTGATTAACTAAAAACTGAAAAGTTTCTCCATTATTCCTAAGACGTAAAGATATTGAAAGCAGCACGCCCAATATACTTCAAAGCTTAGCAAGCTTTGAGAACTACTTTTTCCAAATTTAAGCAAAAATTTACCAAAAAAGAAAACAAGAAGAGAGAGAGAGATCACTTACATGCCTTCTGTATGTTTCGTATTTCTAGTCCATTGGTTGGAGAGGAAACTTCGCGGTGACGGACAGTACTTCCTCTGTAGGGTGCAATTAATATATTTAACGAAAATAAATATCTCTCCCCTAAATAGGATTTTTAGGAATGTAAGTTAATTCAGCCACTTGTACACATAGAATGCTTCAAAGCTTTGCTTCTTACCATCTAAAAGGCGTGTTCTACAATAGTGGATAAAATACAAATTAAACTTAAAAATGTGATATCGTAAATATTGGGAGATTATTGATTTGAGATTACGTGCAGTCTAAAGTGAAGAATCATTTCCGCCCTACAATGTAAACTATCCATAAACCTCAAGTGCATGTTCGTTTACTTTCATCTTCTTGAAGCATTTGAGCTTTTTCATAATAACTTTATAACTGAATGGCAAACACGCAAACACACACACGCACACACACACACCGAAATAATGACCTAATGTCTAATAATAATAATTTAAGATTTATGCACATATGTGTATAATTATTAGCAAACCGCATGAACATAAATAATTAATTGGAAAAAAAAAAAATTACTTGGTAAAGTCACGTATACCGTATTGTGTACTGTACAGTAATGCAAAAGATCCAGCGAACAATTTCTATAAATAAAATATCGTGTGTACATGCATATAGTGTAGCATAATAAAAAGTTCACACCAAGCAGAAATTTAGCGCTTCTTGCGTGTTTGCTAAAGTTAGAAAACCTTCGAAAATACTTTCTTTCTCACTATTCGCTTAAGCTAAGTAGAGTGAAAATTGTATTCTACTTAGGCTTGAATTTTGCCAAATAATTTTCTTACCTCTTAAAATGGACCGATGTACCTTTCGTTTAAAAGTATTTTCTGCCTTAGCATAAAAATTTTAATTTGACCACCACCTGGTCTTAAGTTCCTACAATAGTTTTGTCTAACCTTGTTACTCACACAAATTGTTATTATTATTATTATTATTATTATTGTTATTATTATTTTTAACAATCTAAGTCATTTTTGTTAACATTGCATATAAAATTTAATTAACTAAATCTATTAAGAGTTATTTGGGAAAAACAATTGCCCCTATATGGCATTATTTAGATAAAAATTTACTGCTTTTGCAAAAACTGACAATATACGCAAAAAAAAAAAAAAAAAAAAAACATCATTAATATTATTAGTTGTTTACTTTTCTGAAATAACCGGATATCCACCCAAAAAAGCAAAACTAGTAGTAGTTAACATTATCGTTAAATTTTTTTTTTTGCAATTTTTATTTTATTTTATTTTATTAATTTATTTTCCTTTTTTTAATATTTTTTTTAGGTATAGTTTGTTTTTTACGTATAGTTTGTCTCAACAGAAACTGCTAGCACTGCATACTGATCACTTTAAAATATTCGGTTATAAATCACTCGTTTTGGTACTTTGTCACTTATTCCCCAGTCTCTCTCTCTCTCTCTCTCTCTCTCTCTCTCTCTCTCTGTCTCTCGTTTATCGTTCAATTTAATAATAATAACCACAGATAAATAAAGTAAAGATTTTTATAGCAGAGCGGCGATTTAGAAACAAAATATATATATATATTTTTTTCTTAATTTTTTCATTTAATTAACGACGCAATTTTTTTTTTTTTTGTTTTTTTTGCATTAAAAATTTTCATTTAGAAAAGAATTTGTGTTATGTTGTTTTTATATAATTAAATGCCAAGTAATAAATAACGCGGTTGTATACATGTTTGTTTGCAAATAGATATCGTTAGTAACTCGTTGTACATTGTGTTTTTATTGTTATTATTATTATTGTAAGCGATTAGCAATAAAGTAGATATTGAAATATTTAATTTAATTGAGGAATTGTTTTTATTCATTTCTCAAGTGTTTGTATCTCATCAGCAAAAAATTGCTGATAATTAAAATGTTATTGATTTTAAAGCGAATTCAATCGACAAGTTGAGAGATGCATAACGATTGAATCAACAGACAGATAGACAGATAGATATACGATCTTATGTAAAAAATTGCAAACAGAATTTTTAGCTGTGTGAAGAAAGCACAAAAATAAAACTTTTATAAACGCTATCGCTACCTGAACTATTTAATTTAAGTAAAATTGAAAGGCATTCTGACTAAGCGAGAGCTTTTATGTAGTACTTCTTGACAGAGGCTCTTTATAATAATTTTCGGTTCAATATGGTAAGCATGTTTTCGGCTCCTGAAGAAACTTTCTTTAAGTCTGGTTTTCCTAGTGGATTTACGTACAGGTAATCAAAAGAAAGTGTAAGAAGACCTATGGAAGAATAAATTGCCAGGTAGTCTTCTCCATCTTCTTCTTTATATCATATTAAAAATTAAAAAAAAAAAAATACAAACTTTGGATTGGATTGATAGTTGATTGTTGTTTCCTTTTTACAGATCAAACTCTTGTGTTTTTCACTTTTTCGCCCTGCTTTGCCGCACTTTTTTACGAGAATAGAAAAAAAACTCAGAAGTGAGTACGTGACTAAGAAAATGTTCGCTACTTTCTATCAATTTGTAGATGACGAAAAAAATAAATGTCAATGAGAAAAAGATAAAGCACTCAATTAAACGAGAGGCTTGAAATGCTTGGAGACTTGCTTTGCTTTTATCGGATATACATCTTGCACATAACCATACTTTCACGGCGTTCTTTCCATCCAACAACTTATTGATATCATTTATGAACAAATAAACCGAAAACTATTTCAGTCGGTCTTCGTGTAGCCCTTTTGTTTTTTCTAAAGCACAAAAGCACTTTCGATGGATAGCGATTGAAGTCGATTAAATAAAAAAGAAAAAAATTGCAAGAGAAAACAAATGCCTCGATAACTGGACATAATGCGTTCTTGAGCACATTGCTTCAAGCCGATTTCAGATTATCTACAATTTGAAATATATTTAATAACTCAGTGTTTGAAAAAATTCACTTTTTTTTTTTCAATGAACTACATACGCCTGGGAGGACTTCGTTTGTGAGCTTTTGCGTAAATATTACACCATAGGGATTTCCTGTATATGAGGTGAAATAATTTTTTGTTTACTGGCTCCAAGAAAATAAACTGGGTGAAAGAAGCGGCTTTTCTTCGTCCCCCTACTCTGTTAACATAAATACTATCAATAAAATTGCACTTATAAATATTTCCTATACATGGTATAACCGTCGCTTGGACCTGGTAATAAGTGTAAAGAGGAAATAATATTTCATTTTTAATTTTTATATCATATATGATATCGGTTATTTACTTCGTTTCTTCGATCTTTTCGAACATTTTATGCAAATTTAGCCTAACAGATATTGTTTAATGGATTTTCTCACGGTTTGAAATTAAACAGCAGAACAGAAGTTAAAGACTGAGAAGAAAGTCGCGGACAGCAGGAAGAAGATATCAAACAAACATGAAATTATCGTAAAGATCCTTCAGCTACACAAGGATTACTTGAAAATTTGAAGGGTCCAATAGTTGACCAACTTGAAATTTATCGCATCAATTGGAGTTCAAACTGTAGGTGCTTGAAAAGCAATAGTAACAGTGATGGAAATCGTAATGATATATATATACATACACACACATATATATATATGGATTAAGTGACTAAAAAACTGAGAGGAAGTAATGGTTTAGTTATAACCCATTAGCCTTCAATTATCCCTTAATTTAATATTAATTCTCAGCTAGGCGCCCAACTCACTACCGCTAGATATAAATGGTGTTCCGCTGTAGCACTCCGGCATTTTTCGGCCCAATGAATGTTAACGAATTATGTAAAATTTGTAAAACGATTGTTTCTGTGAATATTTGGATATGTACTCGTATGCCTACGCGGTGATTTGTACATCGCCAGTCAGCCTTATTTATAATATAGAAAGTTTTATACAAACGATTAGATAAATGATTTATTATTTAAAACTATGACGTTATTTGAAATTTATTTCGTTTAGTGACAGTTAAATGACTTAAATAATATAATTTTAGAAAATATTTTTTCTCCCCTTTGAATATTCATTTCGTGTAATCGTTACGTTGACATAGTGCGCATGCTTTTTGTAACTATTTGAAAAAAGTGAACATAAAATATATTGAAATTCTTTCTTTAAGTTACATGTTAAAATACATTTTTCTCCAGTCTAGACTTTATCAATAAAATATGTGCTACGTGCTTAGGATGATCAAATTGACGACATAAAATGCATTATAAACGAATGAAATCAACTTATTTTTATTTTTTCGTATATTTTTCGTATGGACAGACCATGACTTAGGGCAAACTATTAATTTGAAACTTGTCAGTCAGTAGAATATCGGTCATCTTCGCGGGCTATTGTCAATTTCTTTTATTTGCAATTTCACAAAAAACCATTGAATACTGATTACACGACTTTTTCAAATCTAAATTGTTATCAAGTATGTGTGTTTTAAACGGGAATTTTTTTCTAGAAAGTACGCACTTGTCATGTGAAAATGAACAAACTGATAATATTGCATTCGAAGTATTGCCCATCGGTAGGTATGCATGCTCCTATCTGACAATTGTGGGATTTTAAGACGTAAAGTGCTGCTCACTAAGTGCCTGTCTCATCGAGGCGAACACAAGTGTTACTCGAAACAGGTCGAGTTTGGTGAGTAGGTCGCATGGTCCGGCACTTTCCAGTTGAATGCTTCCAACGTACAGCAACCAGTTTTGCAATGTGGACGGATAGACGGATGCCATCCAAAATACAACCAAAGTTTTGTAGGGTTTTCTGGAGTACTCGCATACTTCTACTCGACTCAAGCTCTTAGAGCATCATATGGCTCTTGATGATTTGCGATAAATTTATCATGTGAAGCCTTAAATTAGCAGATAACCCGTCGAATTAGTTGAAAGATTGAAACACTTTTTGTTTTTTTTCCTTTGCCAAACGATAACTTAATTAATCTCTTCATTAGTTCAATAATAACTTTGATCCATAACAGATCCTCCCATGATTATATAGTGAATCATGATTTTCCATGTTAGAGCTGTATGTGTTTTTTAAGCCGCTTCATTACTAAAAGTGGTCATTTCATTTTATTATCGATCAGAAGCCTTGGAGGCAAAAATTGTTTTTTTTTTCAGTAAACATTTATAGCGAAAAGTTTACGATGAATATATGTTTGTATTTTCTCTTTGCCATAAATGGTTGATGCTTAGGCGCACATGCGGCCGCTTTCTTCGTGTGGTAACTCTGACGAATGGCTTTTCAAAATAACTTTAACTTCACAGTCCGGCCATAAGCACACTTTTTGAGATTTATTTGCTTAATTAACGAAAACAATCAATGCATTGTCTTTTTTCACCCTCTTTTCTCTTTGCAATTGAAAATTAACTTAAACGCAAATTGTTTCCATTTTCTTTTTTTGTTATTAAGAAGAGGGAGAGAAAGAAAAAGGAAAAACATAATAAAATCTTTTTAAAGCTTCTGTACGCTTAACACAAATGATTGTATGCTTGACGTGTTTCCGTTTTCCATAAGTTAAAGATGTCAGTTAATTCGGCTTAAACAAAGGTTAATGGGGAATATTAAGAAAAGGCCTTAGAGGCCACATATCATCGGCTTATAACTAACCATTGATCTCTCTGGCCAGCGATTATTCAACTCGATTACAGTTTACACACAAATACGCATGCAATAATTCATTTATCCCCTCGAGAGAGTGATTACCTTAAAGGTAGAAACAAACAAGCAAAAAAAAGTAGTGGTAAGCGGTAATGCCGTCTGTCAGCCGTTTAACTATTTCTCGCCATTACATTTGTTTTTGGATTTTTTTTTATTTTCGTACCTCTGTCCGTTGCATTTACAATACAAATTGCTTTTATAAAATGCCAATCACATAATGCTGGTCATACGATTGTGCATTCATTCATTCGTTCATTCGTTCATTCAATCGATATGTCCGCTGGTTAATACGCAGCCTGTTGCGCATGTAAAGAAGGAGAGAGAGAGGGAGAAGAAGTGCGTTAAATTTCGTTAAATGTCTACGTTCCTCAATTCCTGTCAATGCAGAGTACATATATATATGTATGTGTAAGATTGTGTGTTTGTATGTTTGTATGATTCTTATCTATTATTTATACGTAAACGTTTTCTCCCCCTTTTTGGGATGATTTGCACTGCGTTATATTCGTTTTTGTGGGCAAACGTTAAATATTCCAAAAAAAAAAAAAAAAGAAAAAGAAATCGTAGAAAATCTGCTTAGGGTACGTTTCGTTTCGTTTCTTATCTTGTCATTGGAAAATTTTCAGGTTTTTTCAACGATTAATCGGTTTCTTTTGATGTTATAAGAAGTCAAGTACATCGGCAATCGAAAGCTATTTTCACCTTCTATCATTCATTTTAAATCACCAGTAGTGGACATTTGGCAGAAGTCTTTCAATTGTTATGAAAAATTGATACGAAATCAAGATACTCAGGCATTCCTATCAACAGCTATCATAAGATTTCGTATACCGATAACTCTCACGGGAGCATGCATCATATTAAGTAACCTAAAATATTATAAATCCCTCTCCCTCACAAGGGATCAAGCCAGGATGCTCTTTAAGCAAAGTAAAGTAGTAAAGGGTAAAAAGCGACAGTGGAAGCAAATCATTTGGGACAATCATTATTCCGATTTTAATCATTTATTTACTCATTTTTATTTTTATTTTTTTTCAATACTATTAGTATTATATATATACATATATATTTATTTATTTATTTATTCCGTTCTTTCACTTTTTATTTTCATTTTCATTTTTGTTGTTCTTAACTTTTTTCTCACAAGTATTTCTTTATTTTCCTTCGTCATGCTTAGCTAGTGTTAACGAAAATATTTCGTACTTTAAGCGTAGGAAAAAATATTTATCTGATTTTTGTCAGGAAACAGTGATAACACCTGCACTATTTCTGATCCTATCATTGTACATGATAAACAATATTTTCGGAAACTTCTTAATTGCGTAATAATCACTGGCCAAACATGAATTGTAGAGACATAAGTTTGAGACTTTAGCAGTTCAGATGTTTATCAAAAAGCAAAATCTGCAAGAGTTGTCCAGGATACCCTGCTGCAGCTCGAATGAAAAGTTCTGCTACACTCAGCGCACTCACCAGACATGGCGTTTCTTGATTATCAGTCGGTTATTAGTCGGTTGGCTGCCAGGCGCGTCCACAAAGTTGAAGAAGAGCGAAAATGGATCCGTGGGTGGATCACTATGAAATCAATATAAGTTCATTCGATAAAATGTTGTCGAGGATGACAGAAACTTTCGATCGGTTGGTGCAATTTTTTGAACTCCCCCTCCTATAGCTGAGCGTACGAAAACTGTTTCCTTATATATTGAGAAGATCTAGTTTTCAATATTTCATATTTGGACCAACTAGGTCTATTTATTGGATACCACCGCATACAAGTATGCTCAGGAGATGTAAGCCCTTACATGCCAAAAAATTCTATTTGTTAATGTTTCATGATGAAAGTTTTCTCATGATAGTAATTGGACTGAACTGGGCGAAGGACAAGAATTAAAATGGACCAAATTTGAACCACAGGGGTCTATTTCTTGGACCCCATTTAGATTTCTCATGAATAGTGAATCCTTTAGAAAAAGGTTCAATTTTAAATATTTTGTGATAAATATTGACCCATATTAGCGATTGACCCCAAAAAATTAACGGTATGAAATATGGATCACATGGGTTTATACTTTAGACCCCATTATATGGAGAGGTTATCACAAAAAGCATGCCCGTCTATGGAAAATGTAATATCCAGTTTTTTATTGCGATAACTGGATTGAATCACGTCATGTGATGTTTCGACCACTCGTCAATATACGGGCTTTCCCAAAACTATGCCTGTACATCGAAATAATGTATCAATTTTGGTGTATTACTGTCAAAACGAGTGAATAATTGTACTAGGCGAAGAGATATAGGATAAATAATGCTTGGCTTTACGCGATTGCGATGTTTTTACGTGTTTTATTTTTTAATAATTTCCTTACATATCATTACTCTGTTCACGAATTGGTCCGGAAAAAAGTATTGCCCAAGAAATTTGTGAAAAGAGCAAAAAACTCAACTTGCGACTTTTCGAAGAGGGCCGTGTTCGCAACCCCCACTATGCTACGGGCGTGTTCTTCAGCGGACTTACACCATTTTCAATATTAACCCACGTCTAAGAATCTCGAGCGTTTTTTGAAACTGATATCTTCATCCTTTCGGCCAAAGGAATGCTTACTACACGCAAACGTCCGGACGGATTGACAGCTATAAATGAATTTAATGAAAATTCATTTCAAGCCTATACTTTTTCCTTATTCGTTGAAAACTTTTTGCGGTCATGATTTCACTTTGTATTCATATTTGCGAAGATTAGTTTCTGCCAATGCGGAATACCAAGTATCCGAGCAAAAAACATGCATTAAGTGAAGTAAATTCTCATATTGTTAAGAAAAGGAATATTCAAAGCTTCTTTGCGTCTTTTCTTTTTTCCTCAAGGCAAAAGGAGAAGTTGTGAAATGGATATCTTTTCCACCAGCGTTCGCTGAGTAGTGTTTGTCAAAGACATTTCAAAGGCATAAAACATGAGAATATGACTAAAAACCGAAATATTCTGAACAAGTAGCCAGTGTTTGTAAACATAAACATATTCAATATAAATATTCGTCTTTAGTTCAGTTTATAGGTGTTTGTATTGCTTTAGAAGTTGTTTATGTTTAATTTCTTTTCGTTTTTCTCCTAAAGTCATATGATTTCGTATCATACTTAAGTTCGAATTTCATTTGCAATGACATTCAACATATTGACACAAAACTTGAAATTACAAAAAAAAAAAAAATTGTTTTCATTTTTATCTTCATTGTAATTAATACACACATGCACGCATACGTAGTACCATATGTATCGCTATATAAGCGCACTAAGTACACTAAGTTCAAATTGTCAAGAGATCTTTTATTTGTTGTTGTAAAACTTAGCGCGACTAATTTATTTATACGCGTCTTCTGTTATATAGGCATGTTCAGATGTTAGTGTGTGTGTGTGTGTGAGCGTTTGTAAATGAGTATATTGACAAAAATTGGATAAACATTGTCTTTATTTACGAATTTGTATGCAAATTTTATACGCTTTTTCAGCAACACATGTACATAGTTTATGGGCTTTTTAGCGCAACAACAACACAACTCAAGCAAACGCGAACAAATATAACCGATATTTAAGGTGCGTGCGCATTAACAAACGTCAAATAATCATTGAAAATGCCAAGATAATGTGTACAAATGTATTCATACACACACACACACACACACACACACACATAGATGTATAAATATATATAGATATAAGGAAAGAGAAAAAAATTAAGCAGTGGGCACTATGCGATGTGATGGGTTATCTGGCACCGCAACCATTATCGTACAACGCCACAAAATCACAACAAAACACGTAGTAAGTCTAAACTGTCAATTTGACAAATGTTTGCTTAAAATCGATGGTGACTGTTTGCTTCGTACACACACACACACACACACACACACACACACGCACATGCACATGCATCGACGATAATGTTTTATCGCCAAAATTAAACTTTGTTTTTTCCCTACAAAAGCTTTTGCACACTAAAACTCGAGAATTATAATGGAAAAAAAACTACTTTAAAATTCGTTCAAATTTTGTTTTGCAAAAAAAAAAAGAAGAAAAATTACGCATCCCGTAGAAAATCCTTTATTTATGCAAATGCTCCACAAAAAGAAAAACATTTTTACAAATGCGTTAAATTTATTATTTATCTCGATTGATTTATGTATTTGTATACAATTTTTTCTTTTTTTTTTTTTTTGCTTCTTCTTAAATTTCAATCGATTCTTGTGCATATTTTTGTTGTTACAAAAATGAAAACGACCACATGTAAATCGGAAATATTACACATTTCGCCCATTCTCCCCAAGTCGCCGACTCTCTCTCGTTACGGTTCGTTCGTTATTATTTATTTTGAACAACAAGATGCATTCTTTTGTTGATATTGCAACCAACCAACACCCTTCTAACGCCATATCCGGATGTTTATGCTAAAGAATTTTATAAATAATAGAAAAAAAAAAGAAAGAAAATATTCACAAATTTGTGTGTTGGAATTTACAAGTATATGGGCTTTATTTACATTCACATAGTTAGACAGACGTTTTAATATTTTCTTGAGACTTAAATTTTTAAAAAGCGTAGCGTTTGGTTGTTATTACATTGAAATATAATTTTTTTGCGAAAGACATTTATAACTAAAAATAGATAAATAAAAAAACACTATCGTAGGTCACTGGCCATTATCGATTAGAAATTCCAGGCGGGCCAAACATTCAGATAATTTGCTACAATGCATTACGTGTAGAACCACCTGGAAATAAAAATTACTTAGGATGGCTTAAAGAGACATTGCTAAGAACTGCTTCAAGTTATAGGCGGTGAAGAGAGCAGAGTTCGTGAAAGCTTGGGGCTGATTCCTTTTCCTGTGTTTATCGTCTTAAAAAGCTCAACTTTTGGTGATTTGGAAGGATCTTCCAAGAGTGAATGTTCGAAGAGGACAGACTACTTATGGTCTACAAAATCAGAAGCGAAGAAAAGTCAAGCCAGCAATGACAAATTAAAGTTCATTGGTTACCGATAGGAAAGTCGAACTGCAATGGATATAAACAGGACTAAATAAGGGGCGTGCAGCTGTTGTTTTTCTTTTAGCATTTTTTTTTTTTTTTTGGTTGACAAGAATTTTGAGCGAAAGTCCTTCTTTCCTTTTCTTTTTCAGTAAGAAAACTTTTTTGAAGAAGTTTTGCAGAATAAATGTTAAAATTCTTTATTGTGCTAAAAAGGATTATCTTGCAAAAAAGTTTACAACCATTCCGTTCCATAGAATCATTTGACTTTTCTAGGGGTGGCAGGCTTCACTCTTCTTAGGTTTCTTCATTAGCGTTGTGAGCAAATCGGTCAACTAATAGTCTGGTAACCAGCAGACGGGAAGATTTGGGTAGCGTAGCTAACTTTTGCGACTTCTTCAAAATATCGATCTTGTTATTCTGCTTTGCTTGCTTTATCAATTAATTACCTTCCTGGCTGTGCACTTTCCCTCACACAAACGCGAAAAAAAAACTGAAGCCTATTGCATATTTTTCTTTATCGATTAGGAGGATTTCGAAGCTATATGTAGCGTCAGAGGAGGCTTTTGATTAATATGAAAAAAGATGACGTTGTTGCATAGGACAAACCTTTCATTCATATTCCATAGGCTTACTATGCATAGTACCCTTGCAAAAGCTACAGCATAACCAAACGATTAGAATATCGAATTGTTGAACCGTCATGTCCGTGCATGCGAGGCTATTGACTAATATGAGAAAAGATGATGTTGTTATATAAGACGACCTTTCATTGATACTCCTTAGGCTTAGTATGCATGTAAAGGGTATAACGTAACCATACTATTAGAATATCGGATTTTTGAACCGTCATGCCCGTGTTCGAAGTCTGAAGCGGCCAAATTATATTTTCTTAAAAAAAAAATGTGCTGCTCGCATATAACCGTTAGAGTTAAATAAATTGCCATTAAACTCAACGTATAAATGTCTGTTCAGCTTAGTCCATCCAATGTTTTTTATTTTTTGTTTGTTTATTTATTGAGCATTAATTGCTATTTATTAATATTACTTAATGGAAAAAAATTTGCTTATAACTGTTGGCTCTGACTTTCATACTATTTACATACATACATATATACGAAGTTTATATTATTATAATGCGTGAGTGCACTCAAAAAGTGGGTTGTTTAGAATGAGTGGCAAACGAAGCTCTCAACACAAAACCAATTGTTTATTGTAAGAAAGAAAAGTTGAGATGAACGCATCGATGATGGTATAATAAATAAAAAAGTAAGAAAAACTAAATAATGATTATTATTAATGTAATTTACTAAGGAAATAAATTCCAGGACTAAAAAAGAGTAGTCAAGACTATCGGTTCTCTTTTCTTTTTTTTTTTAAATAATAAAATAATAAAAAGTTTCTTATACTTACAAAATCTTTCCCTTGTTTGGAAATCAAAATAAAGTAATCACCTAAAAGTAAAAAAAAATTAAAAACACTTTAGTTTCTTGTTCTATAACGAACTCGTATTTAAAAGAAAAAAAAAAGAAATGCATAAAGAAATATGAACGTAAGACTACCATCGAAATGGCAAGAGAACAATTCATATCATGCTGGGCACTTTCAAGGGATATACGCATGTATGTATATATAGCTAAGATCGTATACTGTGTCGATGATTGAATTATAGCAAGAAGACTAAAATTGAACAAAAATAAAAAGAGAAATGAAAAATAAAAAAATTAAAAATGGAAAATAAATATAAATTCAAAAAAAAATAAATAAATAAATAAAAGATTTATGATTAGTTGTAGAAGGAAATGTATTGCAATTGTAATAGAAATCAAACAAAAGAGAGAGAGAGAGAGAGCGAAGAAAAAAGAATTTTTATTTTTTTTTGTAACAGTTACAGCATATGAATGTTATGCCAAATGATTCAAGAGATGAGACAAACGAAGGCATATATATACATACATACAAACAAGTAGACATGATTCTTGATGAGTGTACCGCATTAATGGGTGCAGTCGCTGAGTGAATAGAGAAGAACATGAACAACCACGGATTTGCATGTCGAAAATCTATAAATTCTTAAGTTGAATGCATAACAACAGCGGCAAGCGCAATAGTAACCAAAAATTGCATTTAAATTTTGTTGGTTTTTTTTTTCGCCGAGTAAAGCAATAAAGGCAACCAGCTATAAGCAATAAGTGCCGTTTGTTGCAAATAAACAGATTCAACGAGTATTATATTCTTTCGATTATAAATAAATGCGCAAAAAAAAATAAAAAAAAAACTGAGAAGCAATTAAAAATTTTTTTATAATAAAAGCCCACACTTCGTTTGATATTTACAGCAACAGCAGAAGCAGAAGCAGAATCAGCTTCACAAGCATAAGCAGCAGTAGCAGCAGCACGTGCTGCATGCAATTGCTGTACTTCGTTAGATGGGGCGATCAGTTTTATGAAAGACTTTGATTGAGAATTGGAAAGTAATGCTTAACTGTAATGCATCTCCAAAGAAAATTTTTAACTAGTGCTGTTTACAAAACCTAATCTATGCTTGTAAGCGATACATTAAAATGATCGTTAAATTTGAAAGTGAGTCAAGTTCATTAGTTGAAAAAGAATAATTAAAGTTAATTGTTATTACAACAGCAATTTAATCCCCTAGTTAGAGTCAGACATCGTTGTGTAACGAGTTCCACGTTGGGTGCAATGCTTTTTTATAACGAAACAATACTTTACATTAATATGATCAAAAGGTCAGGAGGTTAAGAGGTTGAAACGGATCAAAGTACGTGCTTTCGTGAAGCCCTCGGATTTTTACATCCAACCCTAGCCAAGGCATATACATATATCACAACTCGCATCAATTATCGCTCCTTCACAAAGTGAGAAAGTTTAACTACCTTAAGCTTAATTTGAAAAAATTGACTTATCCTATTTTGAAAATTAAAGGCGTGGCATGTTGACAAGAGTTTTCCTTGCAGAACTTTCCAATCATTTTTTCGCTGATACCTTTACCTTGCTTGTTAAGTGAACTTTCGTTTTGATTTCTTTAGTTCCCCCCGTTACTATTCGCTTTGATCATCCTTCGCGCAATCGTACTTAAGTAAAGAAATTATATTTTATGCTTTACACATCATATTGTAGGTTAAGATTATTGCTTCGAATGATAGCCTTGCTTCCAGAGCCTAACATAATTTCACTTTATTGTCTTTATTACTGTCCTACGTTGGAAATGTTTGCCTATATATATATGTTTCCCATAGCGTATATATGTATAACATGAAAATAATGATTGCGATAATTGTTATGACAAAAGTCATTATCGTATAGCACGCATAAGCGTGTAGGTGTCATATAAAACATATAGAGACAGCTTTATGGTAACATTTTCATTGCCCTCTGGTACCAAAGATTATTTATCTTATGATGCTTGCTTGCACCACTAACTTTATCTTAATCCGTTTTTCATTTTCTGTTTTTTTTCGTTTTTTTTTTTTTTTTTTTTTTTTTTTTTTTTTTTTTGATTCATTTAAAAGTGTTTAACTAAGTAATACTTGATGACTTAGACGGATACAGATGATACAACCAAACATTGCAAAACGTTAGCAGAGTAATAATCATTACTATAGCACTTATATAGCGTAATAACTATTTTCTGTTGTTGAGGGTAAGCTGTTGGTGTTGGTGTTGCTTGTTTTGAGAATATAGGGAGTGTTTTATTAAATGTATGCACATATGCAACTAAGTAATGGATTTATGCATGCAAAGTTAATAGAATGTCGGTTATTAGGTTGTGTTTCCTACCTAAAGGTGATTATATTAAGCTAAAATAAATGTCCGTAAACATATATATTTATGACAAACACTCTTAAATCATGATTATATTATGACTTAATGAGTTTTGTGTAGCAGAAAGAGATCTCTTTGAATGAGTCGGCAAAAAAAAAAGAAAAATTATTGTCAGTTCAGTTCAGCGGAAAGACAGTATATAATAAACACTTAAAAAACACAATACAAAATTTGTTACGCAGCACACAGTGAACTTAGTCACGAATTCTTATAGCAAAAATTTTTCAAAAGTATTCAAATTGTGTTTCTTTTTGATGAAAATTTTTAGCCCAACTAGATTAACTACTTAATCTAACCGCTCATCCTAATTCTCAGTCCTAGGATTTATTTCTTCGGTCTAAATAAAATTTTAATGATAATAATAATAATAAGATCGGAAGAAAAGTAAATCACTGGGCTTGGTATACGATAAGAGCATGAGTATGTTACTATATAATCTTTTTTCTTCTTTTATTCTTCCTGAGCCGGCTTGACTGACTTGCAGTTTAGTTGGTTTCGGTATGTACATTACATCACTTTGCAAGTGGTTTCCCTCTTTACACGACCTCTCAGAGTATATACTTACCATGTAAATCATGTGATATGTATATCCATTCTTGATCTTTTTTTCTTTTTTTTTTGTAGTCCACACCACTTGCGGTACAAAGGCATATTAAGTTTGTGCGAATGTACGCAACATTCAAAAGGACTTGAGATAAATCCACTTTTTATTAATATATTGATCGACTCTGAACGACTTTCTCATTCGATCTAAGTTTGTCTGTCCGTCTGTCCATTTGTTTTTTTTTACCTGCAATATTTTGATGAATTTGGTTTTCCTAAGAACGGATTCCATTGAAAGTGGTTCGAGCGGTGGACCATTATTTAAACCATTTTTCATATGACGTCTTATTTTGAAAAATCATTATATGCATAACTGCAAAGTTGTAAAGGGTGTATAGTGTTTTTACAAAAGTGAAGATAACGCACCTTTTAGCAAAGACTAAAATGTGGGCTATATACAGTGGGCTAACTTCACGCCAGTGTGTTTTTTTGTTGCTTATTTCAGGTTTGTCAATAATAGTAGAGAGAACTGATTACGATCGATATAAAAAAAACGCGGATGTAATTACCTTAAAGAAACAGGAAAAACGCAAGGGTATCATATATAAAACATTATATCGACTAGTATTGAATATAAGACAAAGCCACCGCTTATTACTGCTAAAAGCCTTACAGTACTTGTGCACTAATCATATTTTAAAAAAAATAATAAAAGAAAAAGAAAAAAAACAAACTCAAGGTTTTTAGCTTCGACTCTTGCTTCCTTTTCAAACTTCACTTCACAGCTTTATCAAGGTAAACAATTTTGCTTTTTACACTTATGTCAAATTTCGACAAAATAAATATCGGATGTTTAATACGTTATCTGCAGGCACTAAATATTAGATATTAAAATAGTGAATGCTGTTATTGAACGAGAACTTCGCACCAATAACGATATGATTTATGAGAAACGAAAGATTATGCGTTAAAAAAAAAATTTATAGTTACTGATGATGGCAGTTACCAACATCCATACCAATCAAATGATTTTCTTGTGTTACCTCTCAGTTCATTTCTTTATACACTTACGTAGAACAAAACAAAAGTACGGGTCATGTTTCATGTTGCATATGCTAGGGCGTGTGAAACACATATCGACTAGAATGTCTATTAAGACTTCGGTCATATCAGGTAACTTACTTATATGATTTATAGATATCTCGCTTGAGAAAACGGCAGCATAATTTAATCTTAAATGATTTATATGAAAAGCAAGGGTCAGTTGATGTTGTGTGTGGTCAGCAGTAAAGGAAAGAAAGCAAAAACACAAATTTAAAATCCAACTTAAGATGTGGGAAGACAAGAACTGAGTTTATTACAGAAAATAGAAAAAAAAAAAATGTAAACGAAAAGTTTCCTTACAAGGTGAAGCTATCAATATTGTAGGCATGCGTTAACTGTCAAAATTTCCCATTTTTCATCAAAGTACGCATGTTCAAACAAGTCGTGACTTTTTATGTATTAAAGTAGAAATATTGGGAATTGCCTCTAATTGATGGCTGGATAGTAGTATGTGGCGCTTTTTCCGCTTTGTTGTTTGCTCCTTATGTTATTGTATTCTAAGCACGCACTTTTCATATTTCCAATGAATTTTTACATTTACTTTAATAAGAGAGAAATTTCAATTAAATCGTTTTATGTATTTCTAAATCCAAGGTTCAATGAACTCCCTTGAACACAACAAATTTGCGTGTTTAACGATTATAGTCCAAAGTTTTAAACGTTTGATTTCAGTACTCCTCGAACAAAACTAATTAAACGTTATTTAATGGCGTAGGAATAAATTCCGGCCGTTTTTGTTTTTTTATTCATTGCTAGTAGCACATTTTTCCTTCTCTTTGATGAAATACAAATTCCGTGCCGGGTAAAAAAATCTGGTTTTTTAAGGCCATAGACACAGAACACCTCGCTGTCTTTTAAACGAAAGGCCAACGATATGCGACATTACCGTCAATGTGTACGAGTTTGCTAAGCTGGCAACGTTTTTTCCTATAGTGTCCATTCTTTATTAACTGTTTCGACTCGGCACGACCTTCTCTTGAAGTAAGCAGGGCAAATAATACTTATCTAGTTTAGCGTAGCATTCAAATGAAGCAAAACTCCGAAGACATGTTGCGAACCCTTCAGCGGAGCTCACAGATTGTATGCATTCTTTAAGAATTCACACACTGACAAACGTGCTGATAACCAGTAACTCCGTCGTCATCGCTGAGCAAAACTGATACTGACTTATTTAAATATCTGATAAAGTACAAGGGGGGTACATTTCTCATCCCGCAGGAGGCTAAAGGCCTTCACCACAGGCAGCACATATATAGCCAGACGGACAGACCAGGCCTAAAACCACACTTTCTTTTTTTCAGAAGCACTCACGGGTTGTCTGTGGTTGCTTTCTAAACCACTTTGATTGTGAAAAAAAGGAATTAAACCCCTCGGTTTTTTCTTCTATTGTAAAATCTTGCGATTCCTAGCCTTCCTATCATCCCTCCAACTTTCGCTTGGATACCTTTTCGTTTCAATAATGTAACGAGACTTTATTCTGTCTCTTAGAAGTTACGGTAGTGTGCACCTTCCTAAACGCAAAGCATTTTTAAAAATTGATACGATTTTTTTATCAGCTTTTATGCTGTTATGCTTTTTAAAGGCAGGGTAGATCTAGAAGCTGTTAAAAACTTCTGAAGTAGTAGATGATGGGTCGACCTACACAATCATTATAATGTGTAAGCATTTTTCCAAGCGAATGAACTCACCCTACTTTTAAAACGAACGATAAGCCTTTTTGTCAATTTATGAGCATCTCCTTTTCATATGCTCTTTGTTTTCATTTGTCAATGGTTTCGTGGCAACAATCATTTAACCGGTTCCTAGAAAATTCGCATTTTCCTTAATGTTAAATTTTTGACATTTTTCGTTGATATGTATCCATATATGTATGTATATACAAAATAACTCACAAATGTTTTGCATACATAAAATATTTTTGGTTCATTCCTATCCTTGTTATTGTCGTGAATGTTAGCAAAACCAATCAAGGCAGAGTCATACTTCAATATCAACTTTTCAATGTTATTTCTCTCTCCTTTATTTCTGATGTTTTCGTAAAAATTTTTGCATAATTTTAGTGCTATGCTATTCTACATAAAAGATCAATCATTACCATCATTATCATTAGCATTGGCCCATATGTGTTGAGAGTAGAAGTAATACGACAAAAAAGGAGAGACGTCTACCAACCCATAAAATGCAGCTGTTGCATATGCATTACATCATCTCTTTGGCATTTCGCTTCGTTTCTTCTTTTATGTTTTTCGATTTATTTATGTGGTTACATAATTATTCAGGAAAAGAGATCTTAACTTATACGAGGTTTCGCTGGTCAAGACGTAGAAAGGCAGTAAAATACCATCTGACAGTTTTCTATTATTTGACGTAAAGACGAAATTCCTAGACCTTGAGCTCATTTGAGCCAAAGCGAAAATTTTTGAAATTGAGATGCAATCCCACACAAGGAAGAAGAAATGATCGATACAGAGCAAATTAACTTTGCCTTAGTGATTACAAAAGGAGCTGAAGTTGATCTGATCGTCTGATGATCGTCTAAGATCGTCTAAGTTCGCGCTAGACTAGATGATTTTCTAGACTTTTCAGGCACACTTCCTTTTCCTTCGTTTCAAGCTTTTTTTGCGATGAACCAACCGCTCAATGTTTTTCATTTCTTGAAACTTTTTCATTCGCACCTCGTATAGATATTCATAAAACTTTAAAGGTATGTTTATGTTAAGTGTTTTCCAAATGTTGTAATTAATGTAGTATTTGTAGTCATAGACATGGAAACATACGCAACAACATGTGCTTACTTTATCCATGTAAGGCTTGTTTCACCAAATAACTAAAATTATATTTTATTGCTTTGTTGTTCAATAATATGCAAGTGGAAGTGTTTGCAAACAACATGATTTGTTGTCAACAACAAAACTGAAATTTATTTTCTAGTTAACGCTGCATGTACATGAATAAGTGTTCATAAGTGCACGGCTATGTATGCATAAGTGGAGGTTTTACTGTTTTTTACTGCCCGTAAGTACATGTACGGATGATTTTGATGTCTTGTTTCAATAACAACATAACAACTTACAAGGAAAACATATGAAAAAAACTCGCATAGATCTAAAAGAATTTTAAGAAGAACATGTTTTCCAAAGATTTTACCTCAAAATTAAATAAAAATTTTTTGCATTTCTCCACAGCTTCGTTTTTCACTTTCAGAGAATCATAGAAAGCATTGTCTTCGTTTCTAAATATTTATTGAAGAAATGAAACTTTCTTCCTTTCCTCTCGTTCTTACATTTTATTTATTTAACGATTCCTACTCACGATGAATATACGTACGCACACTTAAAGATACATTCTTTGCTTGCAGTTATAATCTATTATTTGTCTTGTGAAGCCATAAAAACAACTATTTATTCTTAATGCCTGACTGGATATTAGGTTAAGACACTTTCGCTTAATGCAAACAGCAACAGCAGCAGCACGAACGAAAAGAATACAATTTAGCTTTACTTGATGCTGTTTATAACCAGTACACAGCACATACACACCAGTACACTTGCATATGCGTATAAATGATTTTAAAAAGAAAGAGAGAAAGAAAAGAAAGAAAAAACATTGACTTTGATTTCCTCCGTCTTTCTTGTTTTTTTTTCGTTGAGGTGCTTAGGGTTGTGGATCATTTTTCACTGTCGTTTTTCCTTAACAGTGCGTTTGTCTTGTTGTCGTGTCATACTAATCTGTTTTGTTATGTTATGTTGTTTTGAGTTGGGTTTCTTTTACCTGGCTTCTCAAACAGTCTCAAATTTTCAGCAATTTTACGATTTTCCGAACTATAATAAGTTTAACTTCATTTTCTATGTTTTCTCTCGTCTTTGCATAATGAGGCAACTCTTAGTGCTTTCACATTCGTAACACCCACCGCATAGGTTTGGTGGCACCATTTTTTAAGCTTTCTTTGCCTTTTTTTTAAGTACGGGATTTTATGTTGTTTATCTTCAGCAGCATTTAAGTTATGCTTTGAAGAGTTATTAGTACTTGTCTTAGTCCTACTTTGCATTTCTGGAATTGTTTGTGGTTTAAGTTACTTTGCAAGCTCTTTGTGAAAAACGCTAATGATCCTAAAATATGTTAATTAACTAGGAAAAGTTTCAAATATCTCTGAAAGAGAAACGCTTGAGATCATCCCTTGCATCCGGAAATATGGTTTACATTTGACAAAAGCCTGAGCAAGTTTTTCGTGATAAAATGCATAGCCATTGTGGCCTTCTTGAAGAAAAAAGCTCCCATTACCGCACTGTTCTTACAAGATAATAAATTTTGGTGTAGACTTTCAAAGAGGAAGTAGCAAATCGAATGAAAACTAACCTTGGCTAATTAATATCTTTGCTCCAGCAATAAATTTTAACCATCTTAGGTATTATGGTGTTCCTATGTTTGGGGCCGAACTTTAAGTTATGCATGTTTCGAAGATATCGTAGAATAACCTTTGTCAGTTTTAGGCTAAAGTTTTGTAGGTCATTCTTTGCTGTGGTACGTGTTCGCAGTTTCCAAATCATTGCCCTTAATCGAAATTGTAAATGTATATCATAATTTCGGACAAGAAAAAAACTATTAATCAATATTATTCACATTTAATAGCAACTGCATGCAACATGTCTAACCAAACAATGCAAACTTGAATATATTTTAATTTTTTTCTTGGCACACAAAGACCTACCTTTGAGAGAGTTACACCCACTTTGTTTCGAAAGCACCGAAGCTATTAAAATGTATTTATTATTTATGATTAGGTTGTTCCACTAACTTCGGCTCTAGAAAGCAATATACAAAGATTGTAGGGTATTCTTTCTTTCCACACAGACCGCAGCGTGGGAGCAACCAAATCAGATATAATGTCCAGGCATATGCAGAAGAAAAGGGTATGGCTTACAGATGTGCGTTAATAAAGGTAATAATAGTAACAACAATGATAACAATAGTAAGCGAAATGGAAATCCTCCAATGTATTTGACTATTGTCGCAGATTAGAATGGAAACCAAGAAAATCTGTTAGGACCCGGTTTAAATATTTTTAAACTCACAGATAAATAAAATCAATCGATATTTTTTGACGTACCGTCCGCGTACTTCCATCTCAAGGCAAGTGCGGCAATTCCTGTAGATTTCAGATTGTTTAACCGTTAGTAGTCAGGCAATCCGATATAATCCGTCCACGTTACCGTTAGTTTAAAGCAGCAAAACTCACTATA